>OY856189.1:20786152-20860882 GCA_963693315.1 Diogma glabrata
CTTGTTCAAATATTCGCGCATATTTTGAATCCTTCTCAATCTTTGGGCGCATGTGCCCAAAAAATGACGTGAAACATGTTTACATTGTTTTACATCATTTTTTGGGCAACATGCCTTTTTTATAATTTTTCTATTTACAAAAATTTTCTAATTTTCTTTATACAGTGCCATCTGCAAACGTTGTTTCTTTAAAAAATGTTACGTTATACATGCATTCATTAAATTTGTTCATGAATATTAGCAATTTTAACAAAGAAATAAAAATAATCGTTCTCCTGAAATATTTTTCTCATTATCTTGTCGGACTGGTCGAACGCAGCTATATTTTTGTCGGACAACTCGATTTTTTATAATAACAAATGGTTTTTTATCGTGTTTCATTTTTGTCCGACATGTGGTAATCAATAAACACTACCCCGCCAGAATTCCGATTTCCAGTCGTCGGACTGGAAAAACGCGGCCAAAAATTTGTCGGACAATATGACCCCTCAATTTCACTAATTTTCGTTAAACAATCAAATTAGTTTTGTGGTAATTGATTTTCAATACCCTGGTATTTTGGCGAGTTTGAGTTGTCGGATTCGACAAAAGCAGTCGATTTTTTGTCGGGCAAATTTACCCTCGTTTTCTTAAACAAATTTCCACCCCCTTTGATAAGTAACAAAGCTATGGTAATAAATATACAAGACCCGGGGAAATCGCCATGTTTCGGAGTTTCCCGAGGGAAAAAGTGGCCGAATCAAGGAAAACGGCAGATTAAAAAGTTGTAGGACTCGTCAAGGACAAGCGCCTTACGAAGTATAAAATATGTGGTTATCAACAAAAAAAAATAGGTGATGGCCCAGGGACTAATACATGAGCAATTCTTCTTAACATTTCGATTCTTCGTTCACGACTGTAATTTGTAAAAATATTTGCTATTCTTTCTGCCGTAGTGATATCTCCAAAGCTAGAGTTCGAAGGTAAGCATTTCTGCTATTTTGCAAGCTTTTTTTGCAATAAAATTTTTTCCATAATATTTTTTCGCGTGTGATTTTAGGATGTGATATTTTTGCACTTGTGATTTTAGGATGTGATATTTTTTCGCGTGTGGTTTTAGAATGTGATATTTTGTCGCGTGTGATTTCCGGATGTGATATTTTTCGCATGTGATTTTAGGATGTGATATTTTCGAGATGTGATATCTGCGTGATGTGATATTTTCGTATAGTGTGATATTTTTCGCTGTGTTATTTACGACGTTATATTCTTTCGTGTCGGATTTTTTCGAGTGATATTTTATCATAGAACCACATTTTACATAATTTGTTTTAGAGTGAAAGTGATTATTTTAGTTTTACTAAAGTGTGAAACTATAACATAGGCTATAGTTAGAAACTATAACAAATCTGTATAACACTACGCGTATGCTACAAAATAGGTACTGTAGATTAAATATAAAATTTATAAATAAAACTGATTGAGTGCGAGTACCAATCACTGTTTTAATAAAATGGATACCACAGAAGCTTTAAACGCATTAGCCGAACGAATTACGGTTATTGTTGAGCAGGTGCAAAAAATAAGTTTATTATCAGAGGAACATGAGAGAACTTTTAAACCAGCAACCTGTAAAAATTCTGCAGAGGTTAAAAAACCAGCAGAAGTTGTTTAACAAATAACTTTCAATGTTTTTAGACAACCGGATCCCATTAAACCAATACCTGAATATAACGGTAATCGAAAACAGTTAAACGCGTGGATTCAGTCAGCAGAAGACACACTAAACGTGTTTGAGTCTCTCGTGTCTGAACCACAATTTAAATCTTGCTCACAAGCAGTGAGTAACAAAATAAAAGTTAAGCGCAGGACGCACTTTGTTTAGAAATTAAAACAATTCTCCTTGAGACGGTCGGTGACAAACAACAGTTGTCATTTTGCAAATCACAGCTCTGGGCAACCAAGCAAAGTGAAACCATGACTGTACATTCGTATTTTAATAAATGTAATAAGAATGTACAGAATATAAAAACTCTGGCCAAACAAAATGCCATTTACAATAATTCATGGCAAGCCATAAATACATTCATCGATGAGGATGCATTAGCAGCATTCATATCGGGATTGAGAAAACCATACTTTGGATATGCCCAAACGGCTAGACCAAAGAATAAAGAAGAAGCTTATGCTTTTCTATGTAAATTTAATTCGAACAAAATAATTTCGGAAAATTCTAGAAAACCTATCAATCAAAATAAAAATATATATCCAATTCATAAGCCAAAAGAAAGGAATCAAAATAGTTTAAATTAAACCAATTTCAAAATACGCAAAATTTAATTAAAGTTGAAGATGGTTTAGAAAACATACATACTATGAAAGTGGATACTTCAATGAGAACTGCAAACCCATATATAGTAGAAAACAAGTCAACACTCACGAAATTCAAGAAGACCATGAGGTTGAAGACTCAAATTTAGAAGACCCTTTATCTGATTTCGCGGTAAGTTCGGGAAATTTTCAACAGGTTCAGCAGGAAAGTAAGGAATATTAAATTTTCTTCCATATTTAGTATGCAATGGCATACAATAAAACCAAACCATTAAATTATTATTAGATACTGGAGCAAATAAAAATATTATTAAGCCCAATATCCTTCACGGAACACAACTTGTAAAACGAAATATTTCAATAAAATATATATTAGGTAATCATTTTGTAAATCAAAAAGGTAAATTTACTTTTTTAGGTAATAACATTCCAGAACAAACATATTACGAATTAGATTTTCACCAATTCTTTGAGGAAATTTTTGCCTCACAATCATTAGCTAAATTAAATGCGAGAATTGACTATGGAACAAATACTTTTTTTTAAATAACATTAAATTTAAGTTTCATTGTTACTATCCAGCGGGAAATATTTATAACCACACAGCTACATTTAGAACAATTAATAATGGTGAATGGTTGTACCAGACTATCAGGAACTGAACAAAGAAGCTATTGTTCAATCCGGCTTATACAAAGCTGAAAATGGTGAATCAATTTGTTAAAATCTTAACAAACTAACCCGATATTCCAAAAAGTTACCAAAATTAAAACTTGTGGTTAATAATTTCGAAACACTAAGACCAATCCCAGTTTTCGGTAAAGAAATAATTAGTAAACAAGACATAAAAAAGGTTATAAGAACAGACCATCTATGTATATCGAAATGAAAAGATTGCTCTAATAGATAAATTATAAAAAAACCAAATGATATTGTTAAAACAAAACGAGATATTATCAGCGACAACTGTTATCAAGCATAAAATCCATACGAGAGACAAAATTTAAGTTTTTTTTTTAATCTCTGGGGGAGGATACTCACATAATGGACCTGCCGAGTCCACTCGCCCGGAACCTGGGGACTGGAGTTATTTAACAAATTCGGCTGGAATTTTGTTTTTTGCTTCCTTGTAAGCGATATAACTTGTAAATGGTGCACTTTAGGATGCTGGTGCCATGAAACGTTCTTGTTCCTTAACTGTTTTTCTATAGCTTAAAACAAAAAAAAATTAAAAAAAATTTTTTTTGAAATTTTTGCAAAAACCTTGGAAAAAATGTCTAAAAAACAATATTTTTAATTGAATTTAATTATTTGCAAATCTATCTTGTAGCTGAAACCTCACCCAAAAATATAAGCTTGGGAACGTTTCATTCGGATTAATAGTTTTTGCACAATTCTATTTTGCACTTAATGTCTGAAAAAAAGTTGTTAGCTTTGGGCAGGCCGCAAGATCTGACTTTTTATCTGATCGCAATCTATACTTGACAAAAAAAGTCGCAGTCGAAAGGTTAAAATGTCAGCTTTAATTGGCATTTACGTTGCCTATACCCATATTCAATATTAACAACAATTACAGCAGTTCAAAAAACGGCATAAATTCCTTAGTTGCAAAATTAAATTTCTCAACGAATCTTCAACTTAACGAGATGCGGCTTCAAAATTTGCAAAGTGGTTAGAAAACCAAATATTTAAAAAAATAGAACTCTCTAACATGATTTGGGACCGAGTTATGACATATTTTGTTTTTAAAACCCTTGATTTTGTAATGGTCCTTATAGTATAATTAATAACTTAATAAAATGTTATAGTAATTAATGTATGAATATGAAATAACTCATTGATTAAAAACTAATTGATTAATATTTTATTTTAAAACAATATAATACACAAATATTTTCATAATGCAAAAAATAAAAGCAAAATGTACTGTTTTCAGGGACCAGAAAGAGAAAAAATTGTTTTTTCGTTAAAAAATCATGATTTATGCAATAAATGTTAATTTAACAACAAAATAATAAACTTTTTGTTTAAAAATATTATTAAGTTATTTATAAAAATGAGCCATAACTCGGTCCCACCAGATCATGTGAGAAGGGTCTATTTTTTTTGCAACTAAGGAACTGGAAGGAAATTTAATTTTGCAACTAAGGAACTTAAGCCGTTTTTTGAATAACTGTAATGGTTGTTAATATTGAATATGGTTATAGGCAACATAGTTAATTAAAGCTGACATTTTACCCTTTCCACTGCCGTCAAGCAGATTGCAATCACATAAAAATTCAGACCTTGCGGCCTGCTCAAAGTTAACAACTTTTTTCAAACATTAAGTGCAAAATGGAATTGTGCAAAAATTATTAAGCCGAATGAAACGTTCCATAAGCTTATATTTTTGGGTGAGGTTTCAGCTACAAGATAGAAGGGTCAATTATATTTGCAAAATTAAATTTCTCAACGAATCTTCAACTTAACGAGATGCGGTTTCAAAATTTGCAAAGTGGTTAGAAAACCAAATATTTAAAAAAATAGAACTCTCTAACATGATTTGGGACCGAGTTATGACATATTTTGTTTTTAAAACCCCGATTGTGACCTTGATTTTGTATGAAATATATTGACAGGAACGTAACCTTTCCCTCCAAAGTGATGCTTTTGTGCTGACAATATGCTGGGTCTGTACATACCGAACACGCGATTGCTTATTCTGACTCCTGCTAATAACATACTCTATGAAAAAAGAAAACGTACTGTAGTATACAACAGACGTATGAAGTAGTGCACGTAGCGACGCGATGTATAATTGAGCATTATTGTAATAAATTTAATGAAAAGTAATGAACTACTTATGTATTGTATGTATTGAATATGGTTATAGGCAACATAGTTGATTAAGGCTGACATTTAACCCTTTCCACTGCCGTCAAGCAGATTGCGATCAGATAAAAACTCAGACCTTGCGGCCTGCTCAAAGTTAACAACTTTTTTCAAACATTAAGTGCAAAATGGAATTGTGCAAAAACTATTAAGCCGAATGAAACGTTCCATAAGCTTATACTTTTGGGTGAGGGGCTAGCTACAATATAGAGGGGTCTATTATATTATAAACAATTATTTGCAAATAATTAAATTCCATTGAAAAATATCGTTTTTTAGACATTTTTTCGCAGTTTTTTGCAAAAATTTGCAACAAAAAATAATTTTTTTTTTAATTTTAAATTATAGAAAAACATTTAAGGAACAAGAACGTTTCATGGCACCAGTATCCTAAAGTGCACAATTTACTAGTTATATCGCTTACAAGGAAGCAAACAAAAATTACCAGCCAAATTTGTTGAATAACTCCAGTCCCCAGGTTCCGAGCGAGTGGACTCGGCAGGTCTATTATGTGAGTACTCTCCCCCAGAGATTAAAAAAAAAATCCAACCTGTAACCGATAACAACACGTACAATCCTATTCCAATTCCAATCCACCGAGAAAGGTGGTGAAACGTACGTGATCGCATTAGACATCTCAAAAGCATTTGATCGAATTTGGCATGCCAACTTGATCAACAAGCTCGTTGCGTACGGTTTTCATCCCGCAGTCGTGAAGTTGATTCAAAATTTTCTGTCTAACCGATACATCTCGGTATCTATAGATGGCTTTTCTTCTGAGTCCAAATTAATTAACGCTGGTGTACCCCAAGGCTCAGTTTTATCTCCCACTTTATTTTTAATTTATATCAATGAACTGTTGCAAATCACCAGTAACCCAATAAATAGTTTTGCAGATGATAGTACACTGCACAAGTTATTCGTCCCCCTATCTTCAAAGGGTAAAATGCATGAACGAATAAATCCGGTCCGAAGAGACGCTGCCATAAATGTAAACGAGGACCTAATAAAAGTCGCCGATTGGGGTGACAAAAATTTGGTCAATTTTAATTCCACCAAAACACAGCTATTGATTGTTTCCAGATCAAAGACCGAGTTTCCCAACAATATTTCAATTAATATGTGTGACGAGCAAATACGCGAATGTGAAAGCATTCGTTTATTGGGAGTCACAATATCCAATGACTTACTCTGGAACGATCATATAATGGCCATGGCAAAGAGCGCGTCAAGAAAACTCGGCCTCCTCAATAGATGTAAAAAATATTTTACTTCGCATCAATTACTCCACATTTATAAGTCCTATATTCGTCCCTGTTTGGAGTATTGTTGTCAAGTTTGGGGCGCTGCATCTGTTACTATCCTGGCTCTTTTGGACTCTGTTCAAAAGCGAGCTATACGAATTGTTGGTGATCGAGATTTAACATTAGATCTTGATTCCCTGCAACATCGTCGCACTGTTGCTGATCTCGTTGTTTTTTATAAATATCGTCACCAGCAGTGCTCGGATGAAATCAGGTCCATAATGCCTCAGACATATGTTTTTCCCCGTTTTACTCGTCAATCGGTGTGTGCGGACGGTCGAACTGTCGAGATTACTCACTGTCATAGTAATAGAATGCAAAGAGATTTCTTTGTGCGTACATCGTACACATGGAATGCTTTGCCCGAATCAATAGTCTCGAGTGCTTTCAATCCACAAAGATTTAAAAAAAGAGTCCACCTGTACCTCAAGACGCATGTTGTTGTGGGACCTACGTCTTGAAAGGTATCTATGTGTTGTTGTGACACATTTTGTAATTCCTACTACACAACACTTCTTATTAAAAAAAAAAAAAAAAATTGGCCTATTCCTAAAATGTTAAATAAAACCAGCCATGTTAGAATCTATAAAACTATTTTTTATTTTTCTATCCTTATTTCTTATTCTTTCTTTTCTTTTGTTTTTTTTTAGTATCATCAAACAAATTTTCGATTCACTTCGTTTTTTATTATTACAGAAAAGACCGCAAAAAATTTATTTTTAACGCCTTTTTAACAACTTAAATGGGATTTTTTTCCGGTAAGTAGCTTTTGCAGGAGTTATGTAGATATTATTTTTGTATTGAAAATAAGTGATACTTAAATACTCTAAATTCTAAATAGTAGAATCTGTAGGTTTTCGTAATGTAGAAGTAGAAGTGTAGAAGTAGAAATGAGTAGTTAAATTTCGACTCGAGTGGGCAGTGAAAATGCATCAACCATACTTATACGGTAGTAAATTCACTTTAATAACCGATCACAAACCACTTGCATTTAAAAAAATCTTTAGAAAAGAATTCTAAGATCCTACGTTGGAGATTAGAACTGGAAAATTTCGATTACGACGTAATTTAGAGAGAAGGAAAGGCAAATGTCGTAGCAGATGCTTTAAGTAGAATGCCGACCGTAAGTAATAGAAAATAATTGAACACAACTAAGTTCACAAACAATAATATAAGAACGACCACTTCAAATCATCTGATGATCTCGAAAAAATTCATTTAGCAGATACATCTGATGATTACTTTATTCATTTCGAGGAAAGGCCAATTAATTACTATAGAAAGCAGCTAATTTCCAAAATATCAAATATAGATGTTATCATTTCGAAAGATATCTTCCCTTATTTTAAAAGAATCATAATTTCAAAGAAATTGTTTGAAGAAAACGACATTCCGGCATTCTTAAAGAGCCATCATAACGGGAAACAATCACCAATTATGGCTCCCGAGTGTTTATACGATAAAGTTCAAATATTTTTCAGAAGAAGCTTTTGTCAAAACGGTCATTTTGTATTTGTGACAAAAATTGTCGAATATGTCACGAACGAAGACAGACAGAATATTCTAATTTCTAAAGAACACGAACGTGCACAGGGAGGCACTAACGAGGTCGAAAGTCAATTGAGGCGAACATACTTCTTTCCACGTATGGGCAACAAAATCAGAATTCATATTAATGCATGTAACATATGTAACATGCATAAATATGATCGTAAACCTTATAATATTAAAATATCACCAAGGCCAATCACAAAGAAGCCGCTTGAAAGATTACATATCGATATTTTCTTTATAAATAGGAACAACTTTCTTTCAATTATTGACTCCTTTTCCAAACACCTACAGATGATGTTAAAAGAAACCAAAATCATAACAGATGTAACCAACGCTCTTAACAGATATTTCAACCTTTTCGGAATATCAAACAGTATTGTATGCGATCATGAAACAACCTTTTAATCTTCCCAAATTGAAGAATTTCTAAGTTATTTAAATATCAGCATTGAATACGCTTCGTCTTCAGAGTCCAATGGACAAATTGAAAAGACCCATTCTTCAGTAATCGAGATACTTAATACAAACAAACACAAAGCATTGAGCCCGCAAACACTTAAAGTCCCATCAAATTTGCAGTCGCTCTTTATAATAACAGCGTACATTCAGCCACTGGTTACACACTCAATGAAGTTATATTTAACCAAAATAACTCCATTGACCCGACAGAAATCCCAGCAAAAGCTAACGAAATATTAAAAATAGTTAGCGAAAACTTAAATAAGGCTTCATTGAGAATGCAAAAACAAAATGGTAAAAAAGAACAACCATGATCTCACAGAAGTAAAATTATTTATTTTTAGCCGAATATTAGAACAAAGGCTCAACCAATGGGTATTGAGACGAAAGTAAATAATGTTGAACCCATAGCATTTTATACAAATTGACACATAAAACGAAAAAAGAATAAAAAATTGTATTTGTTTCAAATATATAGTAAATGTTTTTTTTATTACATTAATTTCCTTTAAAATTTTTTAAAAAAACAGAAATATAATATAAGCATATGCCTAATACTTTAACTTTTAGATTTAAGATATTAATTAATAAAATTTAAAAAAAACATTACTTTATCTATTATTAAAGTCTTACTCAATTCAAACTTTATTATAAACTTTTTTAATTACAATTAGTAATAAATAATGTTAAACATATCAAAAATTTTAATATAAGGCATAAATTTTCAAATAATTCATTGTCAGAAATTAGAAATAAAAAATTTAAATGAAGCCCCATTTTAATAACTAAAACTAATAATTGGTGAAAAACACGTGAAATCAGCAAGGTCTGGAAATGAGGTTTTAATTTTGTATATATAGGTTAGGATTTAATAATAATATTTAGGTTAGGTTTTAATTTTGTGTATTTAGGGTTCGTTGACATCAATAAAAAAAATTTTTTGCGTGTTTAGTTTTTTTTTTAACCCTGTCTTAAGATACAGGGTGTTGAAAAATCAAGAAATTGCTCGACCTTGGTATATTGAGATGGCTCTGAAATTTTTTAAATTTTTGATTTTTTAATATGTGGAAGATACATATGTTATCTATTAATATTTTATAAACAATTCAGGAGGGGAAAATTTTTGGTTTTTTTTTATTAATTTTAATGCAACACGCCTTAAAATTTTTCATCATAAAAAAGAGTGGAGTTAAAAAATTAACAGTTTTTTTGGATTTACATATATGTTTTTATATAAATTTTTAATTTTAACTCAAAATAAACATTTCACACATTTTTTATCATTTATTTAATTTGACATTACTGAATTCCGTAGAGTTAGAATAACGTCTAGCTAAGATTGATCCATCATTTGTAGGAATGTATTAGTGATATCCTCGTGTTCCAGGAATTGTTTTTAAATTGGCGTATCTATCAGCTAGTTGTTTCGTTTTGCAATGTAACCTGCCTCCCTTACACAGAAAAAATGCAAGTTATCGTGAAAATTGCCTTGAGCTGCTGCCCAGTTATATAACTCCAGAGCTGTTGATATAACTTTGTCGTATTCTTTCTTAAAATCGTTCAAGCTGCTTTTCTTTTTACTTTTCCTCCAATTCCATCACATCAGAACTGCTCTAACCAGGTAACGAGGAGGTACAGTTCAGCAAGGAGTAGTTAGTTGAAGACGTACAAACGATTTTTTTGATCGCAGTACTGTAGCCACTCTATATTCTGATCTAATAGACTAAGAGCCCACGACGGCCAGACCTTCGTTATTTTATAAAAGCTGAAAGTTTCTCTGCGCATACTCCCTACTCAGGTAGGAACGATTAGCGACATATAAAGTTTGGATCACGGTGGTTTTGTCAGGGAGCAGGTAACAAAGGGGCCTCCAAAGTTTCGTGAAAGTATAAAAGCTAATTTTTTTTATATATTCTTCGGGATAGTATTAGAAGTCACGTCGCCCATTGCCAAACACTTGCTATCGTAGCTACCCCCTTAAACTTTATTAATCTGGTAAAGTTTAAGGGTGTCTGGCAGGGGGTTACCACGATATTAAGTGTCTGGCAATGGGTGATGTGACTTCTAATACTATCCCGAAGAATTGTTATGTAGACTGGAATATGATAACGTAGAGCGGTAGGGTTTCAGATTTATATAATGTCTGTTTTCTCCTAATTCACGGTATTGCTTGCCATGCGTAGTTCATAATAGTTTCTCATCCATCTACAATCTATGGTCATGTTTTCATATAGTTTCCGTACATAAATTTGTTCTTAGCATAAAATAATTAACAATGGTATTTCTTTTGCAATCCCCTATTGTTGACTCATACTGTTTACTCAGTACTGTTTACTCTGACTCATACTTACATGTTTTAACTTTGCCATACTGCTAAAATTTGAATTCTCCGGACACTAACCGTACTTGATCAACGAAATTTTCAAACCTCAAAACGGCTGCGCATATTTGTCCAATCGTCGCAATAGCTAAAAAAGTTATTATCCTACAATCGGTTTTGAATTCGATTTCCTATATGGGTATTTTTATCAAATTATCTTTCCGTTATAGATCTGAACTTCACTGTAATACTGTTGTAAGTTGTTGTTTCGTGGTACATGGACATCATAGAATCGATTGAACTTACGTTTGACCCATTCCAATACATTGATATTTCTTACAAGTGTGTTGGAAATAATTTGTTTCCTTAAATTGTCTTGCAATGTTATGTATTACGGGGTAAGAAGCAGTTTTGTTTTAACGAAAAAGGGTCCTAACATAATTAATTTACATAATGTAAATTAATTTCCTTGTATCGGAAACACTTTTTCGAATTGAGATGAGAGAGATGAGAAACTATTATGAACTATACAATCTTTCAGTCTCTTGAGCATTGTGTCAATCATTCCATGAATTACAAAATTACAGATGAATTTTGAATTCATGTTTTTTCTTTCTTAATATTAAGTTGAAATTAAGTAGTTCAATTTTCAATTAAATTAAAATATCATAGTGCAATTAGTTCAATTTATTTTGAATGTACATGTCCCGGTAGTGTCAATTTAGTTCAAATTATATGTTTGTGAAATTTACAAACAAAAAAAAAAAAGAAAAATCATATATGTTGTGACGTTTAACAAAAAACGGAAAAATTAAAACCAAAAAAAATTCTATATGTTTTGTGTTGTGAAAAATCATAAAACGAAATTAATAAATGACCTTGTCGGTCATTCGGCTCTTAATCGATTGGATTTTTGATTTGTGTTTTTGACGTCTCGGAGATTAATTTACAAACGTGTCGGTCCATGTTGGAAAATCATTTTGATTTAAATAGAAAATATTGTTAGTGTATTTTATAAAATTAGTCTTAGTCCGTCCAATTCGGGTTTCTCAAATATTTAAATTAAATTAATTTTAAATGTTAATATTACGGTGATAATTTTCTTAATTAATATCTAATGTGTGTTGGAGTTTTAATGTTTATTCATTTTTTGTTAGTTGAATGTGCAAAAAAGTTAATTTAAAGTTTAAAAAAAAGAAAATCACAGGTACTGTTTATATATATTTCTAATTAAATTCATGGTTACTATGCAATTTGAATGATGCATTTTCATTAATATACACCAAAAAAATTAATGTTGGTTGATGTGTTTGTATGGAGTGATACAATTTGGGTGCTTGTTCATATTACATTCCATCGTTGACGGGCTCAACATTTTATATGAACTTTGCGAGAAGGATAGGATTGAATTATAATGAATACAATTATTAATTTTATAAGTTACGGAGCTTAATAGCGCAACGGTTATATATAACTTTTGCTACAACTGCTGGGCATGTTACATATTTCAACGCAACTTTGATATTAAATTTTTGGCGGTTATCAAATCAACGCATATATCAAATCATCGGTTTTACCTATTTCAATTCGAGACTGATATCCAAGTCTTACTAGTTCTGCTGGGTATTTTACATATTTCAACGTAACGTTGATTTTAAGGTTTTGCAGTGATCAAATCAACATTGATCTCAAATCATCTATTCTACATATTTCAACTCAACATTGGTGTCAAAGTTTTACAATTGCTGCCATGTATTATACCTATTGAAACGCATCACTTATATCAAATTTTTGCTGTTGCTACCGTATGTTTGACATATTTCAACTTAACATTTGTATCAAATTTTTGGCGGATGCTATCATATATTTTACATACTTCAACTCATCATTTGTAAAACATTTTTGCTGATACCACCGTATGTTTGACATATTTCAACTTAACATTTATATCAAATTTTTACGGGTGCTATCCTATATCTTATATATTTCAAATCAACATTTACATCAAAGTTTTACTATTGCTGTCATATATTGTATTCATTGAAATACATCACTTATATCAAGTTTTCGCTATCACCACATATTACAAATCAACATTTACATCAAAGTTTTGCTATTGCTGTCGTATATTGTATTTATTGGAACGCATCATTTGTATCAAGTTTTTGCTGTTACTACATATTATAAACCAACATTTACATCAAAGTTTTACTATTGCTGTCGTAAATTGTGCTTATTGAAACGTATCATCTATATCAAATTTTTGCTGTGGCTATCGTTTATTGTACATATTCCAACTGACATCAAATTTTGGTGTGATTACAACTGAAGGTGAACTCAACAGTGTTATACAATTTTCCGTATACTTTACCTATTGGATTATTGACTGCTGATGGAGGGCTAAGGCGTAGGACGTTGTAGCAGGGAGGATTTAATCATGGGGTGAGCGAACTTGATTTATTTTATTTATTTTTTTTACGTAGAAGTGTGAATGTGTGAGAAAAGGGTGTATCAGTGATTGCATGGGGGCGTGCTTGTCGTTGCGTGTGTGTGTGTGTGAACTGGCGGTGCGTGTAGCGAGACACATTTAGTCTGAATTGGAAATGATTCTAATGTCAATATTTTTACTCCGAGGTAATAATTAACATACCAAATACCTTTTCTTTTATTATATTACCTAAATTGATGAATTTATATTTTTGAGTAAATCGAGAGTCATTCTCAAATAACCTGTATTACAAAGAAAAACAAATTCTTGTCATGTTTTAGGTTTATTAATTCTATAATACATTGACCAACTATAAACTACAGGTATTGAAATAAACTGGTTTGGACATGTTTGTTCAACTTACCAATAAACTCACAATTTTTTTTGGGTTATAAATATTTTGTTTTTGGGAATTACTTATAGTTTTATAAATTTTTAAAAGTGTTATTAATGGGAAAAAAGGGAAATAATCAATAAAGACTTTCAATATAGCGTGTGACGTTCTCCAGTGCTCTAGGATCTGATTCACGGTGTACCAGCGATGGCAGTAGTTTACGAGCTGTACCATATGGGTCAGATGACAGCCATACAACGAAATAGTGATAACTACCACTTGCGATACTTGTGGCGGGACTTAAAGCTTAAGTGTCTTGCTTCGCCGTCTGAATGTGTGGGTGAATGTTAGCATGTATGAAGCGTGAGTGTGTGGACGTCTGGGAATGATTGTGTGGGTTGGACGCGCTGATCGTAGGTCTTTCGCAAAAGGGGTCGCCAGAGTCTCCATTTTCCACTTGTATTTTTTCCATTTCTGTAACTTTTCGTAAATTGCGTACATTTCTGCATTTGTGTTGAAGCAGCAGGTATTACTCCATCAAATCCACGAGGACTGAGCTTTAGTCTTTAAGGCGTAAAATTACTCTAGGTATGCATCCTGCTATGCCATTCTCATTGGTTCGCCAATGAGAAAGCTCTTCAGTACAATAAAAAACTCACCTTTTATACTTTCACGAAACTTTGGAGGCCCCTTTGTTACCTGCTCCCTGCCAAATCCACCATGATCCAAACTTCATATGTCGCTAATCGTTCCTACCTGAGTGGGGGTATGCGCAGAAAAACTTTCAGCTTTTATAAAATAACGAACGTCTGGCCGTCGTGGGCTGTTGTTCTATAAGCTACAATCTTATCAGGTAATTGAAGTACACATAATATATATTTTTGTGTTAAAAATAATATAATATTTGCTGTGATAAAATATACTATATCGAATATTAAGTAATCTCTCTGGACTAAAATTGCCCAGCTTTATTTTTTGAGAGTCAACAAAACATATATATTGTGATTAAAAATTAACTAAAAGTCAATTTTTCTCCATAAAACAAAAACAATACTTCCACTACACCTAAGTTAACAAAAAGTAGAAAATAGGGAAAAGTATAATATGAGTCTAAACCAGGGATGGGGAACCTTTTTATCATTAAAGGCCAATTATAATTTTGCAAATTATTAACAGGCCGCATTATGCCGAGTATTGTTACTAAGTTTGGGGGGCTGCATCTGTTACTATAATGGCTCTGACGAATTGTTAATTTTTTCTGATCTCGTTGTTTTTTATAAATATCTTCATCAGCAGTGTTCGGATGAAATCAAATCCATTATGCCTGCAAACAGTCAAGCTGTTGAGATCACTCACTCACCACTGTCATATAGTGACAGAATGCAGAGGGGTTCTTTGTTTGCACAACGAAATCAACTAGCTGGTAGATACGCCAATTTAAAAACAATTCCTGGAACACGAGGATATCACTCATACACTCCTACAAATGCTGGATCAATCTTAGCTAGACGTTATTCTAACTCTACGAAATTTAGTAATGTAAAATTAAATAAATGATAAAAAATATGTGAAATATTTATTTTGAGTTAAAATTAAAAATTTATTATAAAAACATATATGTAAATACAAAAAAACTGTTAATTTTTTAACTCCACTCTTTTTTATGGTGAAACATTTTAAGGCGTGTTGCATTAAAATTAATAAAAAAAAGCAAAAAATTTTCCCCCTCCTTAATTTTTTATTAAATGTTAGTAACATATGACCTTTCACATATTAAAAAATCAAAAATTTAAAAAAATGGCATTTCTAGAAAATCGAATTTGAACTTTTTACCGTTTTTTTTCAAAATGAAAGTGTTCAAGGTCATAAAATGTGAGTTATTATTTTGATTCTGTTCAATACCTACATTTAGCTATATAACATTAAAATCAGTCCAGTAGTTTTGACTGTAGAGCCATTTCAATACACCAGGGTCGAGCAATTTTTTGATTTTTCATCACCCTATATCTTAAGATTGTGTAAAAAAAAAAACTAAAAACGCAGAAAATTTTTGTTTATTGATGTCAATGAATTCCAATACCTAAATATACAAAATTAAAACCTCATTTCCAAAATTGCATGTTTTTTGCAGGTTTCACGTGTTTTTCACCAATTGCTAAATTCAAGTGGGTAATATTTGTTTTTTTTTTCTTTATTTAAATTATTCACCAGACCACAAGTTGCGAAGCCACACTGTAGGTCCGTCAGATCTTATAACTATTGAACATAATTTGATTACAATGTTTTCTTTTTTTCAACAGGATAAAGTTAATTAATAATTAAGTTGTTTTTTTGTTTTATGTTTTACATAATTATGTATTTAAATTTTTATAAAATTTAAAACAAAGTATTACAAATTTACAAATTCAAGTGATAACTACTCCTTTTTTATTGCATTTTGTTCATTATTCTATTTTAAATATTGTTTTGTATTATAAATGAACCATCTGTGTCAAGCAAATAAATCATTATTTATTCCTTTTATTATTGAAAAATTCAAATAGATAAGTTCATTTATATCCTCAGAGAGTTTCAGCTTTGTAACCGAAGAGGTTACAGTGTAATTAGCGTTATACTTACCTAATGCATGGCACTCTCACGCCATACAATTACAACAACAGATCCCATAAAAATATAAATATATCCCATAGAAATATTAAATAAATTTTCTTTTGTTTCTGTTTCCTTTCATTTTTTTGCAATTTAAAAAAAACAAAGTTGAGCCATTCTTTGGAATTGAGGAATATTTTCTTTGGATATGTAAGTTAGAATAAATATATATATTGGTTACACATTTACAAAAGTTTTCTTAAATTGATAGATATTTGTATTTTTTTGAGGTGTAAAAGTTGTTTGATAATTTTTGATTATTAATTATGTGTGATGGTATTGTAGGCGTGACGTAGTTAGAACATTAATCCACCAAAGGATTTAATATTTTATTATGTAGTTTCTACCAATTCAAACAAGACTTATAACAAATTGGTTTTTGTATATAGTTGCAAGGGTCCGTTTTGATTGAACATTAAAAAACCATTTTTCAAAATTAAAAACACATATGTTTTTATTTTATATTAAATATATATTTTAATCCAACTTCTAAAAAACAATTTTAATTTTATTATTTATCTTACATGTGTTTCAACCTTTCAGTCATCCTTAGAGAGAAAATATTTACAACTAAATCTGAAAAGAAATGGAAGCAACATCGCCACTTTTTCCAAGAATATGGAAGATATACGTTGATGATATTTTTGCAGTTATCAGACGAGAAGATATAACATCTGTCTTAACTTTCCTGAATAACAAATATCCAACTATTAAATTCACAGTGGAAGAAGAAAGCAACGGAGTTCTACCTTTTCTTTGATATCCAGAAAGGATATCATATCCAGTAATAAGAAAAGGAAACAAGGTTAAACTGAGCATCTTTTGGATACCAACCAACACCAAACAGTTTATAACAGCTGAGTCGCTTCATAATGGCAGTCATAAAAAAGTAGCCTTCAACTCTTTAGTCTATAGACTATACAACATTCCCATAGAAAAGAAAGAGTTTGAAGAAGAAAAATATATAATGGATGCAGCCAGAAACAATGGATACCCAGAAACATTCATCAAACAAATTTTCACCAGCCACAAAAGAAACCAGACAATAAGAAATCTAACAACTTTAAAGAAGATACACAACAACAGTCAACGAAGAATAAGTCTGCCGTTTTATCCAAGCATCACAAATAAAATAGGACACTATTTAAAACAGCACAATATCCAGATCGCAACAACAAGCACAACTTTAGGGAACTTACTAAATAACTATAAGGACAAGGAACAGTCTTTGGAAAAGTTGGGCATTTACCAAATCAGCTGCAAGAGGTGCGAGAAAAAGTAGGTGGGGCAAACATTTAGGAAATTCTCTACCCGGTTAGAAGAACATTGTAAAGCAGTTACGACAGGAAACGTCAATAAATCCAGTGTTGCGCTACATATGGTCGAAAGCCCAACACATGCGAAAGATTAAGTCAATTCCAAAATTATAAAAACAGTTCGAAAAAATTGGGAACTAGACGCATATGAATCGCTATATATTGAAAAACACAAACCAAAACACAAATCAAATATCATGAACTGTGAAGAAAAACAAAACGTCATAACATCAGACTTATTTAAATAAAATTTTAAAAAAAATAAACATAATCAAACTGTAACATTTCAATATTTAGTTTTAAGATGTTTAATTCAAAAATTCATTTCAATTTTTGTATTGTTAAAATTCACAACGCCCACAATTTTTGTACTTATCCTTATTTTATTATACTTAAAAAAATTGTTATTCTTAAAATGTTCAAACTTCGGGTTTTCCCGCATTAATTTAATTAGCTTACGGAAGTTTCGTTGTCAAGAAAGGAATTTTTAGATTTAGTTGTAAATATTTTCTCTCTGAGGATGATCGAAAGATTGAAACACGTGTAAGAGAAATAATAAAATTAAAATTGTTTTTTAGAAGTTGGATTAAAATATATATTTAATATAAAATAAAAATAGTTTTGTTTTTAATTTTGAAAAACCGTTTTTTAATGTAAAATCAAAAAGGACCCTTGCAACTAAATACAAAAACCAATTTGTTTTACTATAATGATTTTACCGCACTGCGAAACCAAAAATTAAATTTTAGTTAAACAAAACTGTTCCGAAATTGCATTGATAAAGTAGTATCCGTTAATGTAGTTTGGTATGATACATTTTTTGGATTATTTTGTTTCTACTTAAATTTTTTATTTAACCTAATCTGACACATCGAATTCTATTTGTACACAAAACTGTGTGATCCTGAAATCTACCTATTTCTAGCGAATATACTCACCGCTTGGACTTTTTTTTATCACTGTTTCGAAATTTATTACGAAAATAACACGAAACATCAATATGTTGCGGGAAAATTATAACAGATCATATATTAACATAATTTAGTGAAAAGATGATACAATCGGCAAACTACTCAAAAACCTCTCCATTTAGCGTTTCGAGAAAATATTACAAAATCAAAAGTTCATATTTCTTTCAAAATTCCAAAAATATTATAAAAACTAAATAAAATCAAAAATTAAACCTTCCAAAATTCTGAAAATATTCTAATAATTATTACAAAATCATAGATTAAAACTTTTTTTAAAAATATTGCACAAATTATAACAAAATCAAAAATGGAAAATTTTTCAAAAATTCTTAAAATATTGTAATAATTACAACAAAATCAAAAATACAACTTTTTCAAAATTCCAAAAATATTCCAAAAATTAGAATAAAATCACATATATAAACATTATCAAAATTCTAAAAATATTCCAAAAATTCTTACAAAATCAAAACTCAAAATATATTCAAATATTCACAAATTAAAAATTTCAAACTTTTTGAAAAATTTTAAAAATATTGCAAAAATTATAACAATACCAAAAATTGAAACTTTTTTAAAAATTCTAAAAATCATATTAAAATCAAAAATTTAATATTTTTCAAAATTCTAAAAATATTCGATAAATTCTTACAAAATCAAAAATTGAAACTTTTTTCATAATTCTAAAAATATATATAAAATTAAAAATTCACAAATTCACAAATTCTATTTTTTTTTTCAAAATTCTAAAAATATTGCAAAAATTATTACAAAATCAAAAACAAACTTTTTTCAAAATTCTAAAAGTATTCCAAAAATTATAACAAATTCAAAAATTTCAATGTTCAATTACAATTCATGTCATACAAATAATTAAATTGTTTTTTCCAAAAAAAGTGGCTAAAAAAATATATGAAAATCATTTTTTGACACACTTGACAATATTTGTTTGCCAAACTTATAGTGCAATAAAATTTTCAATTCCAATAATCAAACCAATAATTAATTTTATTTTTTTCAAAAAATTGGGTAGAAAAATAAATGAAAATCAGTTTTTGACACACTTGACAACATTCTTTAGGCAAACTTAAAATGCAATAATCTAGTTTTTTATCTCATATACCTATCCCGACCATCAAGATTTCTCCACATTCATTATTACTACTCATTATCACTTAAAATGAAGGTTTTTTAACCAAAAAATATGCATATTTCTTTGTTTTGACACATTTCACGATTTTTTTGACAATCTTCCGGTACAGTTATCGAACACATCGGCTCTTACCATTGAGTATACCTATTTTTAGAAACAAAAATTTTTAAAATCCCTTCAGTGATTTTCTAGATTTTGTCGGTTGTGACGGCCGATAGACACATTTTTTTTACTTTGTTAGAATCGTTATAACCTTAAACGTCGAAAAAAGCCAAAAAAGTGGGGGTATGAATTTAACTTTTGGCTCATGAATGTAATACTTAGGTCTTTCAGACCGAAGTAATATTGGCCTATGTCATATTTATTGTTTAGTTAATCCTTCTATAAAAAAAATATAAAAAAAAATTAATTTGCGTCCATCAACACCTTAGAATGCTTGTTGTTATGGGACCTTGGTCTTAAAAGGTTTTTGTGCGTTGTTGTGACACATATTGTAATTCCTACTAACAATACATTTTATTAAAAAAAAATTAACTAATAAATATATTTGGAGGATATGACTCAGCCTATCAGGTTTCGTTACTTATAGCCGGGTGGTTAAGGAGAATATACACTTTTACGATTGTGTTTGTTAATTCAAAATGCCTCCAGGATTATAGAGAATCGTTTTATCAGTTTCAACTCTTTATGAGTTTGAATTTTGAATTTTAAACATTGCCTATCTTCCAAACGAGAGAAATTACGATTTGCAAAGTTCGAATTTTCAATCTCGATAGTTTTTGTACACTTCTCTCAACTAGAAATGTTTTCTTTTCTTAACACTTTTTTCTATAGTTTTTTTAACATAGTTATATTTATATTTTAACAACCAAAGTTTTATTTTTAAATTAATTTAGATTTGAATTGAAATAATACTTTTACTAACCTGTTACTGGTGCTTCTATATCTATCATAGTTTTTTCTGCTTTTAATAAGGCGGCACCTTCCTGAATAATTCGTAAGGCTGCCGCCTCTTCAATTCGTCCTTCCAATATAAAATGCTGCTTAAGTACATCAGGATAAGGTTTACCTCTTGAATCAAATACTTCTGCTGCTGTTAATTTGTGGCTCGGGGGAAATATTACAGCTATAGTTTTAATAAAAAGTAAATAATTTTAAATTACTACTTGAAAATTTTAAACTTTTTGTAAATATTCAACACCTAAAATTTATTATAAAAGATGTTAAAATATTGTAAGCTTGAAGTAAGTTATTTGAAAAAACCACAAATTGTTTGTAAGAACTTTGGTTTTATAAACAAAAGTTATAGTTTTTTCAAGAAAAAAAATCGTGTGTTGTATATATTTACAAACTTTAGTAAAAATTTGTTGGAGTGTATTTATTAAATTAATCATATTCAGCGATCGTAAAGTAGGAAAAATATAATTAGTAACCTCAATGTGTTTTCATATCACCAAATGTTTACGTACAAAATTGTTTCCGAAGATCAAATATTTAATTTTACCGATGGTTCACGTTAAATCAATAAAGAAACATAGAGATAAATAATAAAGATAAAAAATGAAGTTATTAGTAATGATATATTTTTTAATTGTTAAAAAATAAAATGTAAACAATACTATGTATTCTTAGCCGCTTGTTATATATCTTAAATAAACTATAAAAAACAAAGCCAAAGAATTTTTGTAGTATATTTATACATTTCTTATTGCTTTTGATAAATATTTGTTCTTGTATTAATTTCGACTAAATCACCCAAACGATTTTCGTGTAAAATTAACGGGAAAGGCTTGTGCTCGATACTCTGAAATGTAAAAATGTTGTTTTTTCTGGTTGTTGGATTTTACTTCATCACAATTTTCGATTGTGTGAAAGAATGCAATAAATCGATAAAAAAAATCTTGCATACCCCAAATTCTATTATATTTCTGTTTTGGACCATCCTCTATCTAAATAGCCTAAAAAATCGTGTATGTCTGTGGGTAGGTGGTTGATAGTAGGGTTTGCAAATTTACCGACATTTTCAATTATCGGTAATGCGATAAAAAAAACTTTTATAAACCGATTAACCGGTAAATTACCGGTAACTTACCGAAATAATAAACCTTGATCTATTTTTTTAAATTATTAGTTTAAGGAAACTATTTATAACTTAAAGTGGCGTGTAAATTTTTTTTTAATCGTACGGTTTATTCAACTTCAAAATACATTAAATTTTATTTTTCAGTCCATGTAACCAATCAATAAATTGATCAGATAAACAAAAAGCCTCTTCAATACATCCATTGAATTTAGTTAAGTTACATTCTTGAGATATGTGATTGACTGTCTGAAATTCCTTACCACATTCACATGATGGATAATCCACCAGACCCCATTTATGTAATGTATAGTTTACATAAAATGTGTTTACAATAGCCTGTTCTAATACGATTTAATTTCACCCAATCATTTCTTTTTAGTTTAAAACCATTTAATTTCACATTAGGGTTTTGAACAAATGTACCATTTAATGGAAGGTTGTTGTTCCAAGACATCAGCCAGAATTGTTAGGAGTTAAAATTTTGTGAAATAAGTTGTTTAGCAGTGATATACGGTGGTGTTCTACATAAACTTTGATCAGGAGCTTCCAAAAATAAATCAAACAATAAAGAATTGTTAACTTCTGAACTTCTTTGAATGGTATTGAATAACATTTCTTTACGACGAATGTCTGGTGGTGGTATATTTGATAAAACAGGTAACCAATTCAAAGGTGTTGATTTTATAGCACCAGAAATTAATCTCATTGCACGATTCAGTTGAATATTGATTTTTGGTGTATGAGCACTGTTCATCCAGATTGAAGAACAATATTCAGCTGTAGAATATACTAATCCTAAAGCAGCAGTCCTTAAAACATTTGCGTTTGATCCCCAAGTTGTACCAGCAATTTGTTGTAACAAATTATTTCTTGCACTAACTTTTTTGGCTATTGCTTCTAAGTGATTTTTAAAAGTCCAAGAACGATCAAAAATTACACCTAGAATTTTTGGATTATGGTTATGTAAAAGAACAACATTTTCAACTTTAACACATAGCTCAGATTTTGCCATTTGATTGTTTAAGTGAAAAGCACTGACTTCAGTTTTACTGGAATTCGGTTTAAGACACCATTTTTTAAAATAATTCCACATTTTATGTAAATCTTTTTCTATAACTTTTTCACCAAGTTGAAGATCTTTACATTGATAAGCTAAAGTAATATCATCAGCATACTGAAATTTCTGGGAAGTGGTTTTTGGCATGTCATACATGTATAAGTTGAAAAGAATTGGAGCAAGTACTGAACCTTGAGCCAAACCATTGCTTAAAGTTTTCCATTTGCTTTTAGTTTCTTGCATGAAAACCTGAAATTTTCTATTAGAAAGCATATCATTTAAAAGATTTATCAGTTTGAGACAAGGAATAATTGATGCAAATTTCAACAACAATCCATGACGACTAACTGTGTCATATGCTGATGTAAGATCAACTTGTGCTATACAAGTTTTCAGATGTTTTTGAAAACCTGACTCGACATATGTTAACAACCTGCTTGTTCTTTTGGTATCACGACATTGATTTTGTTTTGAACCCTTTGTAGTATAAGTCTTTCCAATAGCTTGAATGGTACACATAGCAATGAAATTGGGCGATAATGAGATGTGTCGTCTCCTGTTTTTCCAGGCTTTAGAGTAGTAATAATTTTTGACTTTTTGAAAATTGAAGGAACTTTAGATTTTTTTACAACGTCAGTAAAAAAATTTGCTAGCCATCTCTTGGTACTTAGTCCACAATGTTTTATAAATTCAGGATAAATATTATCAACTCCAGCTGCTTTGCCAACTTTCACATGAGATAAAGCATTAACAATTTCACCTAAAGAAAATCTTTTTGAGAAAGCATGTTGTTGTTTTAAAGATCTACGTAAACGTTTGAGCTGAAACTTAACTTTTTTAATAGCTCTTCTGTCCATGTCAGTTTTCGCTGAATTCAATAGTTTTGTTGCAATTTGATTTGGTGTGATGGAAGATGAAGAAACTATTTTTCTTTGTGGATTTGTTCCAAGTTTGCCAACTATAGACCAGGCTTTTCTACTTGAATGTGTAAAATCAAGAGATTCAATTTTTTTTTGCCAAATGTTTTTACGATTATCATTCAGACGATTAATTAACATTGAACCAACTTGCTTATTGCCACCATTCATGTAACTTTCAAAAAACGCTTCACAAGTTTTATCCCAGCCAGGTACGTATTGCATTCGGTAACCTCTTGGAATTGTTTTTTTGGCACAATTGATTACAGATTTAACAAAAGAATCATAATTTTGAACCTTAGAAGGAATATTTTTGAGTTCTTTATCCAATGATTCTGAAAATGCCATCCAATTTGCTTTCTCAAAATTCCATCTTGCTTTAGGTAATGAACGAATGATAGGAATATTTAAACCATATTGTAATAAAGTAGGACTATGTTGAGACCTAGGAAATTCTTGTAAAACAATTCGTTTTGACTTTGAAATTGATGAACCATCCGTATCATGAATGATACATAAATCAGGATTTGTAAATGTACCATGTGATGCAGAATGAAAAGTTTTAGGTCCTTTTATATTCAAAATAAGGTCATAATTGTTTAAACACATCCATTCTACAATTTTGTTACCATTCTCAGAGCTATGTTTATATCCAAAATCTTGGTGAGGTGAATTGAAATCACCCATATAAATTGTAGTATCTTGAAATGATGGTAAAGGAGGATCTTTCCAATCTTTTCCAGGAGGCTTATAAAGGTTTACAACTTTTATACCACAAATAGTAATGACCAGAACTTCTACATTGTCATCATCATTTTTATAATCAATACTTGCCGAAGGCAACGTATTTTTAATCAAAGTTGTAATACCATAATGTTGATGAAATATGCTATCAATTTCAATGAAACCACTTATTTTACATCTAGCAATAGAATCTTCTTTGCTTCTTAAATGAGTTTCTTGTAACAATAAAACATCTACTTCCGCTTCAACTGATAATCTACTTATAATTTGGCATTTTGGAATTGAGATGCCTTCAACATTCAACTGCATAATTTTGATTGATGGACCAATCGATAAACTTTGCTGCATTTTTGTTGTTGAAACCAAGTGACAATATTTTTAAATGTTAATAACATAAATCTTGAGACCTTATTTTACAAATAAGGTAATTGTCTTCTCAATTTAATATTAATTTTTATAAAAAATAAAAAATTTTTTTAGATCAAATTTTTTTAAACCTACTTGACATAAAAGTCAATGATTCAACTTAAATAATAAATAATAACACTTTGGAAGAAGAAAATTTAAACATAATTTAAATCTTGAAATTTTTCAAGGTATTGGTTATTAAAATATCGGCGTAAGAAACACGTTGTCTCTAAAATGTTTTTATTCAAGTTCGACCTTAGTTTAATACAAATCGGACCAGTTACTGCAAACATACGCTTGAATTCGTCACTTGCTATTCGTATGGGAAGTAATTTATTTTCTGAAAGCTTTCTCTAAACATTTGCCACGAATGTTTTGTTCTTGGAACCAGCCAATTTAATTTTTAGTAATATTTGTGAATGCCTTACGTCATTCTTCAGTATTGCTTTCCACAAAATGTTTATTAATTTTCTGTTCATTCAGCTCTTCTTTTATTCTTAATTCCGACAATGCTAATATGGACGCAGTTAATCGATCACAATCGATCAGTTCATACTTCTGAATCTGAGCTTCCGGTTTCAGATCAATCATTTAAAGCAAAACTAATAATGATTCGAAGAACTGATTTGTGTTTTAGTGTAGTATTCTGTAATCTTGTTTTTCAAATTACATTTATCCATATTAAACTCAAAAAGATCTGATATTTCATTAAAGGAAGATTCCATGGCATTAATTGGTTCAAACGTCCCATACTTGGTTCTGTATTGGATGTATAAAAACTCGTGTCTGCGAAAGCTTTTTGCACGGATGTTAAATAATATATTTTCAAAAATATAAGGAGAAATTATGTGTCTATTTATGATGTTTGACAAGAAACAAGATGATAGCAGTTTCCTTCTATCACACAGGTTAAGGATATTGTGAGTATGAGTATCTAAATAAGGTGGTAAACGTGCAATATTTTCATGAAATTTAATTTGTGTATCATATATTCTTCCGTTTTTGTAGTGTAGGAATACACTGCACTGCATGATAAGGGTTCAATACCTGATCGGCAAATTCGATCTGCGAACGAACATAAGCAAAGCAAAGCCTTAATATGCAGTCTATATCATTTATTTCTTTAGTCCAACGTTTTAAAAACCCAAGCATTTGATTTGCTTTAGCTATAGATAAATCAATGTGTTTGCTAAATGTTAGATTTTTTGAAAAATTATTCCCAAATCTCTAACTTCATTGACTTTTTTCAATTGTGCGTTATTTATACTATAGCTGAAGTGGATTAGATTTTTTTCCGATAATGACTAATAACTTTACATTTACTGATATTCAGTTCTAAAGTCATCCTACTACATCATTCATTGATATTGTCAACGTCGTCTTGAAGAAGAATACAATCCTCCACATTCATTGATATTGTCAACGTCGTCTTGAAGAAGAATACAATCCTCCACAGTGTTGATGATTTTAAAAACTTTCATATCATCAGCATAGATAAGTACATGAGCATTACTGATGACCTTTTTTATCCCATTTGTAAAACATAAAAAACCCATGGACCTAAATGAGAACCTTGTGGAACACCAGATGTGACATTGATGGAGTGAGAATATTTTCCGTCTATGCAAACGTACTAACTCCAATCTGTTATCTCTGTAAGAGTATAACTATAAACTCTTTCGAAAAGCCCGATTCATATAAAGAGCTCAAGGTTTTCATGTGGCTACACGAATCAAAGGCTTTACTAAAATCTGTGTGAATTGTGTCCACTTGTTTGTGCACTTCAATAGCTTTTAAAGTAAAACTAATATATGCTATCAAATTAGTGACTGTCGATCTAGCTGGAAGAAAGCCATGTTGGTGAACTGCAATAGAGTTAGTTAACCGTTCTTTAAACATATTACAAATAACGGCTTCAAAGAGCTTTGGAATCATAGATGTACAAGATGCCCCTCGATAACACTTTTTATCGTTTCTGTGCCCTGATTTAAAGATAGGAATAATTTTTGATATCTTCCATTTTTCAAGGAAATAATGAAAAACAAGCGGTTCATTAAATAATATCCAAAGAAACAGAAAACTCAGTTATAAACCTCTTAAGAATATAAGATGGTATTCCGTCAGGACCACATCCATCATTAAAGTTGTTGAGAGTTTCAATGATGGCTTGCTCCGTTATTCTAGGTATATCTATAAATGTGTTGCTATGGTCATCTGACATTTCTTCAAATTTATGCTTATCTTCGTCCTTATATACGGATTGAAAGAAATCTGCAAACATGTTACTAATTACTTGTTCATCCGAAGAATGAACATCATCCAAGGACATCCAAGGAAAATATTTCCAAAAATGCTTCGGATCAAATTTGCTTTTCGTTTGCAGGTTTTCCATACATTTAGCGAATCTCTCTTTATAATAATTATCAAAAACATTAAGACGTTCTTTAAAAATGTCTGATGTATATGTTGTAGTATTAAGCAGCTTATTACGGTAAGCTTAACTCTTTTTATTTTTTAAATTAATTAAGACATTATCATACCAAGGAGGATATTTTTCAAATCCAATCGTAACTGGTTTATAAAAATTATCCCCACTTTCATTTATATTGTTATGTTTAAGTTCCGATTGCCAGTTTACACCACCAAAAAATTCAGTGAAACCTTCTTGTACCCTTTTAAAGTCTAAACGAAATTCAATAACATTTACCGACCGATCAGATACTTTATTACTCTTTAATTTGAAAGATATTTCGAGACTTTTATGATTTTATGATTAATGTCGGTGATTTGATTGGTGCATTAAATATTAAACTATAGTAAAGTTGAACGTACTCCTGTTTATGTTTTTACTGTTTTTCGATCTTATCAAAAAAAATTAAATTTAAACAAAAAACAAACAGCAACTTAGTTAAAAAACACTGAATACAATTTAATTGCTAATTATTTAGCTTTTGTTATTAGTTATTTATAAGTTATTTACACTTCATGTAATATTCTTGCATTTCTTGTTTTTAATTTAATTTAAATTTAAAAAATAAAAATAAAATGCTTAACGTAAACACGTCAAATGATCCGCTCCATTTTTTTAGAAACTCTAGGAATTGTTATTGGTTGAAAATTGGGTTCTACTAACGTAGAATTCAACGAGAATCAGTTGCCTAATACATTAGCTTTTTCTTTTGGGTCAATAACAGGTATAAAAAGAGAGGGAGGGTAAAAAGAACATATGAAAGAACCTAATTTAAGAAACATAACAATTGTTTTTAGAATTTTACAATGCACAGTTTTTGTTTCGTTTTGTTTGTCAATTTACTATTGACATTTACGATTAAAGTTTATACATTGATTTTGTTATGCGCCTATGGTCTGGCGATACAAAGACATTACAACACTTTTTTTTGTCAATTATTTTTGATATTGTGTTCTTTTACATGCCCGGAACCCTGGCGAGCGAATTTTATTCGCACTTGTCTGACTTTTATAATTAAAACGCGAAATCTATAACATCAGTCAGCTATTAATTGAAGCTTTTAATGGTTATTAGCTCACTATATATAAACAAAATTTTCTTTCCAGAGCTGTGGTGGGGTTAAGACTTAAAAAGTCAGACAAGTGCAAATAAAATTCGCTCGTCAAGGGTTCCGTGAATATAAAGAAAACAATATCAAAATAATTAACATAAAGTTGTATAGTAAAGGGTTTATATTGCCAGACCATAGACACATAAAAAATAAAAGGTTCGTCATAAATATCAATAGTAAATGACAATCTCATCTAAATTGATCGAAATGATATAAAAAATATTTCTTTAGGTTAAAATAATGTTATCCATAGATGTTTATAGTACCTAAGGAACGACTCAATTCTGTTAATCAACGACGAAATTTAGGGTTTAGGTGGTGTTAACACTAAAAATAGGACTTTTTTGACAATAATTCAAAAACGGTGCATCGCAAAATTCTAAAAAAAATTGTGATTTTTCTTAATTTTGGTGTTTTTTTAAATAACGCCCCACTCATGCGAGCCAAAAAACATATTTTCACCCTTTTCCACTCCCATCCCCTGAACACATAGAAATAAAATCACTTGAGGCTTCGTTGTATTTTTCGTTAAGGGTTTATCAAATTTCCTATCCCTATGATTTTATTCAAATTTTTCTGTCAATCAACGAAGAAACGTATAGGGGGGGGGGCAACTTTTTGTTGCACTTTTTTGAGAATAATTCAAAAACGGTGCATCGCAAAATTCTAAAATAAATTGTAATTTTTCTTAATTTTAGTGCTCTTTTAAATGACACCCGACTTGACCGGGGGAAAAAACCTTTTGTTCACCCTTCCCCACTCCCATCCCCTGAACACATAGAAATAAAATCACTTGAAGCTTCGCTATATTTTTCGTTAAGGGTTTATCAAATTTCCTATCTCTATGATTTTTTTCAAATTTATCTGTCAATCAACAAAGAAACGTTTAGGTGGGACCAACATTTTGTTGCAGTTTTTTGAGAATAATTCAAAAACGGTGCATTGCAAAATTCTAGAAAAAATTGTAATGTTTCTTGATTTTGGTGCTCTTTCAAATGATACCCCACTTGACCGGGTCAAAAAAACTTTTTTCACCCTTCCCCACTCCCATCCCCTTAACGCATAGAAATAAAATCACTTGAAGCTTCGCTATATTTTTCGTTAAGGGTTTATAAAATTTCCTATCTCTATGATTTTTTTCAAATTTTTCTGTCAATCAACGAAGAAACGTATAGGGGGGAGAAACCAACTTTTTGTTGCACTTTTTTGAGAATAATTCAAAAACGGTGCATCGAAAAATTCTAAAACAAAATGTAATGTTTTTTAATTTTGGTGCTCTTTCAAATGACACCCCACTTGACCGGGTCAAAAAACCTTTTTTTCTCATGCGAGCCAAAAAACATATTTTCACCCTTTTCCACTCCCATCCCCTAAACACAGAAATAAAATCACTTGAGGTTCGCTATATTTTTCGTTAAGGGTTTATCAAATTTCCTATAAATGATTTTTTTCAAATTTTTCTGTCAATCAACGAAGAAACGTATAGGGGGGGTACCAACTTTTTGTTGCACTTTTTTGACTATAATTCAAAAACGGTACATCGCAAAATTCTAAAAAAAAATGTTATGTTCCTTAATTTTGGTGCTCTTTCAAATGACACCCCACTTGACCGGGTTTTAAATGGTGTTTTTACCCCTTCTCATAGCCACCCCCTTAATAAGTATAATTATTAGTATATGGTACTTCACTATATTTTTCTTTAAAAACTTACTAATTTTTCTATCATTCAAAATACTTTTTAAGATTTTCGATTATTTAGACTAATCAAGGAAAGAAAACATACAGAAAACGCTATTATTTAGATTTACACAAAAAATGGTGGGGTGTAAAATTCCAAAATGTATTTTTTAGAAATACTGAAGTGAAACCCTTTCATATGATACCCTACTTGACTCGATATAAAAATTTATTTTCTCAAAAGCTTCACATCGTAACCCTGTTAACCAAACGAAATCCATTTTGTTTTTTTTTCAACCCCTCATCTTGTGTGGACAGATTAGTTTTATACGCATGGCAAATTTCAAGTTCATTGGAGTTATATTAATCGAGATAGTCGAAATAATGTGAAAAACACGTTTTACTTTTTGTTAGACGCTTTTGAAAAAGCACAATGAAAAGCGACAGTTCTACGCTTCTTTGTTAGAAACATTGTCGATAAACCTAATTGCTGAAACCCAGTGGTGGTATTATGAAATCCGGTCGTCAATACCGGTCGGATTGTTATCGTTATCGATAATAAAAGACAATTAAATATAAAATTATGAACAATTACAAATCAATATTTTACTACGCCATTTAATAATATTAAACATCTACCGTTAGCTCAACACCTACCCGATGATTTTTGACAAAAAATTAACGTTAAAACAATAGTTGAAATATTAAATTTTAGTACAACCGGAGGATTTCTGTCAAAACTCAACGTTATCGGGTTTCATGATACCACCACAGATTAAACTGTAGCTAGTTAATGAGTTAAATTAAATTGAGGACGAAACTATTTGAGTGATTCTTTGAAAGCCTCATCTCAGATTAAAACACATTCTATGCATAAAATAAAATTAATAAAACTTATTATCAAATAAAGAAACGAAATGTCGTGCATCAACCATTGATTATTTTTCCACAAATATTTAATTTATATAATTTTTACATATTGTATATGAAAAAAAATAATCTTAGAATTATGGCGACGAAATATTAAATTAATTCCATTGAAACATATGTGAGTTTTAAGTACCATTTTATAATAGTGTATTGACATTTACACTACGTCTGCTTTCAGAATCGATAAACAAAATTTAACAAAAAAAATATAATATATGTATATTAGCTCACATTTTTTCCCCTTGAGATATTGTACTGTTGTAGAATTTTATATTGTTTGACATATCGATGGTGTTGCGTAAAAAAGGGCAAATCTGCATTTTTCTGCTATAACCAATCTTTGTTTACCTTCTCACAACAAGTAAAAAGGGACAAAAAAGCTCAAACTGCCAAGAGCTTATTTACAAGATCATAATATGTGATTGCAGATACGTCCCAGGAAGTTTGGCACTTTTTGTTTGCTGTGAGAAGGTGTACAAAAGCAAATTGGTCTTAGAAGAAAAACGCAGATTGTATTTTTTACGCAGCAGCACCGTCGATATGATTAGTTGTTTGTTTAGCTTAAGGTTGATTTTGTAGAAGTTAGAGATGTTTTCAAAGATCAAATTCACACGAACAAGCTTTGGTTCTGTTAATCTTCATTTTCGAATACCGTCTAACAAAATCTAATTTTTTCACATCTTCGTTATTGTTCTTAAATTTTCACAAGAATTTCAACTTCTTTAGATTTAATGTGCAAAAGGCAAAAACCTGAACCTTTGCCATAACAAACTGTTTTCAAATTAAAAAATTTAGGTTTTTAATGTGTTTCACCATTCCTTGTTAGCAGAAATTATTAATCCAGAAATACAATCGTTCAGAAACGGTTGTTTTCTTTTCACTCGCTATTGATGCGTTGCACTCTATTGTTGCTTTGGTACAAACGCGAAGGATCTTAAAGTTAGCGATCAACAAAGTCAAGATGAAGGAGAATTGACAAGCTACAGTTGGAAGTTGAACATTTAGTCGCTGAACCTTCTAATCTCAAGTAAACAATGCCGAATTAAACCGGCTACTCATTAGTGTTGGCCGGTATAAACCTTTTACCAACACAGAAGTATTACAACCACATACCCATTCTTTTGACAAGTACCTCTTGACAAGTACCACCAACAATAACAATAGTTTCGTATCTCAACCCAGTAGGTAACGCAATATTAGCCAATATCCCCTTAGGCAATTCATCTGTCAATCGGTATGCCAAACTTCACTACTCAACGTAACGATCTAAAATGGATCATAAACTTTTCGGGTCGAGATGGTCTTGGGCTTCATGCTCATGAATTGATTTTCGGTATCAATTTTCGCCTCTGTTCGGCGTGCCGACCGTTCCATTCCATTTATTCGCATTTGTGTCATTGTAGGGTCAAATAAATAACATATCTTATTGTTTCTTCTTCTTTTTTGCATAAATTTTACACGAACATGAATATAAAATTATAATTTTTCTAAATTTCAAGTATTACAATCTCGAGCCAAATGTCAAAATCGTATGCCCATTTTTTCTTCATTTCTCAGCGTTAGGTCATAAATAAAAATTCTAAAAAAGCAAACAAAAATGTTTGTCTGTCTACTGACCGGCCCGCCAATCAACCATAACAACCGACGAAAACTACTGGAGCGATTTTAAAAATTTTTGTTTCATCAATGATAAGAATCGCAGGGACGATATATTCTATCGGAAAAGGGTAAAAAATGGGATATTTGTTTTGCTTAAAAACGTTTAAATGATAATGAGCAGTAAGATTGAATGTAGAGAAATCTTGACAGCTGGAATTTGTATGTAAGACCAGGAGCTTGATTAATTTAAGTGTGTCAACAGAATGATTTTTATTCATTTTGAGTTACAAATTTTTTGGACAAACATTTACTTAATGTGAAACATTTTGGATTAGAAACATTTGGCCCATTAAATTAATTATTAGGTATCAATGAAATGTTATTGAATATATGAAATATGGTTCAATCCAGCTACAGCTACTCCCAACTAATAAAAACAGCTGAAAAATATTATGTTGTTGCAGAATAAATGTCGCTTTTTTCATAGAAGTTAGGGAAATTATCAGGGATTATTAGAGAGATGATTTTAAAAAATTTGTTGTGTAAATCGGGTTGCACCACATTTAATAGCACAATTTAAAATATCAGGACCAAGCAGATCAAATATTGTTTTTATACATAAGTTGTAATAGTCAAAATATGTATTTACGTCAAACGGAAAAGCATAGTTTATTGAGTGAATTCAATTTTGGTATATGTGTTATTATGGTTTTCTATATTATTCACTGTTTGTGTGCTTTTGTCACTTTTGAATTAAAATGCAATATTTAAAAATATACTTTTTAAGCAAAAATTGTAATAATAATTTAAGAACTGAGGATGACGTAAGTCAAAATCGATATTCTATAAAATAAAAAATAAAATTCGAATTGATACTATAAGGAAGTTTATATTATTAGTAATAAAATAAAAAATAAACAGTAAAAAGTATATTTTTAAATACACCTATCCCCTGCTCTACACGGCACTCATTTAACACGTTTTCGACTTTACACGGTTTTTGAAATCCAAATTTCCAAAAAAAGATAAAAAAAATGACAAATTTTGGTATTACACGCACTTATATCTACTTTATTTTAATTAAACCTTCTGGTATACCACTTATGGTTAAATACATACAGGTTGAATTATAACAAGAAAACAAGAAACTTGTAACAAAAAACGCGTTTGAGTGTTCAAAGCAAAATTTTGTAAATACATGTTGATGTAAATCAGCAAAGGGATGTAAGAGATTCTCTATGTAAATGAGTTGATTTTAAGCAATAGATCGTTATTACTTATTAGCTAGACACAAAATGCGTAGGTGTTATCAAGTCACAGTTATTTTGTAAGTAAAAAATTCTATCTGTTGATATACGAGTTGACGTGAGATATTATACAACACTGGCAATAGCAGTGAGATCTTATTCTATCCTATAATGATATATTGGGGTCTGTCATATTTTATTGGACTTATTGTTTAGTTAACGATTCAAAAAAATTTTAAGAACACAAACAATAAAAATTAGCGTTCCTCAACATCGTTGAACGCATGTTGTTGCGGTGACCGTGATGTTCAAAGTTTTTTTTGTTGTTTTGATACATATTGTAATTCCTACTACACAACACATTTTATTTTAAAAAAAATAAAAACAATGGAAAATAAATTAATGATATGGCTTGAAGAGCAATATCAAAGACGTATTCCAATTGGTACCAATACATAACTAGTAAGACTTTAAAATTTTTGGAATGTGAAAGAGTTGCCATCTACTTAAATAGATCTACTCCAGCTACTCAAATAAAATGCCTTTTAAGTTTTATTGCAAGTCATAATTGGTTCGAAATATTTAAACACGAGCGTTTTTTGCAAAAATTTAAAATTAAAAAGCGAGTAAGCATCTGCTGATTTAGATACCACACAAAAGTATGAACCCATTAAAATTGACTGAAATTAATTCCGGTACATCTTACTGTCCTGCAGCCAAATTCTCCGATTTCTACGAACTGCCAACGAATTTTTAAGACAATATGAAGATGTTTGCAAGATTTAACTAAAAAGAAAGCACAATTATTAATTACAGATTTAACTTCCAAGTCGCACCGAACTGAATCAAGTTAAGTTAGGTGTGATTTATGTCAACATGCTATAGTATCTGCATGCATAATTACTGTTTGTCGCCCAAGAAATGACCAAAAACCCAAGTTTTTCATTTAACACGGTTTTCCATACAAAATTTATATTTTCGATTAACACGTTTTTACCAGGAACGTATCTACCGTGTACAACGGGGGATAGATGTATTGCATTTTATTTCAATTTTGGTAGTTGATGAAAAATAGGTACGGGTGGAAATGTCAAATCGTTGCAGATTCAATTTTTTTAGTAAAACAAATAGTTATATATTTTGAAAAGGAGCATTTAGGTTAACTGTGGAAGTTTTCTAAGAAATTTTCTGAGCTAATAGGAATAGTTGGGTAAGATATTATCATGACGAGGTTATATTGTCTATAAAGCACCTGTTCCTGTTAGTCCAGAAAACGATTAATTAAATTATATTAAATTATATATTAAATATTACAGGAACGATGAATAATAATAATACGCCTTCGGTAATATTATATAATAGCTATTTATGTACCAAGGGCGTTATGTAGGATATTACGCAGGAAAACGACGTAATCTAGCGCAAAGGCCTCTGGCCTGAGGGATGGATGTCGCTTGATGGGCGTAATACCCAGTAACGCCAGTGCTGCATAAAAAATTTTATGCTTCACTTAATAAGCTACAAACTAATAAAAAATTTAATTTGTTGGTCTATTGATATGCTAAAAAATACAAATGTATCCTTGTATGCCAAGAAAATAAGTATTTTGAAGTTTAAAATAATTATTTGTTGTTTGTACGTAGCTATGTTAACATATTATTCTACTTTTTGTAGCGAATGACAAAAACATTGTATGACGTTTAAAATAATTTGATAGTTTTGAAAAACCATATCGTTGGTTACAAAGCATTTACATGTAACTGTGGCAATAACTTCCCATATATTTGAAATAATAAGTATAATAACTCCTGCTTTTAAAAATCAAAGAGAAAAGTTGCCTGGAAAAACGATGATTGAAATAAAACTTTTAAATGTTATTGCCATTATTTTTCATGAAGATATTCATTGTTTTTCTTCTTGTTAGCAACTGTATTATTATTATTTTTATTATTGCATTGTCACGCCATGGCGCGCCATTCCTTTAGTAAGAAAATAATAACTTAAATGTTAAATGTATGTAGATTAAATATGCATTACTAAAGGAATTTAAGAAGTTAAACTAAACTCAGCTATGTTAAATTAAGTTGTTGCTTTTTATAATAGTTATTGCAAAAACATTGTTCATATGTAAAATTAAGTTGCATCAATTATGATAATTACCATCAAAATAAAAAAGTTCGATTAATTTAAAGCTTTCAATATTATTGAAGATTCTCAGATTTTTGTAGTTGCAAGTAAACCTGTTATTTACTTAATTTAAATTGTTCACTAGATATTGATGTAACACGACATCGAAGATATCTACGTATATCAGCAGAAAAAGAATTTTTACAATTACCTGGACATCTCCACTGCTGCTCAAAACCTCTCAGATCATCTATATAAATTGAAATTCATCTCCTGTATCATCTCCACTCAACTTAAGCTACCAAGCTGGTGACCCCGATAAGAATCATTCCAGGTAATTTTTATTTTTATTTTTAAAAATCAGGAGTTAATTAAATAAATTTTGTTTTATTGATGCAAACATTTTTTTTTTTCGAATTACATTACAAATATTTTGATTGTCTTCGCTCACAATGCGTTTTGTTAAAGAAATTTTAGTTCTTTTTGTTTCATTATCGGTCGTGATGTGCGGGTTGGTTATAGCGAACCAACACGCACAGAAAATTTTATTGGCTGCAACATTCTTCTACCTTGTTGTCGTCCTCCTTGCCCGCTTCAGTAACGGAGGTAATAATCCGGTGACATCTGCGATCGACCCATCCAATAATTTAATCGAACTTGATCAGGAACAAGCTGCTCAGACCTTTACGGTAACGCAAGAGCAGCTCGACAAGATGTTAGACGAACGGATGGAAGATGCATTTGCCAGAATGCAACTCCATCAAACATCCGCCTCCTCATCTACACCTTCATCTTCAAAACCGCCACCTGCAAGTTCGGTTGAAATACTATCTCCAACATCCGCTCCCCAAATTAACGCCATTACCCAAAAAGTCCCTCCCATTTGGTCTGATAAACCAGAACTTTGGTTTATGATGCTTGAGGGCCAATTCTCTCTGGGCAACATTAAGTCCCAGCAAGCCAAGTACGGTTATATACTTGATGTCATAACGCCGTCTCTTTCTACGCTGGTAAGAGACATTATTTCCCAACCAGATACGATTAACCCATATGATAAGCTTAAAGAGGCTCTTCTAGACCGCTTTTCAAGCAGCCCTTCTGATCGCTTGTGCAACGTGCTCCGCGGTATGGAACTTGGGGATAGAAAGCCCACACAATTTCTTCGGGATTTAACTGCTGAATTCCAAGGTCTCATTTCAGAGAAAATGTTAAAAATTATTTGGGAAGATAAACTTTCACAGGCTTTCAAGGCTGACTTGCCAAAGACTGCTGAGATAGCCGACAGAATTTTTGCCACATTAGTTGGTCCTAATCTAAGTACGGTAGATAGTCCTACCGCTCCTTCTTCTTCTTCCTCCAGTGAGGACAAGATCTGGGCTCTGCGATATCAAGAATTGCAGACCCAACACGCACAGCTGCTGAATGCCTTGCAGCACAAATCTTCTTCTCGACCCTTCCCTAGTAGTTGGAGTAGATCCAGGGATCGAAACGCCTATAAAAATTTTCGGCATAATCGCCCCAATCGCCCTAATCAATCTTCCGCGCGACCTCGTTCCAAGTCGCGCACTCAAATGTTCGATGGTATATGTTATTACCATCACACTTACGGGGATAACGCACGCAAATGTGACCCCGATTGCAAATTATATTGCCCAAAATTTTCTTCTCCAAAAAACTTTTAGGCTCATCACATGAGGTGGCGTGTGATGATAGCTTCTCTAAACTACGTCTCTTGATATTTGATATCAACTCCCGTCGACAATTCTTGGGTGACACATGTGCTGAAGTGTCAGTTCTTCCTGCAACAACAGAGGAAAAACTCTCGAAGAAATCAGCTTTCACCTCTACACTGCTAACGCCACTCCTGTTAGTACATATGGCAACAAAACTCTAACTCTAAACATTGGTCTCAGACGTGTGTTTTGTCAGACCTTTGTTATCGCCAATTTTCTCCTAGTGGACATTAAAAATCGACGCCTCGTCGATCCACTAACATCCTCGTTCACTCTCACCAAAATCTTCACTTCTCCAACGCTCTCGCTAACAACCATCAATAATGATACGGTTGATATCTAAATTCGAAATATCCTTAATGATTTTAAGGGTATCACTTCTCCTCATGAGCTAGCTAAGCCGGTCAAACATAACGTGACTCATGTCATTGAGACTCACGGTCCTCCCGTCGCTTGTAAGTATCGATGATTAGCTCCTGACCACCTGGCCATCGCAAAGACGGAATTCAACATTATGTTGTCGCAAGGCATTTGCCGACCGTCAAACAGCCCTTGGTCCTCTCCTCCCCACCTCGCCAAAAAGAAGAACGGCGAGTGGAGACCTTGCGGTGATTACCGCTCTCTTAATAACGTCATTATTCCTGATAAATATCCTATTCCACATATTCAGGATTTTTCGCATCAACTTCATGGATGCAAATTTTTCTCCACTATCGATCTTGTCCGCGCATATCATCAAATTCCTATTGATGAGCACGATATTGCAAAAACTGCAATTTCAACTCCCTTCGGATTCTTCGAATTCGTTCGAATGACTTTCGGATTGCGAAACGCTGCGCAATCCTTCCAACGGTTTATGCATTCCCTTCTCCGAGACCTTAAATTTGTTTTCATCTACATAGATGACCTACTTATTGCTTCTGAAACCTTTGAGGTTCACCTCAAACATCTTAGGGCTGTTTTTGAACGTCTTTCCGACGCTGGTCTCATTATCAACGTTGATAAACGCAACTTTGCTAAGACCAACGTTGACTTTCTCGGACATTCTATTGATTCATCTGGAATCAAACCTACAAACAAAAAATTAACGACTGTTGGACACCACTTAGTTTCTTTTCTGTGCGACTCGATGAAACGCAACAGAAATACAGCGCTTATGATCGCGAACTCCTTGCAGCTTATTCTGCAATTAAACACTTTCGTTATCTCCTTGAAGGTAGAACCTTCACGCTCTTTACTGATCATAAGCCACTCATCTACGCTTTGTCGCAAACCGTGAAAAACCTAGTCCTCGCCAATTTTGCCATCTAGATTTTATCAGTCAATTCACGACTGATATTCGTCACATTTCTGGAATCGATAATGTAGTCACTGACACACTTTTTCGTGTCGAGCAAATATCCATTCCAGAAAACATTAACTACGACGAAATTGCTGACGCTCAGTTCAACGATAACGAACTAAAGGAATTAGTGGACACTAGTCTCACACTTCAATTCCGATCCTTTCCAGTATCGTTTGACAATTCTAATGCCAAAACTATTTTGTGTGATACCTCTTCTGGTGATCCACGACCTTTTATTCCAAAGCAATTTCGTCAATCTGTTTTCAATAGTCTCCATAATTTATCTCACCCAGGAGTCCACAGTTCTGTCAAACTCCTTACTGAAAAAGTCATTTGGCCATCCATTAAAAAGGATGTACGACAAATGGCTCAGAACCGCCTGGCTTGCCAAAAGGCAAAAGTCTCTCGCCATACTCAATCTTCTTTAGGTAACTATTACTCCACTTCTCAAAGATTTTCCAAGATTCACATGGACATTATTGGTCCACTTCCTACCTCTGAGGACAAACGTTATTGTGTCACTATTATTGACCGCTATACTCGATGGCTTGAAGGCTGAATCTCTTCAGCGAGTTGTCAAAACTAATCGGTTTCGAACGCAAACCAACTACAAGTTACAATCCTAAATGTAACGGCCTCATCGAACGTTGGCACAGAACTTTAAAATCTTCGATAATGGCCTTCGACAGAACGGACTAAACACGTATATTACCGTCAATACTACTCGGTTTACGAACCACTTTCCGTGAAGACTTCCAATCTTCATTGGCAGAGCTCGTCTATGGTACTAAGATTCGTCTTCCTGGTGAATTCTTTACCGAAAACTCCACTTCTACTCCTCAATCTGACTTCGTTTCTCAATTGAAACAACATTTCAACCACCTTCGTCCCTCTATTGCATCAAAACACACTTCTCCTAAAGTTTTCGTCTCCAAAGCTCTCGAATCTTGTTCGCATGTCTTCTTACGTACTGACTTAGTACGTAAATCTCTTCAACCTCCATACGAAGGTCTTTTCCAAGTCATCAGTCGCGGATGATAAAAAATTCGTTATTGACCGTAAAGGTCAACATATTCGAGTTTCCATCGACAGATTAAAACCTTGCTTTAGGGAACAATCTGAAGATGACTTAACTCAAAACTCATCTACTTTGAGAACTGGTCTCAGTCGCGCAGACGAAACTTCGTCTTCTACAGATAAAGTCCATTCTACTCTTCCGGACACATCCTCGTCTTTCTCTTCTACCTCTGAAGATGCGAGGAAAGGCGACGCTAAAGCAACTATTTCAACTAAGAAGGTTAGATTTAATCTCATTCCTCAAACTCAGATATTCCATCCTACATCTACAATTACGCGAGCAGGTAGAACCACTCGTACCCCTGCTCGTTTCCTTCGTGCTGTAGCACAATAATTTCTATATCGTCCCATCTTCGATGGCACTAGGGGGGGGGGGAGTGTTGTAGCAATAACTTCCCATATATTTGAAATAATAAGTATAATAACTCCTGCTTTTAAAAATCAAAGAGAAAAGTTGCCTGGAAAAACGATGATTGAAATAAAACTTTTAAATATTATTGTCATTATTTTTAATGAAGATATTCATTGTTTTTCTTCTTGTTAGCAACTGTATTATTATTATTTTTATTATTGTATTGTCACGCCATGGCGCACCATTCCTTTAATAAAAAAATAATAACTTAAATGTTAAATGTATGTAGACTAAATATGCATTACTAAAGGAATTTAAGAAGTTAAACTAAGCTCAGCTATGTTAAATTAAGTTGTTGCTTTTTATAATAGTTATTGCAAAAACATTGTTCATATGTAAAATTAAGTTGCATCAATTATGATAATAACCATCAAAATAAAAAAGTTCGATTAATTTAAAGCTTTCAATATTATTGAAGATTCTCCGATTTTTGTGGTTTCAAGTAAACCTGTTATTTACTTAATTTAAATTGTTCACTTGATATCGATGTAACACGACATCGAAGATATCTATGTATATCAGCAGAAAGAGAATTTTTACAATTACCTGGACATCTCCACTCAAAACCTCTCAGATCATCTATATAAATTGAAATTCATCTCCTGTATCATCTCCACTCAACTTAAGCTACCAAATAACTACATTTTACCAAAATGGAAAGGAAGCTCAGAAAATGATTTATTGCGATTCTAAACAAACTTTAAAAAAAAGTTACAACCAGTTTATAAAAAGAAATAGTTTTTTTTATTTATTAATAAATAGTTATTTATTATACAAGGGAAAAAAGTAGTAGATTTTAGCTCGAGGTTGTGTTGTCTCCCGACGCGAAGCGGAGGGAGACAAAAAACCGAGAGCTAAAATCTACAATTTTTCCCGTGTATAATACACTATTTTTTTCTGTGACTGGATAAATATTAATATAATTATTGAAAAAATAATATTAAACAAATATTACAATATGTATATTCACCACACCATACGAATTTTTCTTGAATAAAAACTTAAAATTAAGTTTCATTTTATTTGTCAAAACCAGTTATTAACATCAAGAAGAAAACGGTATAACTTTTCATTAACATTAAAATAGTCATAAATGTTCATAAATATTCATAATATTTATCATTTATGTGTATATATGTATTTATATATATATTTTTATCTATCCGGGAAAAAAGTACATACTTTTTTCCCGGGGAAAAAAGTATTTTATGAAAAGTAGCATTTTTGCACCTGTCAGCAGAAGTAAAATGTTAAACTTTTTTCCCGTCACAGAAAAAAATAATTTTATTTCATTTTTTAGCGTCTTAATAGCAGGCGTTATGATGTTCATAATGCCCTCTCATAACGCCTCGGTTTTATGAATGTGTTTATATATATCGTATCCTAGACATTATAACAATTTTATATCATTGTGAGGCATACATGTATTTTTATTTTTGAAAGATTTTACTTTTTTACGGTATAAAACGTATATAATTGTGTGTTTTATACTATACGTTTTATACGTAAGTAGAATACGTGTTTTAAACGTTACTGTATTATACGTGTTACTCTGTCCCAAACAAAAGAAAATTATTCAAAGCTGCAAATAAAGTTCAAAGGAAACTAGTGTTAAGTACTTATTGTTTCGTAATGGAAATATTTTTATGAGGGAACAGGATTGGAGTAGAATTATGGTGATTAATGATTAGAAGGATCTTGATATTTTAAGCACATAATTTTAATATAAATTGAATTTAAAAAAATGGCAGTAAAAAGTATATTATATATAGATCCTGATCATCATTCTACGTCCTCTCTTATTTCTTCAAATGCTTCTTTCATTTATAGAATTAGCATTCTAATCAGGCCGTAGTTGAGGAACTTATTGTTTGGCATCAGAATATCCATTCATGCAGCGTGCAAATGTAGATAAGTTTATATTATAGCACATGTTGAAAGTGGATGTCCTTAATAGTCTTCCTTTGCTAATATTTTTTTCAGAGATCTGGATTGATAATGAATAGGAGAATTATAGTATAGAAGGTTACAATTTGTATGGCTGTTGCAGAAGAGAGCAGGTGGTATCTGTATATATTAGAAATTTTGAGTGTAATATTGCAACTTTGAAACTCAAATCTGCAGACATTTTAAAATTCGAGTTTCAAATTTTTAATTTCTAATGATATTAGTATTTATATTCTTAGTTCATCTCAAGAAAGTGACGAATATTTGTATTTGTTAGCTGCAGAGGGCTTAGAACCGTTGTTGAATAAAGTAACACGACCTGTTTTATAATACCTGTGTTGATCATTTTTTTGTAAAACTTCAAAACTCTTCTAAAGTTGTAATACAAACTCAATCACTCAATCTGAATATAACTGATCATAATCTAATTCATGCTACCATTATACTTGAATCAGTCCCTGTATCTGCGGAATTACAATCTCTACCTACAGGGTACAACAACTGAAAATTACTGAAAAGAAGCATAAATAGTGTGACCAACTCTATTTTGAGTGAAACGGGGACGTTTTCCAAAATTTGACCTAAAAACCAGAACATTTCAATTAAAAACCGGGCTATTTTTCTTTGTTGTAAAAAATACTTTTATTACTTCATTTAAACGGTGATTTCATAATGATATTGCATTCAATATAAACTTAAATCTAATTTTCATCATCGTCATCTGTGTTTTTACTTTTGAAATCATATTTATCTTGTGATAAAATTTCCTTAAGTAATGTTGGAGATTCTTTCAAAAAATCATAAAATTCAACGCATGTATACTTTAAATTATATTTAACGAACAACATATATTTCAATGTATCTATTTTGAGTTGTGATTTTTCGCTTGTCCATAATTTTGTGATCAATGAAAACACACGCTCTACACTGATGGATGTTGCTGGCAAACAAAATATGAATGCAATGATTCGCACAAAGCGCATGTATGGAATATTATTATTTTCAAAATGTTTGAAGCATTCTACCCAGCGTTGATGTGGCTTAACGGGATCTATCTTTCCATTCGTATCTTTCGTTTGATTCCAACTTGCAATTTTATCGGCTGTTACAAATTACAGTACGTAACCGAACTCATCGAACAAATCAACATTGTATTCTTCAGCTTCGAACCATTTATTCTCTTCCATATATCTTCACTGTTATGCCAGAGTCACGAATGTGCAAAATTGTAGTTTTGAGATAATTGCGTTTTAATGTTTGCAAACGCTACTAAAATTCAGTTTTTTTTGTTGTTTTTTATTATTCCAGTAAATTTTTTATTCAATTTGCTGGAATAATAAAAAACAACAAAAAAAAACTGAATTTTAGTAGCGTTTGCAAATTTTTAAATGCAGTTATCTCAAAACTACAATTTTGCACATTCGTGACTCTGGCATAACAGTGACGATATTTAATTGTTGCTTCAACATCTTTCCAATCCGGTACGACATTGAGTCTGGCCCAACTGAAAATGGGTACACATTCAAACTGTAATTTCCATTTAGCGAGATAACAATATTGAAAAACCGGGCCATCCGGACACCTTATCCGGGACACCGGGACATGGCTTCAAAAACCCGGCCATGTCCCGGGTATCCCGAGCAAGTTGGTCACACTAAGCATAAATATAAAACACCTAATTTGGGAATATTAATCTAAACATTAAAGACAGATCATAGTAATTCTACAAAATATTCAATTTTTGAACCAAAAACTTCAAGAATAAAATCTGGAAATTTTGTCATAAGCAAAATCAACACATAAAAACCAACATTTTTATATCAACAAATTTTGGGTGCAATTCAAACGGAAAAATATAACAAAACGCATTACAGCGAAGGAAATTTGCAAGAAAATCTATAAAAATAATGTCTACGGTACAACTTTGCCACTCAAAAAAATTAAAATGTATCCAATTTTATAAAAAAAAAAGAGTATCCAAATGTATCCATTTTTTTTTTTAAAAAGAAACATGATTATTTGATGTTGCAAATTTAAGCAATCTTATTTGAGAAAGACCTAATACCTATATTGTGCGGTTTCAGCGCAAAATATACCTGAAATTACATAATGCAACCTTAAGGACAGTCAGTTCAGAATTGTTTACAAAAACTGCGATTGTTTTTTAAAAACTGTAACTTTTGCTACACTGTTCGCTAATTTTATTTTCCTTTATCTTCTACTAAAAGAGAATAGACGAACAATGTAACAAATTTTATAAACAATTTCAGTTTTTGGAAAGCCAAACAGTTAAATTGTATTTTAAACAGAATGTTTTCCTTGCGAATAAATTGTATCCATTCTAGCAGTTGTGTGAATTTTTTATATCCAGCAGTGGCGAAGCGTCGGTATAAACACACTAGACTAATTAGAACAAAAACAATTCAGCTATGTTACTGAAACGTTAATACAAACGTTTCCCAGTTTCATGTACAAACAAACAAAAATGTTTTTTTCACAGTAGACGTTTTAAAAATATGACTACCGTAATAAGCAATAGCAACAACAACAAATTTTTAACTTTTGTTCCTTCTTGGATAGACAGTTTTGTTTATGTCTATTTCTGTTTATATATTTTGTTTCCAAATTTTTTGAGAAACATATTATGGGAAACATTTTTGACAAAAATTGTAATTCTAATAATTAGATGTTTCTTGAGCAATTTTTTGTTGGATTCCACGACTTCTGAGAACAGGAACAGTTGGAAAATAAATTTGAATCTTTGATTTTGGGTTAATTTTTGGAAAATTTTGAAAATTTTGAAAAAAGTTTCAATCTTTGATTTTGTTATAATTTTTGCAATATTTTTGGCATTTTGGGAAAAGTTTGAATTTTTAGGGTTCCGTTTTTTATACGGAACACTATTGGTGAGAGTAAAACGAGTTTTTCACATTTTTTTTTTTTTTTTTTTTTTTTAATAAGAAGTGTTGTGTAGTAGGAATTACAAAATGTGTCACAACAACACATAGATACCTTTTAAGACGTAGGTCCCACAACAACATGCGTCTTGAGGTATAGGTGGACGCTTTTTTTAAATTTTTGTGGATTAAAAGCACTCGAGACTATTGATTCGGGCAAAGCATTCCATGTGTACGATGTACGCACAAAGAAATCTCTTTGCATTCTATTACTATAACAGTGAGTAATCTCGACAGTACGACCGCCCGCACACACCGATTGACGAGTAAGACGGGGAAAAACCTATGTCTGAGGCATTATGGACCTGATTTCATCCGAGCACTGCTGGTGACGATATTTATAAAAAACAACGAGATCAGCAACAGTGCGACGATGTTGCAGGGAATCAAGACCTAATGTTAAATCTCGATCACCAACAATTCGTATAGCTCGCTTTTGAACAGAGTCCAAAAGAGCCAGGATAGTAACAGATGCAGCGCCCCAAACTTGACAACAATACTCCATACAGGGACGAATATAGGACTTATAAATGTGGAGTAATTGATGCGAAGTAAAATATTTTTTACATCTATTGAGGAGGCCGAGTTTTCTTGACGCGCTCTTTGCCATGGCCATTATATGATCGTTCCAGAGTAAGTCATTGGATATTGTGACTCCCAATAAACGAATGCTTTCACATTCGCGTATTTGGTCGTCACACATATTAATTGAAATATCGTTGGGAAACTCGGTCTTTGATCTGGAAACAATCAATAGCTGTGTTTTGGTGGAATTAAAATTGACCAAATTTTTGTCACCCCAATCGGCGACTTTTTTTAGGTCCTCATCTACATTTATGGCAGCGTCTCTCCGGACGGGATTTATTCGTTCATGCATTTTACCCTTTGAAGATAGGGGGACGAATGACTTGTGCAGTGTACTATCATCTGCAAAACTATTTATTGGGTTACTGGTGATTTGCAACAGTTCGTTGATATAAATTAAAAATAAAGTGGGAGATAAAACTGAGCCTTGGGGTACACCAGCGTTAATTAATTTGGACTCAGAAGAAAAGCCATCTATAGATACCGAGATGTATCGGTTAGACAGAAAATTTTGAATCAACTTCACGACTGCGGGATGAAAACCGTACGCAACGAGCTTGTTGATCAAGTTGGTGTTGTGTAGCACAACATTATGCTATGCAACGGAATATATAAATAAACCTTTATCTTTCTAATTAACCTGAAATTATAAATACATTTAAATACATTTTTAGTACATAAGTTATTAATGTACTAATTAGATATTTAAGCAGAATTTTAATTGAAAAACATTCAGAATTGATCTGATGATCAAATAATAAACATCTCAAAATAAATATTTATTTAATTTTGTAACAATTAAACTTTTGAAAAATAAATTAAACAAAAGAAAGTTTTTATATAATAAATGTTTTATTATTCATTTTGTGAAACTATGGTTCTTTTGTGTTTTGTGAACGACGACCACCCACAACACTGGTGACAGCGGAAAAACGCTATAAAAATAGTTAAAACAAATGTTTAAACTAAAAATGCAATTATATAGAAAAAAAACTAAAAACAATCTCTGTGTAAATTAAATTAAAAAAAAATTAAATAATGTACGTATTCTTAATAAACGTACATATTTCATAATTGAACTCAGTATGAGGAAAAACGTTTCTAAATTTTACCGAAATAATATGAACAGTTAAACTTAAAACCTAAATGAAATTATTTAGTGGTTAAAATAATAATTAAGAACCATTTATTCTACTACAAACATTCTTAAATACAACAAATAAATCAAATTTTGAAAACGCTGATTTTCAATACATAATAATCCAAATAAATATCAAAATTATAAAATATAATTCTTTATTTTGCAATCACAAACATTAAACATATTTGATCAAACGGTCGTGTTAAAATATAAATTGTGATTCCTAATTATAATTATCTAAACTAAGTGAAAAAACTATTGAAAAATAAAATTTGTTAATTACAAAATTTGTTAATAAAAATAAAATCTATTATGATTTTAATTACTATACATTATCTGTAAATATTAAATAATTAGATCAACAGTAAATTAAATAAAAAATTCATCCAAACAAAACTAAAATAATCATCTACATTGATAAAAATCACTCAACAATCAAATTATGTACCAAGGAAAACCAAGGATAAATAAACGGATAATTACGTCATCATTAAATTAAAATAAAACAAGTAAGAAACAACAGCCAATAAATAAATTTTGATTTATGTTAAAAAAAAAAGTAGAAATTATATTAAACAATCTTTCATAAATTTTTTATTCAATTAAATATTTTTCTCATAGTTAGATATATATTTTTGTTTAGATTTGTTTTTCTCCTATATATAATATAACGGTCACAGTTTTAAACAATTAAAGTCAGTGATTATTGACTTTGTTCAATTATAATGTTTTTTCTTTCGATTTTATGAACATTTTTAAGATTAACTGTTTTTTCAAATGTCTGATGACGAAAACAACCAATCTGACAATTTATTAAAACTAAGAAGTGGAAATACTATTAAAAAAGCATCAAACTTCGATTTTTCTTTAAACGTTGAAAGAAAAGAAACGGCAGAAGTAAACGAACAACATTTTCCAAATATGACAAATTTAAACATATCGGAAACTTTAAAACTTATTTCTCCATTTGATGGAACTCCTTCCCAACTTCATCAATTTATTCAATGTAGTAATTTAGTGTTTGATGAACTACATATTAATCAACATAAAAAATTTTTACAATTAATTAAAAAGTTATTGGTTGGTATTGCATACGATGAAACCGTTAAACATTTAGAATATGATAGTTGGACGGATCTAAAAAACGATTTAATAAACAGGTTCACAGAAATTAGATCCAAACTTGAAATTTTGCATGAATTAAATACAATTAAACAAAAACATAATGAAACGGTTAAATCATATGGTAGTAGAATACAGATTCTTTTAGCACAATTAAATGAATTGTGTATTGTGGAAGCAGGTAGAGATTCGAAGAAAACTGTTGAACTGTTGAACGGTCAAACAGCATTAATCGCTTTTCAAGAAGGATTAAACTCTAATATTCGAATGTTAGTCAAATCAATCAATTGTAAAACGCTTAAGGAATCTATATCTAAAGCTTGCGAGGAAGAATCACTTTACAACCGACATTATAATTTAGCTTTGGTAAAATGCCAACTTTGTGAAAAACTTGGCCATTTAGCGAATAATTGTTATAAATTAAAACTTGTGCAAGCGTCTTTTGAAAAAAGAACATCACATTCTGTTTCAGAAAATTCTGATAGACCTAAATCAATTCGCAATTTCAATATAAATTGTGCATACTGTAAAAAATCGGGTCATCATATAAACAACTGTTTTAAAAGAAAAAATGCTGAGATTCAAAAAAATAATATTGCACAAACCAATTCTCCGTCTTTAAATAAAATAGAGTTAGTTAAAACGGGTGATTCAAAAAACCTAATGGGGCTCAACCAGTCTACGTCGATGAAAGCTGTGCGAGCCAAATTTCTTTAATTTCTTCAAGTTCGACAATTTTTCATACTTTTTCAAAATACCTGATGACTTGGTTTTCATTTTTGACACATGACTTATTTCTAGGTAAGACTTCTTATATGCTGAAACTGAATTTTTTAAATATTTTACCAATTATTATGGTTTTTTTTATATTTGGTTTTCAATTTTTTTCTGTTTTACCTTCTTTTGTCATGGTTTTAATATTATTAATAATAATAATTTTTTTGAAAACTCGGGAAATCAGTTTTTCAATTTTTAATTTTTTTTTGAATAAATTAGGATCAAAAAGATTTTACACTTTAATAGCATTAAATAATCTCGACATTGTTCCAATCAATATAAACTTGCAACCCGATCGCGAATTAAAATTTTTACTTGATACAGGTGCAAGTATTAGTATTATTAAAAAAGGATCAATTAATGGCGAAGTTTTATGCTACCCTGATGAAAAATGTAAAATCACAGGTATCTCCTCAAATCCTTTTTGGACATTAGCTAAATGTTATGGAGAAATTATACTTGATGTTGACCACAAGATTTCTCAGACATTTCAGTTAGTAGATAATAATTTTCCAATTTCTTGTGATGGCATATTGGGAAAAGATTTCCTTGAACAAAATCGTTGCATTATTGATTATGCACAAAATTTTTTAACAGTATCTTGTAAAACAAAAAACTTTAAGTTTGTTTTAAAACAGAATACTCAATTGCCACGCAAATCTATTGCTGGTCGTACAGAAAAAGTGGTCGGACTAGTTTTCCCTGGTATTAATGATGGGGAATATTTTTGTAACACCAACAAATCCTCTGAATCTTTATATTTAGCCAACTCATTAATAAAAATAAATAATCAAATTGGTTATACCTCGATATTAAATTCAGGAGATGATGAATTAATTTTAGAAGATATAGATATAGTTTTGGAGCCATTGGACAATTTCAACATATACAATTTTTCCCATAAATGGGACAACACTTTAACAAATAGGTTGAATACTATCGAATCTACAATTTTAAAAGAAAACATGAATGATGAAGAATATTTATCTATGATCAACATATGTAAGGAGTATAACGACATTTTCCTACTTGATGGTGATAAATTGTCGACAACTAATGCTATTTCTCATTCAATTCCGATTCATCAAGATATTAAACCAATATACAAGAGGCAATATAGGTTACCAGAGTCAATTAAACCTGAAATTGATAAACAGATAGACCAAATGTTGAGCGATGGAATAATAGAGCCATCTAATTCTCCATGGAATTTTCCATTATTAATAATCCCAAAAAAATCGGATGATCTGAATAAACAAAAATGGCGTATTGTTATTGATTTCAGAAAGCTTAACGAAGCAACGACGAATGATGTATTTCCATTACCTAATATTATTGACATACTAGATCAATTAGGAAACTCAACATACTTTTCATCAATAGACATGGCAAATGGTTACCATCAAGTTCCACTCGATCCAAAGGATAAACCAAAAACAGCGTTCAGTACTCAAAAAGGTCATTACCAATATTTAAGAATGCCACAAGGACTAAAAGGGGCACCTGCGACGTTTCAACGTCTCATGAATAATGTTCTGACAGGTTTGAATGGAATCAAGTGTTTGGTTTACCTCGACGATATTATTATTTATGGAAGAAATCTAAAGGATCATAATAATAAATTGATACAAGTTTTTAACAATCTCCGGTTATATAACCTAAAACTAAATTTGAGTAAATGCCATTTTCTAAAAAAAGAAATCAGTTTCCTTGGTCATGTAGTTTCCAATTACGGCATTCGGCCCGATCCGAAAAAAATTGAAGTTGTAGTTAATTATCCTATTCCGAAAACTGCAAAAGATATTAAATCATTTATTGGCTTTGCGGGTTATTATAGGCGGTTTATTCCCAATTTTTCTCATATTGTGTCGCCACTTTTACGATTGTTAAAAAAAAATTCTACTTTCAAATGGGATGCATTTTGTGACCAAGCTTTCGAAGAACTTCGCAAACTTTTAATTTCATCACCCATCTTGCAGTACCCTAACTATGAAAAAGAATTTCACATTACTTGTGATGCAAGTAATTTGGCTTTAGGCGCATTTTTATCTCAACTTAACAATAATATAGATCTACCCATAGCTTATGCAAGTCGAACACCTAATTCAGCAGAAAAAAATTATGCTACAGTTGAAAAAGAGCTATCAGCGATTGTTTGGGGAATCGAACAGTTCCGATCATATGTCTTTGGCAGACACTTTATTATAATAACTGATCACAAGCCACTAAAGTGGCTGTGGAATATTAAAAACCCTTCATCACGGTTAACACGTTGGCGATTAAAGTTGGTATCATATGATTTTGAGGTACGTCACACTCCTGGTAAAACAAATAATGTTGCATATGCACTCAGTCGCATTTCAATGGACACTGATAAGAACATAAATGTTGTAACTCGTGCTCAAGCTAAGAATGAAGATAAAATGATCGATATATCTGTGTCAAATGACGAAATAAGCGAAGATTTGCAAAATAATTCAAATATTGTAGAGATTACTTCAGAAACCGATATAAATTCAGCTATTTCTCAATTCCATGATGGACCATTTGGTGGACATCAAGGAATAAATCGTACCTACAACCGCATGAAGTGCTATTTCAATTTTAAAAATATGTTTAACCGAATCAAAGATTATATTAATTCATGTAAAAGTTGCCAAATAAATAAAGTTTCTAAAAATACTAAAATGCCAATGGTCATTACCGACACTTCATCACAACCATTTGAACGAGTTGCATTAGACATTGTAGGACCAATAAGCCCCGTTACTGTAAATGGTAATTCTTATATACTAACGATGCAAGACGATTTGACAAAGTATAGTATCGCAATACCACTACCTAATCAAGAAGCCGAAACCGTCGCTCGTGCATTCGTTGAACAATTTATTTGTGTTTACGGTGCTCCGACATCGATACTGACAGATCAAGGTAGTAATTTTTTAAGCAAACTATTTACAAATGTTACACGTCTTTTCAAAATTAATAAAATGAAAACATCCCCATATCATCCACAAACGAACGGAGCTCTGGAAAAAAGTCATTTAAATCTTGCAAATTATCTACGAAATTACACAAATTTAGATAAAAACGATTGGGATAATTGGATTCCATATGCTATGTTTTGTTATAATAGTACACCACATAGTGTTACTAAATTTATGCCTTATGAATTATTATTTGGTCATAAACCTATCATTCCATCATCATTTCTAAAAACCATTCAACCACTATATAATTATGATGATTACATTAAACAATTAAACTTTAAAATGCAAAACTCTTTTGACATAGCGAAATCTAATATAGTTAATTCTAAAGAACGATCTAAAATTTTATATGATAATTCTATCAACCCTACGAAATTTATTCAAGGTGAATTAGTTTTATTAAAAAATGAAAATCGTAAAGGAAAACTTTCTCCATTGTGGTTAGGACCTTATAAAATTAATGAAATCTTAACAGAAGAAAATTCAATAATTGAGATTGGAAAAACATTAAAGACAGTTCATAATAATCGATTGAAAAAATTCAGAAACGAATTCGATATTTAAATATGTACAGAAATAAAGAAAAACAAATTTGTACAAATTTATATAATAAATATATGTATAAGAACTTTGTATTATATTTTTTTTCAAAACAAAAAAAATTTTTTTATAATTGTATTATAATTTAGTTAAAATTCATATAATAAATATATTACTATTTTGAATTATTAGAAGTTTATTCTAGTTTAAAAAAAAAAAAAATTTCATTTAAAACAATATTGATTAAAATAAATTTGAAATAATTTTTATAAAATGAAATTAAACTTTAATAGTTCTAGTTATATATATAATTTTTCTATTTCTATATAATCTATTTATATTAATCTTATGGGTGGAGGGGTGTTGTGTAGCACAACATTATGCTATGCAACGGAATATATAAATAAACCTTTATCTTTCTAATTAACCTGAAATTATAAATACATTTAAATACATTTTTAGTACATAAGTTATTAATGTACTAATTAGATATTTAAGCAGAATTTTAATTGAAAAACATTCAGAATTGATCTGATGATCAAATAATAAACATCTCAAAATAAATATTTATTTAATTTTGTAACAATTAAACTTTTGAAAAATAAATTAAACAAAAGAAAGTTTTTATATAATAAATGTTTTATTATTCATTTTGTGAAACTATGGTTCTTTTGTGTTTTGTGAACGACGACCACCCACAACATTGGCATGCCAAATTCGATCAAATGCTTTTGAGATGTCTAATGCGATTACGTACGTTTCACCACCTTTCTCAAGTATGCTGTTCCAAATATGTGCCACATAGTTCAATAGATCGGTTGTTGATCTTTTGTTTCTAAAACCGTATTGGCTGTCAGATATCAAATGGTTGTCTTCCAAAAATTTGGATATGTGTGAATTAATATAGTGCTCGTATATTTTAGACATGACTGGGAGTAAGGCTATTGGTCTATAATTTGAAATATCACATTTCGTTCCTTTTTTTGGGACAGGCTGGACATTGGCCAATTTCCAGCAGGATGGATAAATACCAGATTTATAGGATTGATAAAATATTTTGGTGAGGGTTGGTGCAAGTTCTTTTGAAAATGTTTTTAGAATAACAGGAGGAATGTTGTCCAGACCAGAAGCTTTGTTGTTGTTTAACCCCCTTAAAAGTTTTTCGACAATTTTGGGTTTGAAATGTAATTGTTTCATATTAACTCCTGAAGACTGGGTTTGGGGTGTTTCTTTAGGAGTTTCTAAAACTGTTGAATTTGAAGCAAAGCGTTCCGCGAACAATGTAGCTTTCCTTGCAGGGTCAGTAATGATTGAGTCACCATCAATGATAGGAGGGATAGAAGATTTAGTACCACAATTTAAAGAATTAATGGCACTGTAAAAACTTTTGTCAGAAATTGAAATACTCGAAAGTTTTGCCGCTTTCGCTCTGTCAATCTCTGCTTTTTCCTTTTCGATTATCTGGTTTGATATTTTATTAGCCTTTAAATATTGGGATCGATTAACAGAGTTCTTTTTATGAATCCAAATATAAAATAATCTACGTTTGTTTCTAAGAGCCAATTTGGCTGCTTTCGAAAACAAATATTTTTGTTGGGGTTTCATTATTGAAAAGGGAACGAATTTGTTAATACCGAATTGAATGGTTTCAGTAAAGTTTTGAGCAGAAACATTTACATCGTCAGTATAAAAACAATGACGATCAAAAGGGAAACCTTGAAAAAAACTTCGGAGACCATTGGTGTCCATTTTTGAAAAGTGAAATATTTTACGGGATTTGGGAACTCTAGTTTGTAGCAAATCAGTTTTGATAACTGATGTGATTAGATAATGGTCAGAATTTCCAATACTACCCTTATCGACATTGACACTCGTAATATCTGGGATAGATGTGAGATAAAGGTCTAAGAGAAAACTTTTATCACCGCCATTACGAGGAGTGAAAGTTGGGCTTTTTACAATCTGCGTCAGGTCGTGCGATGCAGCAAATATTTCTGCCTGCCTTCCATTGTTGTCGTCGGTCATTTTGGAAAATTCCAACCACGATTTGTTGTGGACGTTGAAGTCACCGGTAACGATAACCTCACAACTTTGAAATTGTTCTCTAATTTCGTCGACAACATTAGTCAAGTCATTACAAAAATTGGGATTATGTTTGTTTGGGGACCGGTATAGAGCTATTGTGAAAAAAGAAATTTCAGGTAGACAAACCTTTAATACTACTGTACTGTAGCCATCACCATGTACTTCATAATTTGGAAAGCGTTTATATGCAACACTCTCATGAATGTATGCACATACACCTTGATGGAGTTTAAAAGCTGATTCAAGCCTATATTTGGGATTTAGTGTTACGCCATAGGGATAGTTTTCAGAAACTTGTGTTTCTGTAAGAAAAAGAATATGCGGTTGGTCGTGCTCGAGATGATGTTGCACGGCGTCCCGGTTGGCATTCAATCCACAAATATTTTGGATGTGTATTTTAAAAAGTTTTTTATCAAATGTGATAGTCATTTGATCAAAATATAATTTGTTTTAAAAATGGGTCATATAATAAAATATGACATAGGCCAATATTTCATGATAGGATGTAAGAAATAATAAACAGGTGAAAACAAAGTTTTTAAAAAATTTGAAAGGTTACTAAAATATTTATCCATATTGTTCCCACGAGTTTAGACGCAATAAAGGTCACCAACAGGCCTTCGTCTATACCTGTTAGAAGTCTATATACAACTGGGGGCGACAGGTGCCCAGAGGATGGCACTTTTGTGGTTTGACCCTGCAAGAGTCCTCTCTAGTGTGTACCCACCAGGGGGTGTTAATAAGGGAGCACCTTCCCGCGACCCGGGCGGCTAAGCCAAGGTCCCCGTTCCCGCTAGACATGACAACAGGTTTACGGTTTGCAATAGCAAGCTAGAGCCCACTATAGCTCATTAGAGCTACATTATATCGATTATCTCGTAAACTATAAATGCTATGGACTTGAAATTTGAGGTGCGTATAAAACTAATTTGTCCACATGAAATGACGGATACAAATAAAACTAAAGTGGTTTTCGTTTGGTTTACAGAGCTACGATGTAAGACCTTTGAGAAAATACATTTTTTTATAGATTCAAGTAGGGTATCATATGAAAGAACTTCATTTCAGTATTCCTTAAAAATTTATTTTGGAATTTTACACCTCACAATTTTTTGTATAATTTTGAATAACGACGTTTGTTCGTGTTTTCTTACCTCGATTAGCTCCGAACCTATCTGATCGAAAATTTTCAAATGTATTTGGAATGATAGAAAAATTAGTACGTTTTTAATAAAAAATATAAAAACGTGTCATATTCTGATACTTAGATTTATTAAGGGGGTTGAAATATGGAGGGGTAAAAACACTTTGAGCACTTAATTTGGAAAACAAAGCAATTTTTTTTAGAATTTTGCGATGCCCAGTTTTTGAGTTATAGTAAAAAAAGTGCGACTTTCAGACCGTTCACCCTCCATACGTTTCGACACTGATTGACAGAAAAATTTGTAAAAATTCACAGAGTTAGGAAATTTGCTAAATTTTGTACGAAAACTATAGCGAACTCTCCAATAATTATATTTCTGTGTGTGTAGAGGACCGGGGTAGAGGGGTAAAACAAAACTTTTTTTGATCCAAACGAATGGGGTGTCATTTGAAAGAGCATCTAATTTGAAATTCGTTGCAATTTTTTTTAGAATTTTGCGGTGCCCAGTTTTTGAGTTATTGTCAAAAAAGTGCAAAATTCAGACCGTTTTCCCTCCATACGTTACGACACTGATTGACAGAAAAATTTGTAAGAATTCACAGTTAGGAAATTTGCTGAATTTTGTACGAAAACTATAGCGAACTCTCCAATAATTATATTTGTGTGTGTGTGTGTAGAGGACCGGGGTAGAGGGGTAAAAAAAAACTTTTTTTGATCCAAGCGAATGGGGTGTCATTTGAAAGAGCATCTAATTTTTTAGAATTTTGCGGTACCCAGTTTTTGAGTTATTGTCGAAAAAGTGCAAAATTCAGACTGTTCTCCCCCCCCCCATTCGTTTCGACACTACATGACAGAAAAATTTGTAAAATTTCACAGAGTTAGGAAAGTTGGTAAGTTTTGTATGAAAACTACAGCACAGTTTTTGAGTTATGTATAAAAAAGAGCAAAATTCAGATCGTGCCGCCGCCTACGTTTTGACGATGACTGACAAAAAAATTTGAAAATATTCACAGAGACAGGAATATTGGTAAATTTTGATTGAAAATCATAGCGAAGACTCAAATAATTATATTTCTGTGTGTTTATGGGATGGGTGTGGGGAGTGAAAAAAACCATTTTCGACCCAAATAGGGGTGGGGTGTCATATGAAAGAGCACTTAATTCAAGAAATATTACAATTTTTTTTAGAATTTTGCAGTGCACAGTTTTTGTGTTATTGAAAAAAAAATATTTTTAGAATGTAGCCTTCCCACCCCCCTAAATTTCAACACGAACGACGATAAAAATAATCAAATTTAATCCATTTACAAGCTGGTGTAATTGAATCTTTTTTAAGTTACCAAAAACATTTATGGATAATATTTAACCTGAATTAACATTTTTTTTTGCCATTTTTGATCAATGTAGATTTGATTGTAATTTACTATTGACATTTACAATTTAACATTTATTTTGTTATGTGTCTATGGTCTGGAAATATAAGGACATTACAACACAACTTTTTGTCAATAATTTTTGATATTGTGTTCTTTTACATTCACGGAACATCTGACGAGCGAATTTTATTCGCACTTGTCTGACTTTTAATTTTGTTTTAATTATTGCAATATTTTAAGAGTTCTAGGAAAAGTTTGAATTTTTGATTTTATTATATTTCTTATTTCTTGCATTAATTTTGGAATTTTGAAAATAGTTTCAATTTTTGATTTTTTAATAATTCTTAGAAAATTTTTGGGATGTTGAAAAAGTTTAAATTTTGGATTTTATTATAATTTTTGGAATATTTTTAGAATTTTGAAAAAGTATATTTGTACTTTTACAAAGAATTTTTATGTTTAATATTCATCGCTCCCTAAAACTTAAAACAATGTTTTTGTTAATCTACGATAAAGGATATATCTTTTGTACAAAATATTTTTATTTCAAAATTTTTAAAATTTTAAATTTTGATTTAAATTGAACAATATTTTTTAAATATTTTGCTTGTGGCGAATAAAAAATATAGTATATGATGCACGGACGTAAGTCATTTTAAACTTAATCTGGGTGCAAATATCAGTTGGCGCTTCAACTCGCAAACTCCACATACGTCCAAAAACCTTAGCTTTCTATCCTTTCATCTTAATGTACTATAATTATTTTCTACTGGCATATTAATAAAACTTTTGAATATGTCTACCCTAGTTTCAGAAGCACGCTTCGCCACTGATATCCAGTATCTATTTAGTAAATTTTTTAAATAATGTATCCAAATGGATACATCATACATGAATCAATGGATACTTTGTAATGGATAGTCTGGGATAATATAGCATATTATAGTCGCAGCCTCCTTAGTTGTTGTTCCTTATATTAATCCGTACCGCATGTAATGGTTTCTCATCCCTTCATCATCAATATTCATGTGTCGTGTAGTTTCCTTAACTCATAGCGTCCTTATATTTCTTAAAATCTGACTAAATCTGCAATAGGTGGACAAACGTATAGGAGAAAGAAAATGGCACTAATTACCCTGATTTATTTATTCATTAATGTAATATAATATTGGTTAATTTGAATTGATTGATAATTTTCTTTAATCATCATCCGTATAACCGCTAAACTTTAATCAGAATTTAATCTTACCACACACTAAAATTGACGCGCGCTATATTTCCATTCGACTGTTCTCGCCATACTACTTGGGTTTGAATTTTTCTCTAAAACACAAACCGTAATGAAACAACGAAATTTTCAAAACCTCATAACGGCTACGTGTATTTTGTTTCCAATCGTCAACATACAATGAATTACTATTTTTGCTTTGTTAAACATTTGATTTGTCTTTGTATGAGTGTTTTGCTTTAAACAATCCTTCCGTGATTGATCTGAACTTCACTGTATTGATATTGCCGAATGTAGTTATTAAATGTCTAAACATCATAACATTGATCGCATCTGTATTTGATTCATTTTGAATTCAATTATACATATTATGGATGTGTCGGAAATATTCTGTGTCCAAACCATATCTTCGTACAATATTGTCAAATGGCAAACGGTTTGGTGAACTATAATAAGTTCCCAACAATTTGAAAATCTGATGTAAATTAATTATATTACATCTAAAACACTGTATTCGAGTTATTTCGAGGAAAAAAAATTTGACTATATAATGAGCCACTGTACATCGTTCCCTCTCTTAGTCTTGATTTATCATTCGATTATCTAATTGGATTTCATGACATTGACTTGTGGAGATGTCATTGTAAATTTAATGAGTTGGCATTTAAAATTTTGGGAATGAAAAATTTGAATTTTAAAAATCCGGCCAATTTGAGTAAAAGTTCATATGTTGTGTTGTGCTAGTTTAATTTAAAACAAAACAAACAAAAAAATAAAATCTATATGTTTGTGTTGTAGAAGTCTAAACTCTTTTAGTTTTGATTTCCTTTTTCTATTGGAATTTATTGTGCCGTGTTAGTTAAATTAACAAACCAAAAAAAAAAATATATATGTTTTGTGCCGTTTTATGAGTTTTCAAATAACAAGAAGGAAAGGCCACACAACGGTACGTCTTAATTATACAGAAAAATTCAATTTAATAAATGTTAAACGAAATAAAAATATTTCTATTTGTTTGTGTTGCGTAAATTAACAACCAACAATATATATACGTATATAAACTGCGACGCATGTGAGTTTTTTTCAATGGTGACTCTTTGTTTTGATGCGTGTTCAATTTGACATCGGATGTGTTATGTTGAGGCCGGGTATTTGAGTTACTTATTATCTCGTTTATTGTCGTGTGAAAATTCTACCTTATTAAATTCATGTTAAGTTATGAAAATTCTAACTTATTAAATTCATGTTAAATAAAAATTCTAAAGTATTAACTTTATGTTAAGTTATAAAAATTATAAAAAGTTTTAAATTCATGTTAAGTTATAAAAACTGTGAAAAGTTTCAATGTCAATAGGGTATCAAATTAATTATTAAAGAAAAAAAAAATCTAAACGACATAGTCTAACCAATTGAAATCGAAAAATCGTAACTACTCGGTGTAACGGAGTTGTTTCATGTTTTGGTTTTTTTTTCTGATACGTGTTTCTAGTCATAATTAACGTAACTCGAACTATAAAAGCTTTTAAATTGTTAAATTAATTGATTAAGAATAGTGTTGTCCTATAGTGTAGAATATCAAATTACAAAATCAGTAATCTAAGAAGTTGATAATGTTAATATAGTGGTAGATGGATGAACAATTTTCTTTTCATCGTATGAACATATTTTTTTTCCAATACCAATATATAGAATAATTAATTAAATTAATCTAACTGGCAGATGATAGTGAATCATATTACTGTTAAATAAATTTGTATGATAGTACCTTCGTGTTTGTTATTTGCACTACATTATTTGGATTTCCACGCATACGTCAACCAGTACCTTTTACCGTATTGCTTCACCATCATTGTTACAAAATTATTACAGTTCTAATTCAACAAATAATTTAACTAGTATTGGTACAATTGATTACATCTTTTTTGGATTTCAACGCATACGTCAACAATTACCTTTTACCGTATTGCTTCGCCTTCATTGATACAAAATTATTACAGTTCTATTCAACGAATAATTTAACTGGTACTGGTACAATTTATTACATTTTGTTTTTGGATTTCAACGCATCCTGCAACCGTTATATGTCAACGTATTCGTCCGTAATTGCTATACTTGTTACCATACTCACCTGTGATTGTAACTTGATTCGGCGCTTATGTTTACAACCAGATACAACGTTTCTACTTATCATTTTTGAGTCAACAGTATTTTACATCCATTACATCATTTTTGATTCAGTCAGAATTTTACATCAATTACGTCATTTTTGATTCAATGCAACTTGGCGTCAATTACAACATTTTTTCTTTGATTCAATGATATTGTGCATCAATTACAACATTTTCTGATCCATCAATTACATCATTTTTGATTCACCAATATTTTACATCAATTTCATCATTTTCTGATTCAATGAAATTTTGCATCAATTACAACATTTTTTGATTCAACAAAATTTGTACAAATTTACATAACGTTGCTACATGTCATTTTTGATTCAACCATATTTTACATCAATTACAATATTTTTTTTTGATTCAACAAAATTTTACGAATTTATATAACGTTTCTACTTACCATTTTTAATTCAACAATATTTTACATCAATTACACCATTTTGGATTCAACAAAAGTTTACCAATTTATATAACGTTTCTACTTGTCATTTTTTTTTGATTCAACAAAATTTTACAAAATTTATATAACGTTTCTACTTACCATTTTTGATTCGACAATATTTTACATCAATTACATCATTTTTGATTCAACAATATTTTACATCAATTGCAATATTTTTTTTGATTCAACAAAATTTTACAAAATTTATATAACGTCTCTACTTACCATTTTTGATTCGACAATATTTTACATCAATTACTTCATTTTTGATCCAACAAAATTTTACGAATATATATAACGTTTCTACACATCATTTTTGATTCAACAATTTTTTACATCAATTACATCAGTTTTTGATTCAACACTATTTTACATCAATTACTTCATTTTTGATCCAACAAAATTTTACGAATATACATAACGTTTCTACTTAACATTTCGTACCACGTTTGTACGTGCAATTTCATTCAACATTGTTATCATACCAAATATTGTCGGGAGATTCCTAACGTGATCCACGTGCGGATGGAGGGCTGATGGAAGCAGAATAGGAGGACGGGGTTTAATCATGGGGTGAGTAAATTTATTTTTATTACTTAGGTCATAATGATAAAGGGGTGTGAATGTGAGTGTGTGTGTGTGTGTGTGGGCGTATGTGAGTGAACGTGGGGGTTGGACGTGTTGATCGTGAGTCTTTCGCAACCGGGGTCGCCAGAGTCTCCATTTTTCCACTTGTATTTCTTTCCATTTCTGAATATTTTCGTTAATAGCGTACATTTCTGTATTTGTGCTGAAGTAGCAGGGTTTCTTTATCGTTCCCATGGACTGCAGCTAGCTTGGGGCAAGAAAATCAATCTCGCTAGGTACGCTTCCTGCTAATTCCTTCTCATTGGTTCGCCAGTGAGGAAGCGCTTCATTACAAATTGGCGCCCAACGTGGGGCTTCTCTAAGGGTCCCTACAGCAATGTAGGACTCTGGAGGAGTCCCTCCATATTTTCCAAAAAAAATTTGAAAAATTTTTTTTTAAAAATTTTTCTTCATAATTAACTTTATTCCCACTAAAACAATAGTAAAGACTCTGGCGGCGTAGAAGCAGTTCCCTGCTTCAAACGCGCAGGAGCAAAGGAAGTCTGAGATCCCTCAGACTTTTCTTTGATGGGGAGTTGCGTCCCTACGCCTCCAGCAATGTTTCTCCCTTTTGTTTTTTTTTGATAACGCAAGGGTGGGAATATTTCTTAGGAAGTATTCCCAATGGGCATTACAACCCCACGGACCCTAGTTACGGGCTGGCTTTCTGGCGATGTCACGAGGGCCGAAGGTGATTCAGGTGCCAGACCTAGACTGACGTGTATTGGTGTATACGCCAATTCTCGTCCGAGTCTGGTCACCTGGTCAGGCTTCGGGTTCGTGGTGTCCTCAGAGTCCAGTCCGAACTGATATTGTCTAATAGTTAGAGTCCCCTCCCGACAATATCGGTTTCCTATGGCCTGAGTGTTTCGGTTCCCCATGGATAATACTGAGGGACATTTTCCAAAGTAGCCCGATCAGCTACTGAGGGAAGATGCCCGCTCAGCTTTTATGCCGTGGTTGACTGGATCCACTCAGGTCATAGCACCTTGCCCGTATGTGTTGGTGGTATGGATCGCAGTTGGCGGGTGCTGTCGATCGAATGGTGGACCAGAGGATTTATCTTCTGGCCATCCCGTCAGCACTTGTCTGCTGGGTGAAATCCCATCAGCACCTACCCCATCTTATTCCTTTCCCACCCTACCTTTTCCCATCCTTTTACATCCCCTCTTCTCCCCTGTTCCTTTCTGATTTCCCATCCCTTAACGTAGATTATTTAAACTTTTTCTTTGTTCCCACCACAAAATAAAAACAACAAACTATTAAGGAAAGACAGGCGATCACCACTTCCAACCCCATGTGTGGTGATCTCCCCCCTTGATTGATCCGTCCGTCCGTCCTCCGTCTAAATATTGAATAATAAATATTGAATAATAAATATTGAATAATAAAATAAATATTGCATAATAAATATTGAATAATAAATATTGCATAATAAATATTGAATAATAAATATTGAATAAATAAATATGGAATATATAAATATTAAATAGATCATTATTGAATAGATAAATAAAAAAATTAAAGAAAGAACTAATTAGCAAACAAAACTGCTGATAGGAATCAGAAACTAATTTATTGTTTTCTCCAAAATTTTTTTTAGATAACGTCAAATCAAGAAATTAATAAAATACAACAAACCCAAATATAATTAAAGATAAATAACCAAATCAATTAATGGCATTCAAGAAAATTTTAGTCAAGAAAGTAATAATATCCAACAAACTAAATAGAAACTATTCAGGATACTAAGGAAATTTTACTTGAACCATACCAACCTCAGGATACGCAGAAGAAATAAAATAGGAATTAAGGCACAAAACACGGAAATTTAAAACAAATCAAAGGCACAAAAAGTTCTGGATGGGTACTCAGTGTAGGGATATAGATTTGCTTTATTAGAATATATAAAATTTCTGTAGGTTAGTAGTACCCACCCGAGAACTAATAAACATGAGTTTTACTTTTAATTGTTTTTTTTTCGAATTGTCAAGGTCAAAGTGTCCGTATCGGTCCGCCAATTGCCTTTGATCCTTGTTTTCCATTTCCATAGTATTAATTTAATTTAATTACATAGTAGGTTAAGATTTGTTTTTTATATATAATTTTCTTTAATTCGATTTTGTTAATATCAAGCATTCTCCTTGTCAAACCGGTAGGCTTGCCGCACTTTTTTTTGGTCACTCATATTCGAGTATAGGGAACCGTCAGACCTGCCCTGAATTGAGTCTGAAAATTTTCATAATTGCCATCTTCTGCCATATTTGTAGTATACTTTCTTTCTCTCCAATCTCACCGTTTATTTTTGTTCTGTTCATATGTCAGCATCTTGGAAAACAATTGTAATTAGTAAAGAAATAATATCAAGACAATAATAAATCTTATGTAATATAATTGACGAATTGGTCAGACATTGCGCAGCTGTTTGAGGTTTGAAACGCTAAATTTCCATATAATCTTTTTTTTTAAATTCTGCTGTAAAATATTCAAAGTAATCAAATATTGGAATAAAATAATCTTTTCTGTTGATAATTAAATTGTTTATTTGGATTCAACGTTCACATCGATAGTGTAATAATTTTCGTTTCGCTCTCCATATACGTGCATTTATTGATCTGGTCCTGTGCGGCGGTTTGAGTATTCATAATGTCTGCCACTGATAAGATTGACGTTCTGGATAGGTCCAGCTCTTGTGCTGTTTGTCAACACGAAATAGTGCCGGCCGACGTAAAACTTCTCACTCGGTGTAACCATCTCTTTCATGACATCTGCCTCAACGACTGGTTGTTGCAGAATCGCACCTGCCCGATTTGTCGAGCCGCTTGTGAGCGTGCAGAATTACAGAGGTTGCCTCGAGGGATAGATAAAAATAATTATACAATAGTGCCACCCCCACCGCGACCTGTGACTCGATCTGTTACCGCAGGTTGGCAACGTCGTTCCAGTACCGGAAATCAGCCCTCGTCCACGCCTTTGGCAAACCGTCTTCCACCATCTCGACTCGCCGATGAAGTGCGAGTGAATATAGCTCAACGATCTCCCATATATGGTGCCGCTGCAGCGGAAGATCACGGTTTTCAGGAAGCGGTAAATGCACACATCGATCAGGAAATTTCGAGAATTAATCACTCAATGATGCAATCACGTGCTCCAGCACCGGAAGTGTTGTTACCTCTAGCACCAATTGCAGTATCACCCACCACCCCGCGTCATTCATCGGTTCATTCAAATTACACGCCAGTAAATGCGTTTGTGCAAAATAATGTACCAGTACCACCAATGTTCGCTGAACCTCATCCTGCTCGTGCTCCAGCTAGAACACGAACACATCTCGATCAGCACTCTACTACCGTTAGAAATTGGAACGTAACGTTCTCAGGCAGACCCGATGGTCTGGATGTTGAAGCATTTATCTTCAGGATAGAGCGGCTGACAGAGATGTGTTTAAATAACGATTTTACTATTGTCACCCGTTGTCTGTACCTGTTATTCACAGATCGAGCAGCTGATTGGTTCTGGAGATATTTTCGCCAGAACCGACAGCTTATTTGGACTGACTTGTGTCATGCTCTTCGAATAGAATTTCAGGACCGGCAGACGGACGAAGAGGTAAAGGAGCGGATGAGGGCCAGAAAACAGCGGCCCACTGAATTGTTTGACGAATTCTTACAATCAATTTATCGACTGGCAGATAAACTTCGAGTACCGATGTCGGACGCAGAGTTATTATCCTTGATACGCAACAATTTACGATTGGAAATTAGAAGGGAGCTACTATATGTTACCATTTATGGGCTGGAACATCTGCGCCAGCTCTGCCGTGATCGTGAAAAATTATGGGCCGAATCAATAACCAGACCACGAGATTATAATATTAGACCATCTAGACCGGTGTCAGAAGTGGACTTGGATCGTGAATTCTCACAAATTCAAATTAGCGAAATGCCAACTGAATCGCTACCAATTGCATCCAACGAACTCGCGGCAATACAGCCCGCCCCTAATATGAGACGAACAACCAGTTCAACTATTTGTTGGAACTGTAAACGACCTGGTCATCGGTGGCACGATTGTCGTGAATCTCAGCGATTGTTTTGTTGGGGATGTGGGAAGGACGATGTGTTGTGTCCTAATTGTGAAAATTGTCAGGGAAACCGAAGGGGGGGCCAGAATCCCAACACCTTTTCTCGCTCCCAAGACCTGTCTTAGATTCATCTAAGACCAAATTTAATTTGTCTCCTGATCCTTCAAATATTTCATCAACTAGTCCCAATAACCTATTAGTACACAATACACTGTTGAACCGAGCTTCAACATCCAATTCGATAGAACACTCTTGGAATACTCTACCTGTAAGTATTTCAAACAGAGACGAAACAGATAATAATTCCATTATCGTCACCCCTGAAACACCGATTACAAATGCGACTTTTAATGATTTGGTACCCACTCATGATACTGATATGAAATTATTGAAACGAACACCCGTTCATACTGAACCACCTCCATTATGGACCAAAATCAAATCGTTCCAACAACGATTGAACGAATACCTGAAGGTGCGCTCAAACATATTTGTCGATTCATTATCATCTTTGAAAATTCCATCGCGCTCTGCGCTCCGTTCTCGTATTTATTGGCAACAACGTCATTTGTTTAAAACTAAAACCATTTCCTCTATTGTGAAATTGGACAACGATGTGAGATCTTATGCCACAGTGTCAATATTGGGTAAACAACATACTGGACTGTTGGATAGTGGAGCGTCCTTGACTGTAATTGGTGGTGATTTTGCTAAAGAAATCGTACAGACTCCAGACCTTCTGACTTATTCGTCTGCCGTAGTTCGTACTGCCGATGGCCAAAGACAGAAGATCTTGGGGTTTGTAAAAACAAAGATTTCATTTATGAACCAAGTCAGAACCCTGGACGTCTTCATTATCCCGTCTTTGACTCAAAATCTATATCTAGGTATAGATTTCTTTAACGCTTTTGGTTTGTTTAACCCGATATTTAACTTACCTACATTTTCGACTACGGAGTCAGGAATTTCAGAATTGTCTATGGACAATCAAACACGCCTACAAAACACTATTCAGCTTCTACCATCATTTTCAAAAATGGGTCTGGGTCGAACACATTTGTTGGAACACGTTATTGATGTGGGGACTGCAGCTCCCATCAAGCAACGACACTATCCAATATCGCCCGCCATTGAGAAACTGATGGGAGAAGAACTGGATAGGATGTTGTCTCTGGGTATTATAGAGGTTTCAAACAGCCCATGGTCAAGTCCTGTGGTCTTAATTCGCAAACCTGGGAAGAATCGTCTTTGTTTGGATAGCCGAAAGGTCAATACCGTCACTAAAAAGGATGCTTACCCCCTTCCACAGATAGATGGAATCTTGAGTCGTCTGCCACAAAGTAATTTCATTTCCAGTTTGGATCTGAAAGACGCTTTCTGGCAGATACCGTTAGAAAAACACTCCCGAGAGAAAACTGCTTTTACGGTCCCAGGGCGGCCATTGTATCAGTTCGTAAGAATGCCTTTCGGACTGTGCAATGCGCCGCAAACAATGACCAAATTGATGGACCAAGTAATTCCTCCACATCTCAAGTCGTGCGTCTTCGTATACTTGGATGATCTTCTAATAGTTACAGATACCTTTGAGGCCCATCTGAAACTGTTAGAAGATATCTCCCAGTGTCTTAGACGTGCGAACTTGACGATAAACGTGGAAAAAAGTAAGTTTCTCTTGCCGGATGTAAAATATTTGGGATATGTTGTGGGAGGTGGTACGTTGAAAATTGATCCTGATAAAACTCTAGCTATTTCTGAATTTCCTACACCGCGTACGTCCAAACAGATTCGACGTTTCCTGGGTATGGCGGGTTATTATCGCCGTTTTATATCTGATTTCTCTGCTATGTCCTCTCCAATATCAGATTTGTTGAAGAAAAATTCTAATAAATTCGTATGGACACCCGAAGCTGAAATAGCATTTGTAAACCTCAAAAATGCTCTCATCTCAGCACCAGTCCTCATAAACCCCGACTATACTAAACCCTTTACTCTCCAGTGCGACGCTAGCAACGACGGTATAGGTTGTGTATTAATGCAGTGTGACATGGACGGTATGGAACATCCCATAGCGTACATGTCCAAAAAGCTAAATTCTGCGCAGCGCAATTACTCCACTAGTGAGAAAGAGTGTCTAGCCGCCGTACTGGGGGTAAAGAAGTTTAGAGCGTATGTCGAGGGTCAGGCCTTTAAGATCATAACTGACCATGCTTCATTAAAATGGTTAATGCAACAAAAAGACCTTTCTGGTCGATTGGCTCGTTGGAGCCTGAAATTGCAGGGTTACGTCTTTGATATTGAGTACCGAAAAGGAAAATTAAATACTGTTCCTGACACTCTATCAAGACGTGACTCTGTCGATATCATTTCTGAACTATGTCCAGTGCCTGAATTAGATCTTAATTCCCCTTTCTTCAACACTTCTCGATATTTGGAGTTGGTAAATCTGGTTACCGAAGCAGACGGTACATTGCCTGATCTGAAAGTAATTTCTGGTCGGGTTTATAAACGATTGGCTTGTTTGGATCTTGACATTCCTTCAGAGGGTGAGGTCTGGAAATTGTGGTTACCTGAGGAATACACTGACGAGTGTATTGCAAGGGCCCACAATCCTCCTACCTCATCTCATGGAGGTCTAGCAAAAACCTTGTTTAACATTCGTAAATTTTACTATTGGCCTCGTATGTATACCCAGGTTAAATCGTACATCGGAAATTGTAAGACCTGCAAAGAAATCAAAGCGACTAATGTTCCACTTCGTGCTCCCATGGTTTCTCAGATGAAAACAGAACGAATTGGTCAGCGATTGTATATCGATATTCTTGGCCCTTATCCTCGTTCAAAGGCCGGGAATATCGCTATTCTTGTAGTATTAGATCATGTTACTAAATATCCATTTTTATTTCCTTTACGGAAACTAACCGCTGAACCAATTTGTCATCTATTGGCTACCAATGTCTTTCACGTATTTGGTTGTCCCGAAGTTATTGTGTCCGATAATGGGACGCAGTTTAAGTCTAAACTATTTGGAGATTTCTTGGCGAAGCACGGAGTGAAACATACATTACTAGCGTTATATTCACCTCAAGCTAACGCTTCGGAACGGGTAAATAGAAGTGTTTTATCTGGTATTAGAGCCTATTTAAAGGAGGAACATTCTAAATGGGATCTGCACTTGAGCGAGATCGCTTGTGCACTACGTTGTTCCCTACCTCAGACACTTAAATGTTCCCCATATTACGCAATGTTTGGAATACCTATGGTGACTCATGGTTCGTCATATGAACTGCTGAGACGATTGAATAGTCTTCATGATCCAGGTGAAACGATTCTGCGACCTGATTATCTTAATAAGATTCGAATTCGAATTCTTGATTTAACTGCCGAAGCATTTGTCAAAAGTGCTGAAAGATACAATTTACGAGCTCGAGTAACTTTGTTTAAACCAGGTGATACGGTGTTCCGAAGGAACTTTATCTTGAGTGACGCCGGTAAGAAATTATCTGCTAAACTTGCACAGAAGTTTATTGAGACCAGAGTAATAAGGTTGGTAGGTGGTTCCGCCTACGAACTGGAGGACCTGGTTTCTAAACGTAGAGGTGTTTATCACTCCAAGGACATTCGTGCCTAACATCGGCAATAATTTTTTTTCTGTCAGTATGATAGTAACTTTCGTGCGTGTTTCACCGCCATTGTAAGTCAAGATTATCGACGACCACAAAGTATGAGGGTGGTTTCGTCTTGAATTCACAGTTCAGTGAGTGTGTATCAACTTTGGTGTTCGGGTCTTGTTTCAAAATTTTTTTTTGTTTTGACTATTTATAAGTGTAAATTCCGTGATTGAACGTATTTGAATTTGGTTCAGTTGGTTACTTTGAACCTATGTGAACAGTTTTTTTTTTCAGCCTTCAGAGTCACTGGGACGGAAGCGTACAACAGTGTGGCCCGGCTAGCTCAGTCGGAGAAGTATGAGACTCGTGTTAGTTCAGGTGTGGGTTGCGAGCCTGCATGGCGTAAAAGCGGAATGGTGTCGGATGTTTCATTAAAGGAGTCGGTCCAATGGTGTTTTTTCTTTTCGATCTGTAGCAGATTGAATAAAATTTTTTTTTGTGACGTTAGAGTCTCGGGAACCCCCAGATCTGCCCGAAATTGGGTCTGGAAGAAGTTAGTTATCCACCGCTTGCAATAGAGTAGAATACTGATTTTATCGATACCCCTCCCAAAAGTTTTTTTTTATTCTTAGATACTTTGTTACTTTGTTTCTGCTAAGACTGAGTTTGTAATACTGATCGCATTGATTGCTAATCTGTGGTACGTCGAGGTGCTTCACCAAGCTAATATGTATATACAAGGTCTATTGGCGACCAGCCTATGCCTTTTTCAACTTCTTTTTGGTCGTAGGTGTTCGTCCAAAAAGCACTTGTTCTGTAATGGATAGTCTGGGATAATATAGCATATTATAGTCGCAGCTTCCTTAGTTGTTGTTCCTTATATTAATCCGTACCGCATGTAATGGTTTCTCATCCCTTCATCATCAATATTCATGTGTCGTGTAGTTTCCTTAACTCATAGCGTCCTTATATTTCTTAAAATCTGACTAAATCTGCAATGGGTGGACAAACGTATAGGAGAAAGAAAATGGCACTAATTACCCTGATTTATTTATTCATTAATGTAATATAATATTGGTTAATTTGAATTAATTGATAATTTTCTTTAATCATCATCCGTATAACCGCTAAACTTTAATCAGAATTTAATCTTACCACACACTAAAATTGACGCGCGCTATATTTCCATTCGACTGTTCTCGCCATACTACTTGGGTTTGAATTTTTCTCTAAAACACAAACCGTAATGAAACAACGAAATTTTCAAAACCTCATAACGGCTACGTGTATTTTGTTTCCAATCGTCAACATACAATGAATTACTATTTTTGCTTTGTTAAACATTTGATTTGTCTTTGTATGAGTGTTTTGCTTTAAACAATCCTTCCGTGATTGATCTGAACTTCACTGTATTGATATTGCCGAATGTAGTTATTAAATGTCTAAGCATCATAACATTGATCGCATCTGTATTTGATTCATTTTGAATTCAATTATACATATTATGGATGTGTCGGAAATATTCTGTGTCCAAACCATATCTTCGTACAATATTGTCAAATGGAAAACGGTTTTGTGAACTATAATAAGTTCCCAACAATTTGAAAATCTGATGTAAATTAATTATATTACATCTAAAACACTGTATTCGAGTTATTTCGAGGAAAAAAATTTGACTATATAATGAGCCACTGTACATCGTTCCCTCTCTTAGTCTTGATTTATCATTCGATTATCTAATTGGAATTCATGACATTGACTTGTGGAGATGTCATTGTAAATTTAATGAGTTGGCATTTAAAATTTTGGGAATGAAAAATTTGAATTTTAAAAATCCGGCCAATTTGAGTAAAAGTTCATATGTTGTGTTGTGCTAGTTTAATTTAAAACAAAACAAACAAAAAAATAAAATCTATATGTTTGTGTTGTAGAAGTCTAAACTCTTTTGGTTTTGATTTCCTTTTTCTATTGGAATTTATTGTGCCGTGTTAGTTAAATTAACAAACCAAAAAAAATATATATGTTTTGTGCCGTTTTATGAGTTTTCAAATAACACGAAGGAAAGGCCACACAACGGTACGTCTTAATTATACAGAAAAATTCAATTTAATAAATGTTAAACGAAATAAAAATATTTCTATTTGTTTGTGTTGCGTAAATTAACAACCAACAATATATATACGTATATAAACTGCGACGCATGTGAGTTTTTTTTCAATGGTGACTCTTTGTTTTGATGCGTGTTCAATTTGACATCGGATGTGTTATGTTGAGGCCGGGTATTTGAGTTACTTATTATCTCGTTTATTGTCGTGTGAAAATTCTACCTTATTAAATTCATGTTAAGTTATGAAAATTCTAACTTATTAAATTCATGTTAAACAAAAATTCTAAATTACTAACTTTATGTTAAGTTATAAAAATTATAAAAAGTTTTAAATTCATGTTAAGCTATAAAAACTGTGAAAAGTTTCAATGTCAATAGGGTATCAAATTAATTATTAAAGAAAAAAAATCTAAACGACATAGTCTAACCAATTGAAATCGAAAAATCGTAACTACTCGGTGTAACGGAGTTGTTTCATGTTTTGGTTTTTTTTCTGATACGTGTTTCTAGTCATAATTAACGTATCTCGAACTATAAAAGCTTTTAAATTGTTAAATTAATTAAGAATAGTGTTGTCCTATAGTGTAGAATATCAAATTACAAAATCAGTAATCTAAGAAGTTGATAATATTAATATAGTGGTAGATGGATGAACAATTTTCTTTTCATCGTATGAACATATTTTTTTCCAATACCAATGTATAGAATAATTAATTAAATTAATCTAACTGGCAGATGATAGTGAATCAGATTACTGTTAAATAAATTTGTATGATAGTACCTTCGTGTTTGTTATTTGCACTACATTATTTGGATTTCAACGCATACGTCAACCAGTACCTTTTACCGTATTGCTTCACCATCATTGTTACAAAATTATTACAGTTCTAACTCAACAAATAGTTTGACTGGTATTATTACAATTTATTGCTTCTTTTGGATTTCAACGCATACGTCAACCATTACCTTTTACCGTATTGCTTCACCATCATTGTTACAAAATTATTACAGTTCTAATTCCTCAGATAATTTAACTAGTATTGGTACAATTGATTACATCTTTTTTTTGGGATTTCAACGCATACGTCAACAATTACCTTTTACCGTATTGCTCCACCATCATTGATACAACATTATTACAGTTCTGACTCAACAAATAATTTAACTAGTATTGGTATAATTTATTACATCATTATTTGGATTTCAACGCATACGTCAACCAGTACCTTTTACCGTATTGCTTCACCATCATTGTTACAAAATTATTACAGTTCTAATTCCTCAAATAATTTAACTAGTATTGGTACAATTGATTACATCTTTTTTTTGGATTTCAACGCCTACGTCAACAATTACCTTTTACCGGATTGCTCCACCATCATTGATACAACATTATTACAGTTCTGACTCAACAAATAATTTAACTAGTATTGGTACAATTTATTACATCTTTTTTGGATTTCAACGCATGCGTCAACCATTCCCTTTTACCGTATTGCTTCACCTTCATTGATACAAAATTATTACAGTTCTATTCAACGAATAATTTAACTGGTACTGGTACAATTTATTACATTTTGTTCTTGATTTCAAAACATCCTGCAACCGTTATATGTCAACGTATTCGTCCGTAATTGCTATAATTGATACCATACTCACCTGTGATTGTAACTTGATTCGGCGCTTATGTTTACAACCAGATACAACGTTTCTGCTTATCATTTTTGAGTCAACAATATTTTACATCCATTACATCATTTTTGATTCAGCCAGAATTTTACATCAATTACATCATATTTGATCCAACAAAATTTTACGAAGTTATATAACGTTTCTACTTACCATTTTTGATTCAACAATATTTTACATCAATTACATCAGTTTTTGATTCAACACTATTTTACATCAATTACTTCATTTTTTTGATCCAACAAAATTTTACAAATTTATAAAACGTTTCTACTTACCATTTTTTTTGATTCAACAATATTTTACATCAATTACTTCATTTCTGATCCAACAAAATTTTACGAATATATATAACGTTTCTACACATCATTTTTGATTCAACAATATTTTACATCAATTACATCAGTTTTTGATTCAACACTATTTTACATCAATTACATCATATTTGATCCAACAAAATTATACGAAGTTATATAACGTTACTACTTACCATTTTTGATTCAACAATATTTTACATCAATTACATCAGTTTTTGATTCGACACTATTTTACATCAATTACTTCATTTTTTGATCCAACAAAATTTTACAAATTTATAAAACGTTTCTACTTACCATTTTTTTTTGATTCAACAATATTTTACATCAATTACTTCATTTTTGATCCAACAAAATTTTATGAATATATATAACGTTTCTACACATCATTTTTGATTCAACAATATTTTACATCAATTACATCAGTTTTTGATTCAACACTATTTTACATCAATTACTTCATTTTTGATCCAACAAAATTTTACGAATATATATAACGTTTCTACACATCATTTTTGATTCAACAATATTTTACATCAATTACATCAGTTTTTGATTCAACACTATTTTACATCAATTACTTCATTTTTGATCCAACAAAATTTTACGAATATACATAACGTTTCTACTTAACATTTCGTACCACGTTTGTACGTGTAATTTCATTCAACCTTGTTATCATACCAAATATTGTCGAGAGATTCCTAACGTGATCCACGTGCGGATGGAGGGCTGATGGAAGCAGAATAGGAGGACGGGGTTTAATCATGGGGTGAGTAAATTTATTTTTATTACTTAGGTCATAATGATAAAGGGGTGTGAATGTGAGTGTGTGTGTGTGTGTGTGGGCGTATGTGAGTGAACGTGGGGGTTGGACGTGTTGATCGTGAGTCTTTCGCAACCGGGGTCGCCAGAGTCTCCATTTTTCCACTTGTATTTCTTTCCATTTCTGAATATTTTCGTTAATAGCGTACATTTCTGTATTTGTGCTGAAGTAGCAGGGTTTCTTTATCGTTCCCATGGGCTGCAGCTAGCTTGGGGCAAGAAAATCAATCTCGCTAGGTACGCTTCCTGCTAATTCCTTCTCATTGGTTCGCCAGTGAGAAAGCGCTTCATTACAA
>OY856189.1:20861082-20918982 GCA_963693315.1 Diogma glabrata
AAAATTTAATCATTCTGCGGGGGAAACACATTAGTGCAAAAATATAGTCCCTTACCCCCCCTCCCCCTCTTTGTAGGTGGGTGGGAGTAACTTTGAATCTAAAATAGGAACCCCCATTTTTTATTGCAGATACGGATCTTACGGCTAAAAGTACGTACGATTTGACTAAAAAAATTTGTTCGATTCATCATAGATGGCGCTATAATCGACGAAATTCAATTTTTTTGAATTCACTTACTAAGAACATATGCCTACGATTTTGTAATACATTTGAAATAAAAAATATCAAGTTTTCATTGTAAAAAGTTTATTAATGTAAATGGTTGGTGAATAAACAAATTTAAGCTTAAAATAAGTGTTCAAAATGATGGCCTTCGACTTCAATGTACTTATTAATCCGCTCTTCAAATGACTGTACACAACTGAGAAGTGTGTCTGCTTAATTTCGGCACAAGCATTTTTGATTCGCCCAATCATATTCTCACGTGTTGTTGGTTCTTGTTTGTAAACTTTCTCTTTGAGATAGCCCTACAAGAAGAAATCTAGCGAAGTAAGATCTGGTGATCTGGCAGGCCAATTTACATCTATCATGAATCGAAAAAATTTTTAGTCAAATTGTACGTACTTTTAGCCGTAGAATCCGTATCTGCAATAAAAAATTGGGGTTCCTATTTTAGATTCAAAGTCACGCTCACCTACAAAGAGGGGGGTGGGGGACTATTTGTTTGCACTAATGTGTTTCCCCCGCGGCATGATTAAATTTTGAACATGGACATTTTTTCCGTAGAGTGCTTATTTTTCGAGATATTCGAAAGTTTCAGGTTAAAAAAATCACCCGGTATATGGGACGATCCACCTCAAACGGGCCACTGCTGCGACCGAAATTGGGGGTGGTTTAAAAAACGTGAGATAGCTCAAAATTTTTGTATTGAAGTATTCTTTCTAATGACAGGTAACGTTTTAGAATTTTTCTAAATAATGGGGTCAAAGTGAATGATTAATCTCGACATATTTCAACATCGTACGTGGAAGCTAGTTACTAACACGTAATAAAAATTTTTAGAAATAGATTGTTAATTTTAAAATGATTGTAGGAGTACGATATTTAAAAATTTATATAATTGATAAAAAAAATTAAAAATGGTGGCTTCAAAATGGCGCCAACTCATCATATTTGAATTTTTACTACCGAAAACGTTTATTTTTACCATTCTACGGCATGAAAACTATCATTTAGGTTTCTAAATAGTTGTTACAACAATTTTTCAAAGAATATCAATAATTATTCGAAATGGCTGGCGCAAAATATCATCATTTTTAACAATTTCGCGAGTATATGTCCAAAAATAAACTTTTTGTAAAAATTAAACGAATTTCGTAAAAAACAAAACAAACACGTATGTATTTTTATCTCTAAAGTCATAATTGAGTTATTTTTTACTCTTCCAAGGTTTCTTTTTGTTTTTTGTCTAAAGTTGATTTTTTTAAAAAGAACTGTATTGTGCTTCGGCCATTTTAAATAATAATTGAAATTAATTGATAAATTGATGTTACAACTATTTAAAAACCTAAAAGATAGTTTTCAAGCCGTAGAAGGGTAAAATATAAGCTTCTTTTGTTAGTGAAAATGCAAATTTGATGAATTGGAGCCATTTTGAAGTCACCATTTATATTTGTTTTAATCAATTATATAAATTTTTAAATATCGTACTCCTACAATCATTTTAAAATTAACAATCTATTTCTAAAAATTTTTATTACGTGTTAGTAACTAGCTTCCACGTACGATGTTGAAATATGTCGAGATTAACCCTTCACTTTGACCCCATCATTTTGAAAAATTCTAAAACGTTACCTGTTATTAGAAAGAATACTTCAATACAAAAATTTTGAGCCATCTCACGTTTTTTTAAACCACCCCCAATTTCGGTCGCAGCAGTGGCCCGTTTGAGGTGGATCGTCCCATAAATATAAATAAATAAAAACGACAATTTTTTTAATTAAAAAATAAAATAGAAAGCGAAGTCGGCCCACTCTAGTTCTAACGGCATTAACTAAAGAATAATTCAAAGTTAAAAAATAAAAAAAATAAAAAAAATTAAAAGTGTCGCTTTTTGAAAAATTGATGTTTTTTCTCAAAAAACGAAAAAATTGCATGAAAAAAGACATCGAAAATTTTTTTTGTTTTTGTTTCTAAAAACTACATTTAATTACAACAATGTCAAAAAAAAGCGCGTCGCTTTTAAGGAATTTTTGACAAAACCATGGGTATTTGAAAGATAAATAGCTATTTTATTAAAAAATTCATAACATTTTTTGGGTTTGGTGAAAAATTTAAAAAAAAACTGTAAAACATATAATTACTGGGGTACAAAAAGACAAAAAAATTTCAACCAAATCGAGAGGGGTCGGGTCAAAAGTGGTCGATTTGACGTGGAATACCCCATATATTAAGCTTGCCAGATTTTTTTTGAAGGCATTCCGGGCCGGAAAATCCGGGCGGTTTTTTTATAAATCCGGGCAAAATCCGGGCGACAAGTGTCAAAATTTCCATTTGAAAAGCCGGGCGAAATCCGGGCGAAATACAAAATTTCTAAAAATGGCACAGAAAAGAGGAAAACAAAAAGACTATGTTTTTTCATAAATAACCTTTGAAAACTCTTTATTGCTTTGAAATGTTGAAATATATTTTGTTAATAATATTTTTAATTCTGTTTATTACAGAAAGAGTTCTATGCTTAAATTGTCAACATTGTATTCAATCACTGTCCATCGAAGTCGATGACTGTCCACTCTCTTGAGTACCAAGCAAACTATCAGCTCTCATTTTGTATTTTTCACTTCCAGCAACTTTTTGGAGAAAACCAGCATCTTCTTTTATTTTTGTATAAAACTCTGGACATGTCTCCTTCCAGTTGAATTTTACCATCAATTGTGCCCGAACGTTTTCCCGTGTCAATTTGCCTTTTTCTTTTGTCCAAATGTCATTGATGTGAGAAAATACGCGCTCAGTTGTCGTATTGGCCGCCGCTGGGATAACTAAACCAAACTCCACGATTTGCAGCAAACGATTGAACGAACGAGAGCACAATATATAAATTATAAAACGTTGCAATGATGTCAATTGTTTATATATTTTCATATGAAACATTGAAAATAACACGATTTAACATGTGAAACATATTTGAATAAGAAAGATACAGATTATTGAAATTTTGACTATAAAACGAATTAATATTATATATATATATATATTTTGTTTTTCAATGAACAAATGTTGGAAAAATCCGGGCGATTTCCGGATTTTGTTTAGAAATCCGGGCGTCCGAACCGGGCGATTTTTCAGCCAAATTTTACCAAAAAAAGCCGGGCGAGTCCGGCTTTAGCCGGGCGATCTGGCAAGCTTACCATATATATATATATATATATATATATATATATATATATATATATATATATATATATATATATATATATATATATATATATATATATATATATATATATATATATATATATATATATATATATATATATATATATATATATATATATATATATATATATATATATATATATATATATATATATATATATATATATATATATATATATATATATATATATATATATATATATATATATATATATATATATATATATATATATACATATATATATATATATATATATATATATATATATATATATATATATATATATATATATATATATATATATATATATATATATATATATATATATATATATATATATATAATTTTCTTTGTTATGGGTTCACCTTTTTTAGCAATATTTGTTTTTTAACTTGTTAACAATACTCTTTCTCTCTCTGGCGTTTACATCCCATGAAGGGATTTTGTCGTCTGTGCAGCCAGCTTCCAATCATCTCGTTCCATGACCAGTTGACCTCAGTTTCGACATCCTATATCACGAAGTTCTTGGATTATGTCATCACGCCAACGTTGTCTGGGTCTTCCTCTACGACGAACACCAGCTGGTTGTTGTTGGGATGCTTTTTTTATCATTCTTTCTCATGGAGCCCTTTATGCATGACCAAACCATCTAATCCGGTTGGATTTAATGAATCCAATTACATCGCAGCCTCCAAGAAGCTGTCTGATTTCATGATTCATTTGGATTCTTTAATGATTTTCAACAACTTTACATGGAGCATAAATAGTTCGTATGACCTTCCTCTCGAATGTTGATAAAATTCTACAGTTGGCGGAAGTCAGTGTCCAGCTTTCACTTCCAAATGTAAGCATAGGTCGAATTAATGCTTCGTAAAGTAATAGTTTGCATGACCGCGAAAGATGTTTTGATCGCAGAAGTTTTGAGCATGCGTAGAAAACTCTGTATGCAGCATAGACACGAGCTTTGATATCTGCCTGCATGTCATTTGACCATGTTATTACAGACCCAAGGTATTTTAAGTTTTCTACGCGTTCTACTTCATAGTCGCCAGTATCCAGATTTCCGGGAGGTATGTTCTTAGATGTTGTTAACACTTCAGTTTTGCCGGTGTTGATGCATAATCTAAGCCGTTTAGCATTTCTCCCAAGCTGAGAGAGACTATCCTTGATATCGCTTGTTCTACGTCCGAGAAGCACAATATCATCTGCGTAGCCAAGAACTTGACTAGATTTGTTATATATGCAGTTTTGTGTCTCCTTTCGGCTCTTTCTTATTGCGTACTCCAGCGCCAAATTAAATAGTACGGGTGCGAGTGCATCACCTTGTCGAACACCTGATGTTATATCGAAAGGATCAGAAACTGACCCTTCGATTACTATTCTACAATTTGATCCCGATGTTGTGAGTTTGCACAGAGAAACAAGTTTCTCTGGGATACCAAGGAATATGAGTACGGACCAGAGGTTTTCGCGGATGAAACTATCATATGTTTGCCTGAAATCAACGTAGAGCTGGTAAATGCTGATATTGTACTCCCAACATTTTTCCATAATCATCCTCAATGTAAAACATTGATCTGTGGTTGAGCGGTTGGGACGAAAACCACACTGATAGTCACCGATGATAGATTCGGCGAACGGGATGAGTCGAGTAAGTACGACATTAGCTAGTATTTTATATGCAGTGTTCAACACTGCGATGCCACGATAATTTGCACACTTTAGACGGTCACCTTTCTTATGTAGCGGAACAATGAGAGCTGTGTTCCATTCAGCAGGTAGTTCTTCTTGGTTCCAAAATTGCAAGAATCAGATCGTGTATACGTGAGACCAGAGCTGCTTCTCCGTTTTGCAGAAGCTCTGCGGGAATTCCATCGAAACCTGGTGATTTGCCATTTTTCAGTTTTTTAATGGCAGCTTCCACTTCTTCTATTGCTGGGTATGGGACCAAAACTCCTCAGTTGGTGGAGCAATTGCTCGAATAGGATGAATTTTATTCGTTCTATTCAGTAGGTCTTGAAAGTGGGATCGCCACACTGCCAGCACATCACGTTCACCTGTTGTAAGTTCATTATTTTCAAGGTGGAAATCTTTTGTCAGATTCCGTGCATTGGCAAAACACTCTTTTGAATTTCCGTTGGCCGCATGTTGGTTGATGTTTCCGATGCAGCTCTTCATGTGTTCGCGTTTCTTTTTACGTAGAAGTTTTGCTGAGGCTTCCCTGGCGCATAGATAATTAGCTTGGGAGCTTCGAGTGTTCCTTCTTGACCATTTTTCTCGCAGTTTTTTTTTATGTTCAACGGATTGGCGGCACTCGTCGCCAAACCATTCGTTGTCTGATTTCGGTGGTCGTTTTCCGATTTTAGTTTGTGCTGCGGCTATAATGGTTGATTGAAGCGTTTGCCATTCTTCTTGTTTGTTTAATGGCATCTCAGAAGAGATGTCATGCTCTTCTATGTTTTGTGTTATTATTTCCTGATATCTATTCAGCGTTTCCGGATGTTTAAATATTTCGACATTCCAGCGCACGGTCTTTTTTGCTTGTCGGTTAAATGTAGATGATAATTTGCACTTGTACTAAAAGATGACAAGCATATGATCGGTGTCCATATCAGCACCTCTGTATGATTGAACGTCAGTTATACTTGTAGAGTGTCTCCTAGAGATCATGACGTGATCGATTTGATTTTCCGTTCTTCCGTCATTTGATTTCCAAGTTGCCTTGTGAATTCTCTTGTGAGGGAAGAAAGTGCTGGAAATTACTAGATCAGACATCATAGCCAACTCGGCTGCGTGAAAACCATTATTGTTGCTGGTATGATGCAAACTGTTAGGGCCGATATGTGTTTTAAGTTCTGCAATCCTACCGATTTGGGCATTAAATTCACCTACCACGATTTTTATATCGTGCCGCGGGAGGTTATTGATGACTTCTTCGAGTTCTAGGAAGAACAGGTCTTTAATATTATCTGATTTGTCTTCAGTAGGTGCATGAACATTGACGATCGTTACATTGAATTTTTGCGTGCGGATTCTCTGCATAACCGCACATGGGGCAGAAGCCGAAAACAAGCTGGTTCACGCGACGGTGGATAAGAAAGCCAACTACAAATTCTCCTCCGTTTTGATGACCGCAATAATACAGAGTGTATCGTTTCGCTGTTTCATGGATCCCACCACTGCCTGACCATCTTAGTTCTTGTAATACCACTATATCAAGTATGTTGCTCTCGATTTGTTGAGTGAGTTTTAGGAGACTTCCTGGTCTTCTAGGGTTTAGCACGTTCCAGGTTCCTATTTTTAAATCGTAGTCCGGGTACAGTTTCCGAGATCGTTCCAATAATGAATCCGAGATATTCCGAGGTCTGTGTACAGAATTCGTGACAATAATTTTTTTACGGAAATGGGGTGTTAGCCCTTCGCCCAACCCAAATTTTCGTGAATGGTTCGTTCTGCATCTTAAGGTCACCAGAAACAACCTTTTTACACTTTATATAGCGAGCCACTTGATCCAAGACAGACACCCGCCATGGTGCAGAATCATGAGTATAAGCAGTATTTACTCTACCCCTCTCAACTACACCAACCAAATTCTGTTAGCGTTACCCAGGTAGCACGGCGTGGGCGTAAAATTTCGGATTCTTGTCACCCAACGTAGTATTGTTAACAATACATCTTGTCAAAAAATGTGTCGGGAAGCTTTACTAACACAGAATTTCAGTTGTAGTAGAAAAATAACCTTAGACACCTCACATTTTTGTGGTTGCATTTAAAATTTGGTCCAGGTTACAAGTTTACATAAAAGGAACACGGATATTAACATGATCTTCAAAATTTTACAGATAGGTGTGAACTATTACAATCTAATCTTTTTAACTTGTTTATCTATCTACTCTATCTACGTTTATTTACCTACTTAAAGCATATATATTAGTTGATCGTTATTAGATAAACAAAGATTTTCTGTTGCGTGTTATTTTGTTTTTTTTATTCATTCAAATCTTTTATATTGTTTTGGTGGAACTGTTTTCTCTAAAACGTATTTTCGAGAACGATGTTCTTATGTTTATCGTACTCCATAATCGTCACAAACCATTTTGTTGAATAAAAACTATTGTCTTCCCTCTTAATTGATTTCAGCGCTAGAACGAACAATAATCAAAAAAATTTGTCGAACAAAAATATTCTTTTCTTAAACAAATGAAAAATAAATACATAACAAAGAAAACCGATTTCAATTGAATTTTCAGAAACGAAATGCATGATCATTCGATTACGTTCATTCGTCTTAATTTTGAAAAATAAAAATTTAGTGATCTTTGTTCACAAAATCTTCGTATACTTTGTTACAAGAAGTAATAGTGTTTTCTTGACGAATTTTCTATTTTTATAACAAACAACTGAATGAAGATACAATATTTTACTTATATTAACAATAAAAATTCAAAAGAAAAATTATGATAAAATGGGAAATGTAAATGGAAACAACAATCAAAATCAAAATATTAATCAAGGTGAAAATATGGATCAAAATTTAAGTGCAAGTGAAAATTCTTCCAGTAACGATAATATTTTACCTGAAATCGAAAAAAATATAACAAAATCTGCGTCATCATCATCGTGTTCAACTAGCGACCAAACCATGGATGAATTTAAAGAGGAATTACGACAGAAAAGGGTGCTAAGACAAAACGCTATAAGTGACTTAAAAAAAGAATTTTTCGAATTAAAAACAGAATTATTAAATGAAAAAGAATTAAATAAAAAACTTATGAATAAAATAAAAGAATATGAAGAAAATATTGATGAAAAGAAAGGAAGTTTGGTCGATAGTGATAGTTATAAATTAAAACAAATTAACGCAAATTTACAATTTGAATTGCAACTGGTTAATTCTGAAGTTTTATCATTAAATAATGAGTTAGATGTGACAAGAAAACAAGTTCAATCTTTAAAGGAAGTTATAAATGTTAGTAAGAAGATGATTGACATTCGAGAGGAGCAAGTAAATCAGGTAGTACGATTTTGTTTCAGATGACAAAGAAGAGTTTGTACAAGTTTTTCATATAACATCAATTAAAATTTTGTATACATTTTTCAGTTGAAAGTAAAGTTAGAGGAAATTGAAGATTCGTTTAGTGAGAAGGAATTAAAAATAATGTCTGATGATCTACGTAGAGAATATAATCGTCAGCTAGAAAATATAAAAAATCTTAAAGTTCTCTACGAAGAACGTGCTAAAGTATCGGGACTTGAACGTGATAACATAAAAAAGGAGTTAGGGACAATAAAATCTGATTTAACTGTTGAAATTGAAAAGTAAGTTGTATTTTCGTGACTAATTTTAATTTCGATTTCACAAGACTATGACCAATAGAATTTATCCCACACAATTTTCATTCGTGTTACCTACTACTAATAACAACAATCTACGACGATGAGTTTAAGTTTATTTTTAGAATTTTTTTTGGTTTTCTTTAATTTTCTTAGCTATCATTAAAAAATGTTTATTTACTTCGTTGATCAAATTTTAAAACTTTTTTCTTGTTTTCTATTTCGATATTTAGTTTAAATATATTGTTTACAAAATAATGTGATAAAATTTAACTGTTTAGTTTGTGTAATTGTGATATTCATGAGTAATTTTACCTTCTAAAGTGGAAAGTTTTTTTCAAATAATTTTTCACAAAAATAAACATTTGCGTCTGGGAAAATTTTAATCTTGCCAACAATGACGCGAGAAATACATAAGATTTTAACATAATAGACCGCGCGAACGGATCAGCTTTTATTATTTTGTAATTTCTTTTTAATCTACGGGTGGTGACAACCACACGTACTCCAGTCCCAGCTATTGACATATGAGTTAACGTGAGATATTACATACCACTGGCAATAGCAGTGAGATATCACTAGCCAAGGTAAAATCTTAGTGGTGGTGGCGGATAAACTGTATTTAGTCAACGGAAGCACCCTCAATCTTAGTTGTGGAATATTTCTTCATGGTGACCCGCCAATGTTTTCTCGAAAAAACGAGCGTTTATATAACTTCATCTAACTTATTGTGCTTTAATCATTAAGAAATACAATGCGTACCAAGGTCAAGGAATGTGTCACTTTCTAGATAATTTGCAACCGAGTTTGTTTTTGTTTCAGCAAACTTTTCTAAAAAAATTTTGCTATGTTTCTTTTATTTTCTCTATCCTATCATGAAAAAATATTGGTCTTTGTCATATTTTATATGTAATAGGATTAGCTACCCATTCTTTGACAAAAAACATAAAATCAAAAAAAATCGGTCAAGTTGGTTGGTCATTGGTTGACCATTGGCACATAAAAATGATTTTTTACTAGTAAATTTCAATACCAAAATCATTTGAAAGTTGATCCAAGTTATACACAAAATATTACATCTCGTTAAATATTAGCAATAGCAGTTTAGGGTAACCAAAGAAAGGTTCAATTATACAAAATTGTAAATGGTTTAAATTGGAAAATAGAAATTATGAATTCAAATAACATTTCAATAAAACTTGACAATAATTCAAAAACTGTGCATGGTAAAATTCTAAAAAAATTTACAATGTTTTTTAAATTAAGTGATCTTCCATATGACACCCCACTCGTTCGGATCAAAAATGATTTTTTCACCCTTCCCAAATCTCACCCCCTCAAAATACAGAAAAAAAGTTATGTGAAACTTCGCTATAGTTTTTGTTCAGCGTTTATCAAATTGCCTATCTCTGTGTGTTGTTTCAATTTTTTATGTCAATCAACGTCGAAACGCAGAGGGGGGACCAACTTTTGTTGCACTTTTTTTGACAATAATTAGAAAACTGTGCACCACAAAATTCTAAAAAAATTTAGAATGTTTCTTAAATTAAGTGCTCTTTCATATGACATCCCACTCGTTAGGATCAAAAATGATTTTTTTCACTCTGCCCTAATCTCACCTCCTCAAAATACAAAAAAATAATTTTCGTTCAGGGTTTATCAAATTTCTTATCTCTGTGCGTTTTTCAAGTTTTTCTGCTAGTCAACGTCAAAATCTAGGGAGGAGAGCAACTTTTTGTTGCACTTTTTTGACAATAATTAAAAACTATGCACCGTAAAATTTTAAAAAAATACAATTTTTTTTAAATTAAGTGCTCTTTCATATGACACCCCACTTGTGGCGATCAAAAATGATTTTTTTCACCCTTCCCCAATCTCACCCCCTCAAAATACAGAAAAATATTTATGTGACACTTCGCTACAATTTCCATTCAGGGTTTATCGAATTTCCTTTCTCCGTGTGTTTTTTCAAATTTTTCTGTGAATCAACGTCGAAACGCAGAGTGGGTACCAACTTTTTGTTGCACTTTTTTGACAATAATTAGAAAACCGTGCACGGTAAAATTTCCAAAATGTAAAAAAAATGTTCCCTAAATTAAGTGCTCTTGCATATGAGACCCCACTCATTGGGATCTTCCCCAATCTCTTCCACTCAAAATACAGAAAAATTATTATGTGATAGTTCGATATTATTTTAGGGTTTATCAAATTTCCTATCTGTGTGTGTGTGGTTTTTCAAATTTTTCTGTCAATCAACGTCGAAACGCAGAGGGAGGACCAACTTTTGTTGCACCTTTTTGACAATAATGAGAAAATTGTGCACGGTAAAATTCCAAAAAAAGAATGTTTCCTAAATTAAGTACTCTTACATATAAGAACCTACTCGTTGGGATCAAAAATGATTTTTTTCAATCTTCACCAATCTCCTCCATTCAAAATACAGATAAAATATTATGTGACACTTAGCTATAGTTTTCGTTCGGAGTTTATCAAATTTCCTATCTCCGTGTGTTTTTTCAAAATTTCTGTCAATCGGCGTCGAAACGCACAGGGGGGAACTACTGTTTGTTGCACTTTTTTGACAATAATTCAAAAAGCGTGATCGGTAAATTCTAAAAAATGAAATGTTTGTTAAGTTAAGTGCTCTTTCATATGACACCCCACTTATAAGGGTCAAAAAAGATTTTTCCACCCTTCCCCAATTTCATCTCCTCAAAACAAAGAAAAACAATTATGTGACACTTCGCTATAATTTTCGTTCAGAGTTTATCAAACTTTCTTTCTCTGTAAATTTTTTCAAATTTTTTTGTTAATTAAGCACGAAACCCAAGGTAGGGCCAACTTTTTGTTGCACTTTTTTGACAATAATTCAAAAACTGTGCACTGCAAAAAACGGAACCTTAAAAAATGAAAGATTTTCGTCCACCAACACCCTTCAACGTATGGTGTTGAGGAACCTTGACCTTAAAAGATTTTTTATGTTGTCATAACACATATTGTAATTCCTACTACACATCACATTTTGTTTAAAAAAAACTCATTCTATTTGCAGAACTAAAACTCTAACCGAATCGTTGGATAAATTACAAGCAGACCTAGAGGAAACAAAATCAGAACTTCAGAATACGTTGCATGACAAAAGAAAATTAGAAATGGAAATGTCAACTATAAACGAGCTTTCGTCTCAAATATTAATGGGTTTTAGTTCAGGAAATGATATAAATCTAGACAAACTGACCGAGGTCTTAGAGGAAAATCGCGATTTATTAACAGATATGACATCACAAGAAAATGTTTTATCATCCGAAGGTGCATCTGTATTACCAAAACTATTATTTGACTTAGTTGTAAAAGCTGATTGTGATGGAGTAGACGAAGAATCAAGGGAAGATTACGATGATATCGGTAAAAAAAAAGATTATAAAACAAATAAATGCGCAAGTGCTGAAGAAATTATAGGAAATTTACCAAAAGTGTGGCGGGTTTTAATGGAATTTTTAAGCCACCAACAAGGTTTTACTAAAGTAAAATGTACCGTATGTATTGTTGTATTTTAATTGTTTTGAAGTTTCAACAAAAAATTGGATTGTTTTTAGGATGATGATGCAAGTGTTGATTGTTACAAATCTGTGGAGACATCGAAAGGCAATGAAGTTGTTTTAAGTGTCAGCAAAACATTTATGAAACTTAAAGATTTGATATTAGAAAAGAAATCTCTACAAAAAGAAACAAATCGACTTAAAACTTTGAACTCCCATTTAGATAAAAGATTAAAGTCACAAGAAAAACGATTAGGGGTAGTAAGCTTTGAATTAACAAAAACATGGCATCTAGTTGGAAGAATGCAGGTATATTGCTGTTAATTTAAAACTTTCAATAAAATATATTTACTGCTTCTTGTTTTTTTATAATTCTAGCGTCAACATCGTCAACTCCATACAAACGAACAAATACTTCGCTATCAACTACAGCAGAAACGCCGTATGCTGAATGAATTAAAAGAAGAGCTCGAATACTGTCGCAAAAAATGGGCTCAAGCTCGAGAAAAAAATAACGAATCTGAAGATCAATGGCGAATATTAAAAAGTGAATTTAAAAGTCGGAAGGTAAATAAAATAAGCGTAAACGATGGAAATAATTCAGCGGAGAGCGGTTACAGTGATGAACAAAATAGTGATGATGACGATGACGATGATAAGGAATTTAAAAAAGATTTACATATTGAAACTATAAATGATAGTCCAAAAAAGGACGAAACTCTTGAAGAAATGTTTTATAGGTTAAATTCTATATTTGAAAAACCATGTATACCTACGCCAAATTTATCTGAAGAAGAAGCTATAGTAAAACACATAGATGAAACAGTAATACTTGTACCATCGATTTCATTTAAAAATTCAACTAGTTCATCAACTTTAACAGCAAACCCAACTATACCACCTTTAACCGACATAAGCTCAGAACCCAAACCATCGACTTCTTCTTTATCAATTCTTACAAAAGCTGAAGAAGAGTATACAAAACATAGAGCAGAACGTTTACAACGCTTAGAGGATCAATGTAAAAATCTTTTGTTTAAATGTGCTAGTAACGTAACACGTGGGGTACAAATGGATTCACAAATAGATTTAGTACATAATCGTCATGGAAAACTGCCAGATTTAGCTTCTGACAAGGAAATCCAAAATAGTGATTCTCATGAATCGGAAGATGACGATGAAAACGATGCTAGTGAATAAAAAAATAATCTTAATTTTACTATATATGTAATGTATATGTTTTCTTAACAGAATTTTGTTCGTCAATTTTTTTACTTATTATAAAAATAAATATTTGTAAATGAAATGGTTAAGACTTAAGTTAACTTTTAATGTCACAGTTGCCATTTTAGAGGTGGTATAAAAGAGTTTTTGAGCATTTATTGTATTGTATCATGTACATACTCCATAGTTGAATTCTATCTTGTAAAATATTCACCGATACTCTGACGATCGCTTTTGTTGAGCTAGACCAAAAGGTCTGTGGAAAAAGATAAACTAGACCCTGTGTGGTTGTTGAAAAGAAAACAAATTCAAAAATCACTATTTTTGAGTTTACTATGTTAAAACTTATCCTATCTCTAGACAAATTTTTATAGCCTATAACCTCAAAGATTTTCAGCCGTCTAACCCAAGATGATTTTGTAGTGAGTCTCTATGAGCTCACTATATTTCATTATTAAAGAAAATTACGAGGTACGTTTCTTTAATATTGGAATGCAACGATAAGCAATACATGCTTAGCGTGTGAAAGCGAACACTGGAAAGCAAATAATATATTTGGCATGTGTGTCAATGAACCGTTAGCTCGTGAATCGATTACTTATTTAAAAAAAAAATATGTTTTATTAAAACCATATAGTAATTAACAAGATGATGAAGTGTCCACACCTTAAACACGTAAGGTTTAAATAATACTTAATAAATTTAATAAACACTATTAGTAAACATATGTTAAGTGATTTATATAACATACATCATAGCCCATATAAATAACTAAATAAAGATCTCATCATGACGACCATGACATCGTAGCATTGTGAACTGGGTATTTGTGAATTTGTGATTTTGGATTTTGTGAAAAAGCTTTAAATAAAAATCAATCAATTAAAACAAAAGAAAATAAAGTTTAGTGATGGGTACTTCATATGCTAAGACTGAAGAGCCAACGCCCACAATAATGAAACACTCAAAAAACTAAATGCTTGTGGCGACAGTCAGCGTCCACTTTTAACTAAGAAAATTAATTAAAATAAGAAACTAAGAAATTACAATAACAAAGAATGCTCATATAGTCTTTACATAAAACAAGTTCTCATTATTAACTATTTAGTTGTTATAACATTTATGTTGTTCTTTTTAAAAACTTTTTTTTTTAATAAAATTCCTTTAATTCCTACTACGAATTACAAAATGTGTCACAACACAAATATACCTTTTAAGACCTAGGTCCTACAACAACATGCGTGCTGAGGTGATGTGTAATGAAGCGCTATTTCATTGGCGAACCAATGAAAGCCGCATAGAAGGTCGCGTACCTAGCGAGGTTTATTTATATTCCCGTGATTAGCTTCAATCATTGAGGGATCGAGTAAGAAACCCTGCTACTCCAGCACAAATACCTGAACTCGTACGCGCGAATTACATGAGAAATGTGGAAATGAAAAAAAAGCAAGTGAAAAAATGAGACTCTGGCGACCCCCTAGGCGAAAGAACCACGATCACCTCGTCCAACCCATACATGCTAACACACTCACACACTTTTTAGCCTCATTCACTCACCCGCCCACACACACACATACACACTTAAAGACATACATCAGTATACATACATACAAACAAACTACGACTAATAGTGATTTAATCAAAGTCTTGATCTGTTATTCATTTTGGTTAGATTATTCAGAAGCCTTGATTTTAATAGAAATATTTTGACTTAGATTTTTTTGTTCTTTATTCCTTGACAACGAATTTCGATGGCTCCATGTCACTAAGGCTTGGGATAGTACGGCTGCCAATATATAAGGTGGAAATCAAAATCAGTATATAATCAAAGTATAGGCAAACTCGTAGGAGTTTACGCTAAACCACCGAGTTTTATATTAGATCAATGCAATACGATCCCGTTTATGAGTTAATTTTCATTACTGCAATAAATGTTTTATTATATAAAATAATTTTTCTTTAAAATTTCGCTCACACGTCCCTACATTCGCACACAAGCATACACACTCACACACTTGTACATGCCATAGCACTTACATGCATATAAAAAAAAAAAAAACGAACTCACCACGTAATTTAAGCAGGTCCCGCTATTCCTTTCTTTCAACTCAGCCCTTCATCGGTTACTGGAATTTGTTGTAAGTTTTAAATAATTAAAGGACTGATTCTCGGTTACCAACAATAACAAAAATTGACCCCAAGGATGGTTGCAATTGAACCGTAATGGAACTTCCGAATATTGTTGCAATTTATCCAGCCAGCACCAATGCCGACGATGATAGTAAGCTCGTAGTAATCCGCAATGCTGGTTAATAATAATTGGTCCAATGATCAAAATCAAATGGTGAAGATACTGGTATTTGTGTAACAAAATGCCTGATAATGTGGTAATAACTTTTTCAATGGTAATGATAGCGGTAAGTATATAGCAAAATGCCGGATATGATAATAACTTCTCCAATAGTGGTAACTGTATAGCAAAATGCCTGATAATCCTGTAAATTCTCCAACTATAATGATGGTGGTAATGCTATAGCCGAATGCCGGATATTAGCGAAAATGTTCAACCGATAATGATAGGGGCTACGTTGTAGTACACCAAAATGCAGGATATTAATAGCAATTTTTTAATGATGATGATCGTGGCCACGTTGTAGTACGCCAAAATGCCGGATGTTACAATAAATTTTTAAATGATCACGATTGTCCCGCCCAAATAGCATTTGGAACTAGCATCCTTCCTCGTATCCACTAAATAAGCTTTCACACCCCAGTCCCGATAGTACAATACAACTAGACTCTCATTCGTCGTTAAACGTGTCCAATTCAACACCCGGTTAATTCGCAATGATTAGATTTGTGGTTTTAAAGTTTTTCTCATATTTTACATTGTGTATTTTATTGACGTGTTAACAAATAATTATTCACTCCATGCTATTATATGGAACTTTTTACTTAACTTAAGGGTAGAGCTAATATTACTTAAAGACTGTATAGTTATAAATTAATTGGCTTGGTTTTCTATAGTTATTTTAGCCTTAATTGGTGGTACAGTTTAATTATTTTCAAAAAAGAAAAATAACCGAAAACAAAAGAACAAGATGACCTTGCCCTTATTCTACCCGAAATACGTACGGTTTAATTGAGTGTATGACTTAATAATTATTCATTAAATACGTTATTCACTTATATCTCTGGAACAGTCTATTGATAATACTTCAAAAAAAATTAACATAGTTACCATCTTTCCAGTATTAAATTCAGCGATAAAATATGGTTATCACCACGGACATAACACTTAGACATAAAATTTTCTTTTCTTTTTGCATGTAGTTTATCTTTTTTTTGTTTTCTGTTTTTATGATTTTGTACATCCACTACGAACAATATTTTTCTAATAAATTTTACTAATGATTTTTTATAATTTAATTTAAACTTAAGAAAATAAAACATTTAAACGTATAATATTTTTTTTATAATTTAATACCATAGAACAATGTATATTAGTATGTTATATGTTGGTTTTAATCATAAATGATTAATGATTAAAATGTTATGCATACATAAATAATGTTCATCTAACATTACAAGAAAAAAATCTGGATTAAGCTGTTGCGTATGCGAAAATAGTTTTCATTCTAAATGTTTGAGCTTAACTATAAAGATCAATTTGATCTTATAACTTCTGGTGCAATTAATTGTTGGATCTGCAGCACATGCATACCATTAAAATCAAGAAAATCAATTGCAGTTCCTGTTCCAACTGTGGTTTTTGATGAATCTCAGAATGAATCACATGATATAAAAACTGTGCTTACTAAAGTTAAAATGGATTTAGATGCAATAACTATTTCAAACAAATTATTTCAAGAAACTGTTGATTCATTGTCCAACCTAATTGACGGCTTCAACATTAAACTGGAGAATTTGGAGAAGAGAATGAAAATTCTTGAGCATACTGTGAGTGTTAATAAGAGTATTAATAATAAAGTAATATTGCTGGATGATAATGAACGCAGTTTTGACCGTGTTGTTCATGGCATTCCTTTTAAAGCTGATGAAGATTTATCTTATATTAAACAAAAACTTCTAGCTTACTATGAAGTTTCTTCAACTTCTAATAATATAAAAAGTATTTCAAAGTCTCTTAAAAGGAACTTGACTACTTTTCCTGTAATTATATTAAAATGTGACGATATTTCGACAAAACAAAAAAATTTGGATGGCTTCAAAGCTAAAAAAGTTTCAATGAAAAGAAACAGTATTATAAGTGATATTGGCTATGATTTATCAATTGATAATGGTCGTAACAATTTCTACATAACTGAATATCTTAACCCTTACACGCAACAACTACTTTTAAAAGCCAGAGAGTTGTTAACTGATAAACTAACTAAATATGTATGGGTTCAAAATGGCGATATCCTGGTAAGAAAGTTCGATAAGGATAAAATCACTATAATTACATCTGCTGAAATGATTCAAATTTTACGATATAATTAATTTATTATTTAGTTTAGTGTTATTTTATTTCATTAAGATTTTATTTTATTTCTATAAGATAGTATTTATAATGTTATTATCAATTTACTAACAAAATGTTAATGGTCTTAGAAGCAAAACAAATGATTTTTTCAAAAACTTACTTGCATCTAATTATGATGTCATATGTCCTACTGAAACATACTTTGAAACATTTCTGTTTAAATGATAACATTGCTGATACTGAATTATTTTCTAATCATTACACAGTTTATAGAAGGGATAGAGATCTTAATATTTTACCTAATAAAAAAGATGGTGAGGGTTGTTTGATAACAATTAATTCCAAGTTTCAAAGCTTTCGTTATCTTTTCGTTATTACTGTTATCTTTATTAATATATTCCATAAAATCAGGTAGGAAATCATCCCGTTGTAATTCACTCCATTCATTAAACCACTGAATTATGTAACGAGATTCACCGGCAATTGTTAACTTATTTACAGACATTTTCGCAATTAAGCTCAGTTTATAATTTTTTGGCTATGTTTGTATTAATTAAGGTATGAAATTTATACATCACTTTTTCTAGCTCCGCACAAGTATAAATATTGTTTCGTGACAGATTTGACGACGTATCCAAATTTATAATATAACTCATCACTCTTCCATATATTTAATTATTTCTTACAAGCTTTTAAAGCATTTTTTTAAATCAACAATAACAAATTAATAATTATTTAAGAACTTTTATAATAAATTTTTGCGGACAAGCTGCTATTTTAATGTTCACCAATAATAATTTGAAATCGTCAACTCATCAAAACGTCAAATCGAACAACGCGGTTATGTTCGTTTACAAACAATCGAAAACATAAGAGCAGAGGGTTTACACGCGTAGCAAATGATTTTTCTTTTTGTTTTTTAAATTAAACCGCAAACGTACAAAAAAAATTCCTTTGTTTGTTTAACACTTTTTAAATGGCCTCTAATGGAGTATAGTAAATAACAAACATTGAACTAATTGAAAGTACAAACATACATAATTTATTTTGCTTCTATTTGAAATGTATAACTATGTCAGCAATTTGAACTATACAAACATATATTAAGTGTACAAATAAATTTCCGACCTTTTTAGATAGGTGTCATTAATATTCTTGCTTGTATATTATTCAATCAGGGAATACATTTTTTTTAAGGTTAGGTGTAAAACTTGAATAATTACTAGTGACATTTGTTCAAAGCGTAAACAACAATTATTTTCATGTAATTGAAAATGTCGAATTTTATACCTAAAAAACAACATTTGCGGGAAGTTTTAGTTCATTATTTTTTGTTGAAGAAAAGCGCAGCGGAAACAAATCGTTTGCTTGTGGAAGTTTACGGTGAACATGTGCCATCGAAAACAACATGCAAAGAGTGGTTTCAACGATTCAAAGTTGGTGATTTTGACGTAAGAGACAAAGAGCGTGAAGCTTTGTATTTGGTGGGATATGAAGGGTGTCGTCTATTATGAGCTGCTGAAAGAGGGTGAAACCACTACGGGACAAGTTTATCGACGGCAACTGATGGCTTTAAAGCGAGCTCTAGCTGCAAAACGACCGGAATGGGACAAAAGGCACAATAAGATTGTTTTGCAACATGACAACGCTAGGCCACGTATTGCTATACCTGTCAAAAATTACTTGGGCGGGCAAAACTGGGAAGTTCTACCCCACCTGACGTATTCGCCAGACATTGCTCCCTCTGATTACCACTTGTTTCGGTCGATGCAATCAGCCCTGGCACAGCAGCCCTTCACTTCATATGAAAACGTCAGAAAATGGGTCGATGACTGAATCGCCTCGAAACCACCAGACTTCTTCCTTCAGGGAATCCGTTTATTGCCTGAACGATGGGCGAAGGTTATAGCTTCCGAAGGAGCATACTTTGAATAAAACATTTTTTCATTTTCTACACAAACTAATATCTTTTATTTCAGTAAAAAAGGTCGGAAATTTATTTGTACACCCAATATAATTTTTTTTTGTTTAAATTTGAAGGTCACAAACATGAATAATTATTAACTTAGGTTTACATTTTGTATAATTTAGGCTAATGATGCCGCAAAATCATAAACATTTTTCTTTTGTAAATTACACTATTAAATTGCACTAATTAAAAAACAAATTTGACTAAGTGCACTATTTTAATTGTATTTTAAGTAAAAATTTCACTACTTAAACCAAACTTAATTTACAGAATAAAGCGTGAAGTCAAAAAACTTCATCGTTTTCGATCTTCACGAAAGATTTGACAAAATACAACAAGAGAAAGAAGCTATCAATCGCGTTCCTTTTATAGTCTGTTAACGCCGTTTGCCAACAATAACGAATCGTTAAGGTCGTTTCTTAGGAAATTTTATTTCCTTTTCGTTAATTATTGTAGCCATAAAAAAATTGGTACAATTAATTGGTGTTAAAAATTTGGAAAAGAACTTAAAAAAAAATGATTACAAAATGATTTCCAGAAATCATATTCAACAAAAAGTAAATCAGAAACAACCTTAAAAGTTCATGACAGTACAGCCAACGCTTATATTCCAATTCAAAGACATTGCACACTGTTTTATGACACATTTTTAAACAGAAAAAAGATTATGAATTGAATATAAGAAATTATGTTTGACAAGAAAAAACGAGAATAACTACAAAAATTTCAGCTTTTGCGAATTCAATACGTGTGGACAATCAGAGCAAGTCCCAATTACTAAAATGGTTTACAAGCCTTTTACAATTACGAAATCGAATCCTAGCTTCGTAACATGGCGGCCAATTTTGACAAAATCAGCCAAAAAGGGCAGAAAAACGAAGCGTAGCTCTGAACGAGGCCCAATACGATACCCACCTGAATTCACCCAAAAAAAATATGAAAACAATCTACAAACGCTCATGGCCAATCCCGCTGGTCATATACAACCAATCGAGAATACAGAACGATTCGGACCTTGTATAGTTCTGGTTCGAACCCACATACTGAGATTATGAGTTCTACCGACTAAGATAGCCGGGCTATTACATAATTTAAATTTTAAAATTGGAAATTTTGAATTTGAACAGAATGCTTCAAAAAAAAAAACGTCGGCAACCAGAAACATGTCCTCAGGAATGAAAAACTACAGCGAAACAGTACTGAGAGAATCCGTGATGATTCCATTTTCTATAGTATTCAATACCAGACAAAAAAAAATCTTCAAAAAATACAATTCATTACTTAGAAGCAGAATGTAAAGATGAAGTACATGATCGTGAAAAGCAGTTAGCAGAAGTCCAAGAACGTTCTCGCAAATTATTAGAGGTTCAACCCATTGATGGTCAAGTAGCCGAGAAATGTCCAGATGAGAATATTCGCTTGAAAGAATTGTATTTTCAATATAAAGGAGAGATGGCGAATCAACAATAAACATATACCATTCAGACCTTAAGCTAGACTGTCCTTTGAATGGTAGACACCTCTTCGTTTGGAAACCAGGTCCTCCAGCTCGTAGGCGGTACCTCCTACTAACCTTCAAACTTTGGCTTCACAAACTTTTGTGAAAGCTCGGCAGATAATTATCGGTCGTTTATCTGCATCGCTAAAAACAATATTACGACAGAATACAATATTTTTGTTTTTGCTAAACCCCAATGAGATGAAGCTGGTGGGCTGTGGGCCCTTGCAATACACTCGCATTCCTCGGGTAACCACAATCTCCATCCAATCTCCATTCAATCTCCATTCCTCCAATATCTAAACAAGTCAGTATTTTAACTGACCTGAAATTAGATTATCTGCGAATACAAGGGTAGACGATGTCGGAGCTTACTGTCTGCAATAGAACCACCAATTATTTTCCTAAATCCAATCATAGGTGATTCAATATACTTGATACTGACAAGATTTACGGTTTTCAGTTATTTTAGAATTTGGGGAATCCAATAAATCCTTTGATTCATTTCTACTATCATCAACACCAAAAATTTCACCATATTTTAACTCTTCCATATCATAACAATTAAACTTCCTTTTTGGTAGTCCAATGGGCTCACCTGTTAGTCCATCTTGTGCTAATTTGATAATGGAATATGTTGAAGAAAATGTTTTAAATGATATGAACTTCAAACCACCCTTTTTCTTTAGGTGTGTGGATGACATTCTAACTGCTTGTCCCAAAGACAAAGTACAAGAATTTCTCAATAAATTTAATAATTTTAACAACAATATCCAGTTCACGCTTGAAACAGAAATTGATTGCTGCCTACCATTTTTAGATCTGATGATACATCGGCAAAGTAATGGAAAATTAATAACTGATTGGTTCCATAAAAAAACATGGTCTGGTAGATATTTGAACTTTAATTCATGGCTACCACAATCTTATAAGAGAAACACCGTTACACTTATGGTTAAAAAAATTTTGAGCCTTTCTGATCCAAAATTTCATAACAAAAATTTTAATTTACTTTTTGAAACTCTTCAAAAAAATAACTACCCAGAGAATTTTATACGTAAATTAGTAAATCAACAAATTTATAGTAATGAAAATACTGTCTTGGAAAAATCAACATTGAAGAATAACAACAAAATTAACATGACTATACCTTATGTCAAAAGTCTTTTCGAACAAATAAAACACTTGTTGAAAAACTTTAACTTTGAAGTTGTAGGAACATCTCATAATAGTTTATATAATACTATTTTTTCTAAATTAAAAGATAAAATACCAATGAATATTGAATCCAATTTAGTGTATCAAGCAGATTGTGGATGTGGTAAATCGTACATTGGCCAAACACAACAATATCTGGGAAAACGTATAAAACAACATTTAAACGACGCCAAAAAACATAATAATGACAATATGAGTGCATTATCTAACCACAAAAAAAGCTGCCGTACAAATCTACCCCTGCAAAATTTTAAAATTTTAGATAAAGAAAAAAATTTAAATAAGCGAAGAATTTTAGAAATGATTCGTATCAAACAACATAATAATTGTATGAATATAGAAACTGATACGGATTTTCTTCATAATACATACGATTTTGTTCTACAAAATTAAAAAATTAAACATCATGGAGCTTTTACTACTTTACATTTTCTATTTTCTAATTTTTTTTTCATTGTATTATTGTTTTGTATTTTCTTTCATTATTTTTTATATAGTAAGCTTTTTCTTTTTCGATTGTTAGTTTTTCATAATAAGTTTTTCATGTGTCAATTTGTTGTTTATTTTTTGTATCCGAATTTTTTATTAAATGTTATCCCTGAAGATGGTTTTTTGAAAACCGAAACAATTGTTGGATAAACAGTTTAAGAAATATTGTTTTATTTATTGGCTTTAACCAAAAAATTTATTATTTACATATATATATATGTATATATATATATATATATATATATATATATATATATATATATATATATATATATATATATATATATATATATATATATATATATATATATATATATATATATATATATATATATATATATATATATATATATATATATATATATATATATATATATATATATATATATATATATATATATATATATATATATATATATATTGATTATTGGAAGAATTTGAATAGAATCAATAAGGTTAGGTTAGGTTTCGGTTATGATTTATGAAGATAGGTTGACATTTAAACAGTTGTGCAATATTACTAACAGAAAACCCGCGTTCCCCTATCAAGAAGGAGAATAACGAAAATTGAAATGCGGCGAGAAAACTAATAAACTATGCTATAGCTGACAGTGAATTACAATAAAAAAAAAATATTGCGACGCTGATGCATAGGCTGACTTCACCACAGCTCTGGAAACATAGTGTTCTGGATATATAATGAGCTAATATCCATCAAATACTTTAATTAAAAGCTAACCAATATTATGGACTTCGCAGTTCTAATAATAAAAATATGAAGGCAGGCAGTAGTATCCCAACAAACATAAATTCTGTTGTACGAGAAAAAGAAAAAAAAATTTTATCGGAAGTGACAAAGCGGAAGTTAGGATGCAGAACTGTTGTAAACCATACTAAATGTGTATGTACCAAATTTCATCCAATTCGATTATCAGGTACAGAAGTTATTGAGCTTCCAAAATAACAGTTGCTTGGAGGACCCCTACCACTTTGTTCTCTATCGCTTAAAAAAACTAATCAGTTCCTTGCCATACATATTTGCATCTTTTTGCAAAGTGTAATCAATATTACTTAACGAACGAATGTTGCATGCTTCCAACAAACATTGAAACAATAAACAGGTGTTCGGGAGGACCCCACCACTTATCCCAATATTGTCCAAAAACTAGTCAATTCTTTGTCAATAAAGTCTTTATCTTTTTTCAAAGTGCCATTGAAATTGATTAATGAATGAAATCTGTATGCGCCCAACAAACTTTAAAAACCAAGTGTGAAAAGTCAGCAGTTGTATGGTAGATCCCCCGCCACTTTGATCAATGTGTCCCAAAAGATGATAATTATCTTCTTACACTAATTGAAACCGTTCCATAAGTTTTATCATAATCACTTCATTATTGTAGGCTGTAGTGTGCATAAAGATACTGAAAAAACTGCCAACAATTAAAAAAATTTTTTTTACCGGAAGCAAAAAACCGGAAGTTGGGATGCAGAATTTTTGTAAATCATACTAAATGCTTATGTACAAAGTTTCATCCAATTCGATTATCAGGTACAGATGTTATTGAGCTTTAAAATAAAACAGGTGTATTGGACACCCCCCACCACTTTGTTCACTATCGCTCAAAAACTAATCAGTTCTTTGCCATACATGTTTGCATTTTTTTCCAAAGTGTCATCAAAATTGGTTCACGAACGAATGCTATGTGCTCCCAACAAACATTGAAAAAATTATAGCACAGCAAACAGATAGCACAGCAAACACCCCGTACCACTTATCCCAATATTGTCCAAAATCTAATCAGTTCCTTGTCATTTAAGTTTCCATCTTTTTCCAAAGTGTCATTAGAATTGATTAATGAATGAAGTCTGTATGCTCCCAACAAACTTTAAAAACAAAGTGTGAAAAGTCAGCAGTTGTATGGTAGACCCCCGCCACTTTGATCAATGTGTCCTAAAAGATGATAATTATCTTCTTACACTAATTGGAACCCTATTCCATAAGTTTTATCATAATCACTTCATTATTGTAGGCTGTAGTGTGCATAAAGACACTGAAACTGAAACTTCAAAAAAGTACAAAAAAAATTTTTTTACCGGAAGTAAAAAACCGGAAGTTGGGATGCAGAACTATTTAAAACCATACTACATACTCATGTACCAAGCGAATTTATCCAATTCGCTAATCAGGTACAGAAGCTATAGACCTTTCAAAAAAACAGGTGCTCCAGGGACCCCCCACCACTTTGTTCACTATCGCTCAAAAACTAATCAGTTCTTTGCCATACATGTTTGCATCTTTTTCCAAAGTGTCATCAAAATTCGTTTACGAACGAATGCTGTGTGCTCCCAACAAACATTGAAAAAAGTGTGACACATTAAACAGGTGTTCGGGAGGACCCCCACCACTTATTCCACTATTATCCAAAAACTAATCAGTTCTTCGTTACTTAAGTCTCCATCTTTTTCCAAAGTGTCATTAAAATAAATTAATGAATGAAGTCTGTATGCTCCCAACAAACTTAAAAAACAAAGTGTGAATAGTCAGCATTTGTATGGTAGTTCCCCCACCACTTTGATCAATGTGTCCCAAAACATGATAATTATCTTCTTACACTAATTGGAACCCTATTCCATAAGTTTCATCATAATCACTTCATTATTGTGGGCTTAGTGTGCATAAAGACACTGAAAAAACTTAAATAAAGTACAAAAAAAAGTTTTTTACCGGAAGTGAAAAACTGGAAGTTGGGATGCAGAACTATTTTAAACCGTACTTCGTACTCATGTACCAAGTTTCATCCAATTCGCTTATCAGGTACAGAAGTTATAGAGCTTTAAAAAAAACAGGTGCTCCAGGGACCCCTCACCACTTTGTTCACTATCGCTCAAAAACTAATCAGTTCTTTGTCATACATGTTTGCGTCTTTTTCTAAAGTGTCATCAAAATTCATTCACGAATGAATGTTTTATGCTCCCAACAAACATAAAAACTTTGTGGAAAAAACCACCTGTTGTATGGTGGACCCCCAACCCTTTATCCAATGTGCTCCAAAAGCTGATAAATCTTTCTCATGTTATTTAAAAGCTTTTCGCAACGTTTCATGAAAATCGATCGGTAATTGTAGGCTACAGTAGGGATAAACACCTGAAAAAAAAACTTTTTAACCGGAAGTGACAAACCGGAAGTTGGTATGCAGAAATATTGGAAACAGTACTAAAACCTCATATACTAAGTTTCAATAAGATCATAGCCCGAGATCAGAAGTTATTCAAGATTTAAACTTAGAGGTGTTCGGGAGACCCCCCCGCCATTTTGTCCAAATTTGAAATGAATCCAGATCTTCCATTTTCAAGTGAACCTGTATCATTTGCCAAAGTTTCATCAAGATCCTATGCAGAAAACTCACTCAACTCATTTAGTAAATGATATTAACAGCTGTTTAATTTATTATTATTATTTATTTATTTTGGTGGACGGAGCAAGAGAGGATGTCTATTACATTCTACCACAGGATGTCTATTACATTCTAAGTTGGAGGGTGGTGATCGCCGTTCTTTCTTTTCATTAGTTTTTAAGATTGATTAAGTATTAAAAAAAATTGGTATCAAAAGAAAGGATAAAATATACTACGTTAAGGGAATGGGATTCGAAAAGGAGATGGGATGGCTAAGGATGGGAATTGGTAGTGTGGAAAAGAAATAAGGTGGGGTATGTGTTGTCGGGATGTCAACCGGATGATAAGTGTCGCTGGGATGGTCAGAGAGTATACCCTCTGAACCATCATTCAATCAAACGACACCTCTCATCCGCGATCCAAACCGACGACACATACGGGAAGGTGCTATGATCTGAAAAAATCCAATTAACTCACGACATGAAGGCTGGGCGAACTCTTCCCTCAGCAGTTGATATCGGACTGCTTTGGAAGATGTTCTCCAGTATCATTCGTGAGAACTGGACAACTCAGACCATAGGGTGCAAACGCTCCTGGGAGGAGACTCTAACGTTAAGGAGTCAATTGCCGGATGAGAGTCCTGATGCCACAACGAACCCAGAGCATAACCAGATGACCAGGCTGGATGTAGTAGGCGTAAACACCATTCTACAAAAGTCTAAGCCTGACACCTGGTTACCCCTGGCATTCCCCGTGCCAGCAAGAATCCCATCAGTTACTAGGGTACGTGGGATTGTAACCCCCATTGAGAATAATTCCTAAGAACTATTCTCACCCTTGCGTTAAATAGAAAAATCAAAAAGGAGGAGTTTTGCGGGATACGTGGGGACGCAACTCCCCATCGATGACAATCTGAGACACCTCACATTATTATCGCTCCTGCGTATTTGAGGCAGGGAGTTGCTTCCCGTCGCCAGAGTCTTTACTATTGCTTGGTGAAAAATGAAAAGTTAATAATAAGAAAAAATTTAAAAAACATAATTTTCCAAAGGTTTTTATAAGATGGAGGGACTCCTCAAGGGTACCACATTGCTGCCGTAGCCCTTAGAGCAGCCCCACGTTGGGCGCCAATTTGTAATGGAGAGCTGATTCGTTGTAGATCAACGAAGTGGCATAGCAGGCTGCGTACCTAGCGAGATTGTTTTAATAGCCCCAAGCTAGCTTTTAGTCCGTGGGGACGAGAGGGAAAATCCTGCTGCTCCAGCACAAATACTGTTCTTGTACGCGATAAACAAAGTATAGACGGAAATGGAAAAAAAGATAAGTGGAAAAACGAGACTCTGGCGACCCCTTAGGCGAAAGAACCACGATCACCACGTCAACCCCGCATTTACTCATACATTCACACGCTGACGTACTCTATTCACTCATTCATTCACACACTAAAGTTCCCATTCATGGAACGATTTTGATGAAACTGATACCTGGTCTTTACTTGTACCACAAATAACTAATTAACTTTTAAAGTAGTGAAGAAGGCGAAAAGAAAATAAAAGAAACGAATCAACTACCCTCTTTGGGTTAAAACAAACAAAAACCATCGATAGGCGAATGAGAAATGACAATAGAATTACTAAAACAAAACTTAATCTATCTAATTATAAATTAAAATCAAATAAACTATGTCGTGTTCATCAAGAAAAATTAAAATAAAATTTTTATTGTTTTTATTTGATAACTTAAAACTGACGTTTTCCTTTTTTTTAATTAAGTAGCTCGATTTTTATGAATGGTTTTAGAGTGGTCCCATATCAAATTAACTATATTAGTAGATTATATAAATTATTGGTGTATACGATTATGGCATAACATAATTTTTTTGGTTTAACGATTAAGCCGGTACATCCTACCGTAACCTGTTGTATACGAAATTTTATTGTTTTAAATTATTAGTGATTTATCAATGTTATTAAAAATGTTAAAAATTAATTATTATCATAAAAACTTATTTTGTCTACCACAGCATAGCCCTAACATTAAACTTGGGCATAAAGAAAAAAAAACTATTTCATTTCTACAAAAATTTGAATCGATCTGATATTGGAGATATGTATGTTTTTCTTACATTTTATACACGCGTAATTCTAGTTCAGCGAACCAGTAAATGTTAATAGATTGCGTTGCATAGAAGTGCAATAAACTGCGAGTGTGAAAGATTAACTTTAAAAAAATTTCGAAAACATTCTACAAAAAATCCAGGTAATTGTAAACGTTCTTTGTTCCTCAGAAAGTTAGACTATTGAAATTCCTAGCTAACAGAAATTAAGTACGGAATAAACTGTAATCATTTTATCCGAGTTTAACTACTTTATAAAGGCATGCACCGACATATTTTTTTAATCAACATTATACGCTCCAGCATCTTGTTTAATTTATAAAATTAAGCACTTCGCTAAAAAAAAACATTCCGACGTGTATCGTTATAAATTCAATACACTAGTGATACAAATCAAGTTGCCAAGCTTGAGATCTTTGCTTCACTTTGACATAGGGTTTATCTATTCTTAATGCCACCTATGGGATCATTTCTCACAATATCACAATTATTTCAATTCAAAATTAACTCAATATCGTTCAAATTCAAATAAAAAGAATTTAAAAATCACAAAAACTATTAAAAAAAATAAATTCTAATCTTTACATATTTTTGTTGTCAATTCCACCAATGGTTCCAATTCTTTATTTGAGATTAAATCAAATTATTGTACACAATAGTAGAAATGTTTGTAACATGTATTTACATGAGCTTCAGCTCCAATACTGACAATACGATCAAAATGATGAATATAAACATGAACAAATACACAAAAAAAACACGTTCATTCGCAACAGCGACATAATTACCATAGTAGCCGATTTTTTAAAGGTCGTTTATTACGTCAGTCTCCAATTGTAGACGTGGTTTATCTCGCGGTTACCCACTCCCTGGGGTACTAACGTACATTTTTTAATCATTCCAGACTTGAATCGGCTCGTAAAACATGCCCAAAACAAGAAATTTTATTAGAACGGATACAACCTAAATTAATTATCAGGACTCTCAAGAAGGCCTCTGATCTCAAAGTTATACCAGGTTCTGTACTCTCTATCGTCTGTCTTAAGTGGACCAAATGTAGCGTCGGATCTTACCTGCAGCGATTCGAGCTTTTATATCTGTAAGTATGCTGTTGTTTGAGTCAAGCATTGATCCCAAATATTTTAAAGATTCAACTCCCTCAATTCGTTCATCGCCGTACATCAAACCTTTCTTCTCAGCCTCTCTTGAAACATTCATATGTTTGGTATTATAGTAGTTAATTTGCAGACCAGTTTTTTCTAGCACCACTCTCATGCGGCTTGAAAGTCCCAATCATAGAAACTTTACTTCGGCCGAGGATGACAACATCATCAGCGTAAGCGATCATCTGTTCTGAGTTTAGTGACAAGATACAAGATATTGTTGTTAGTCGGTAGTATCATTTGACGGCACATATATATTCCAAAGCTAAATTAAATAGTATAGGAGATATAGCATCAGCTTGTCTTAACCCGGGGTCGACTTTAAAAAATTTTGGTATTTTGTTCTCTACTCGTACACAGTTTTGAGAGTTCTGTACTGTCATTTTGCATAAGTTATATAAAATCAGTTGTTGTGGGGACAATATTGATTTTATTTTCTTTATTTTAATTTTGCTTTTGTTAAATCAAAAATAATCAAAAAAATAATAAAATTAATGATTCATATTAAAACAAGTATCAGTTTCATAAATAAGTATAAACTGTAAATATTTACATATATATGCATATATAAATCTTGTGAAATTAATTGTGTACAGTGCATTTTTATTGCTAGAAGTTTTCATTTTACTGTTCATTAAACAACCTATATTGAAAAAAATGTCTTGCCGGATTTGTGAGGGAAAAATTGTTCGCGATGACCACAACAAAATCAAATGTTCTGATTGTTCGATTTTCTTTCACGGTAGTTGTGTTAACGTATCAAGGTCGGAGATTGAGTTGATCCTTAATGAAAACAAACTTTGGAGGTGCAACGAATGCAAGTCAAAGCGTAAGAAAATGAATAATCAGGTATCTGCCTCTGATAATGAATCATGTCTGTTCTCTGGATCATCTGCTGCAAATAATCTCTCTCTGAAGGATATTTGGAATGAAATGAAACAATTAAAACCGGGAAGTTGTGTCTATGACGAAACTCATTAATGATAAAATGTTAACATTTGAAAGTGTCCTTCAGGAAAAGATTAATGTTCTTACTGCTGATAACGCCAAAATGAAGTCAGAAATTAGTGTTTTAAAAACCACAGTTAACAACATTGAACAGGGTGCTTTGCAAAATTGTATTGAGTTGTATGGTTATCCACATGTACAAAATGATCGTTTGAAGTCGTCTGTCATCTGGTTTTTTGATACAGTTTTGCATATTCAATTGGATGATAAAAATATACACAAATGTTTTTAGAGAAAAATTAAAAACGATTCGTCGACTGACAATCTTGGTATTGTTAGTGTTGAATTATCGGATATTGGAATCAAAAACAATATATTACGAGCGAAACGGAGTGTTAAAACTAAAATTACAACTAGCGTCCTTTTATTTGTGTTTATCGACTACAAGAGTTTTCTGTACATTGTTTTCTAGATGAGTTTAGTGTCATTATTGAAGCGATTTCTCATAAAAATTTGTTGATCTTTTGGTGACTTAAATATTAATATTCTAGATTTTCCAATCAGCTGCAATGACTATATGTTTCTTTTATCATCACTTGGCTTAAAGTCGCTCATAAATTGTGTAACTCGATCCTGTAGTAGCTCTACATCCTGTTTGGATCATCTATTTGTGCGTCTCCGATCTAATGATTTTACTACAATTTCGGCTGCAGCTGTTGATTTGAATATTACCGATCATCACATGATTTAATTTAGTATTAAATCTTCTACCATTCTAGCCGAACGTAACCATTTAAGGCAGAATTTTCGTAGGATTGATTATTTTAAACTAAACAAATTATTGGTTCAGTGTTGTTGGAGTGCTTTACTGGAAGAATCGGTTGTTGTCATTGCTTTTGATCAGTTTTGTGAAACATTAGGTAGCTTGATAAATACCTGTCACTTCGGCATATCACAGAGTCGTTCCACTAATAGAGTTCAACCCTGGATTTCCTTAAATCTTGCTAGGCGTATTAATAAGAAAAACAAACTAGCAAAAACTGTTGGCAAAAATCCACTTAATGTAAATTTAAAAAAATATTATACATCCTACTGTTTAAAAATTAATGAAGATATAAAGCGTAAGAAAGAACAGTATTACTTGGACCGTTTTAATAATAATAAGTCCAATCCTTAAAGCAATTGGCAACTAATCGATGAGATTCTCACTAAGAATATTAAAACTAATAATATTAATGACATTATTTCTGTAAACAATGAGCATTTAACTGATGCAAATGATATCGTCAACGAGTTGAAATGTTTTTTTGTGGAAATTTCTAACGAATTATTAAATAATATTACTATACCTAATAATTATAATTCCGAAATTGACTATGTGGCCCAAACCATTTTCTTGTCTCCAGTTAGCCAATCTGAGATTTTCAATCTAATTCATGACCTTCAACGTAAAGAGACTCTTGATTCTGACTATTTAAGTAATACAATTTTGAAGAATACGTGTGATAATTTATTAGACGCGATTACTCATGTTTTTGATCTGTCTTTTTCTAAAGGTGTGGTTCCTGACAGATTAAAGAATGCTAATATTATTCCTTTATTCAAGAATGGTGATCGTCTTCTTTTAAATAATTATAGACCTATTGCGCTGCAACCAGCACTTCTAAAATCAATTATTGGAGAAAGCTTTTAAATCCCGTTTGATATTGTTTCTATCGCAAAATAATGCAATTAACAGCTGTCAACATGGTTTTTGCAAAGGTAAGAGTACAGAATCGACCTTGTGTAACCTTTTAAATCCTCTATATCAGTCGCTTAATGATGGAAATTGTGCCTCTGTGTTGTTCCTTGATCTTAAAAAGGCGTTTGATTTGGCAAAGCATCCTCTTCTTCTGTGGATAATGTATAATATGGGATTTAAGGGAATTGCTTATGCGTGGCTTAAGTCCTACCTTAGTAATAGACGTTTTTGTGTTAAAATGAACAATTACGTAAGTGAAGCTGGAACTATTAATATTGGTGTCCCACAAGGGTCTGTTCTGGGACCAATCCTGTTCCTGTGTTACATTAATTCGTTTTTTAAACAAAAATTAGTTGGTAAAATTGTAGCCTACGCTGATGATATAGCTCTAAGATATGAAGACAAATCATTCTCCAATTTGTTGATTGACATGAACCAAGACTTGAAAATTATTCGCAGCTGGTTAGATTCCCATTCGTTAATTCTTAGTGAAAAAACAAAATATATGCTTTTCAAAATATCAGGTGATGTACACTTAGACCCCAACTTACATGTTATTTATCATAGTTCAAATTGTAATGGTTTTGCTTGCAATTCCACTTGTTTGTTCATTGAGCGTGTTGATAGCTTCAAATATTTGGGCGTTGTTTTGGATAGCAATCTTAATTGGAAACAACATATAAATAAATTAAAAAAAGTAATGAATAATGCTATCAGATCAATGTATCTTCTGCATAATTTTTGTCCACCTTCAGTCTTGAAGATTTTTTATTTTTCAAATGTTCAGTCAATATTGGAGTATGGAATTGTTTTCTGGGGCAGTGCTTATTTCACTACATAGAAACCCATTTATATACTGCAAAAATTTATACTCAGAATAATGAATTTTCAAAAGCGTCTTGCTCCCTCTTGGCCACTTTTTCAGGCCAATGGTATTCTTCCTTTACAACACTTGTATGTTTTTGAGAGAAGTGGAAACCTACCTCCAAGGATTTCTGCTAACTATTATTTTCGCTCTAATAATGGTATTATACATGAAGTTCCAAGATTTCGATGCGAACATTTTCGTAATTCTTTTCTTGTTGTCGGTCCCACCTTCTTCAATAAGCTTCCTGCTATGATTAGAATCCAGTCGTCGTGGTAGAATATTTATGCGTATGCTTAAACTGTGGCTGTTTGAAAATGAGAATGTCAACTTATTTTTTAATGTAATCGTCTAACCAATGATCTTTTCGTTCTAGTACGGATTTTACTTAATAAAATGAAACAATCTAGTTTTTCGTCTTTACTTCCCCACAACCTGCTAACAATAAAGAAAATTTTCTGATGGTGCCACAATACAGACATAGCTATCTAAGTGGTGTCTAACATTTCAAATTTTTGATACTTCATGATTGACGACAATACCTAAACAAATAAATAAAACATTAATCAAATCAACGATGAAGAAAATATCTATACTTATCATATTACGAAATCCAGCTAGAAGATTCCAATGTTCATCTGTAAACAAAATATTTTAATTTAGTTATAAATTTAGGCTTAATATAATGTATTACCTTTTTATTTGTTATCTTAAAATAGTAAACAAACCATTTTTTGTTTGTTTACATCAATGTCAATTACAACTTCAAAAGCAACAACTAATTAAAAAACAATAATTTAATATAGAAAAATATTAGTTCATCTATCAGAATATAGATTTAGTGAATCTAATTAAAATCAACAAATCATAGAATAATCAATTAGCTTAGGTCAAAACCTTTCGATCATATTAAATTAGTAAAATTCACCTTTTTTTACAATAGGTGTAAGGAAATTTAATTTATATTTGGAAATATTAAGAAAGGCTTCGATTAATTATTAAAAGTTTTTGATTAAAAACTTGCATAGTCATCTTCACTTTATATTTGAACTTTCCTGTGAACGGTGAAAAATATTAATTAGCTGTGATTTTGTTAAAATAAAACAATATTTGAATATTATTTTATTGTTTTTATTTAATAACGATTTTTGGAAATTACACCCGGACATTCTCATCTCATCTGAATATAATAATTGAACCTCTGCTGTGAAATAGGAAACGCATCATTTTTGGAATAATTTGGTAATTTGTTTGTACAAACATAAAAGGCGGTAAAACTCAACAAATACAAAATAGTACAACTGGACTCGTCAAGATAAATTGTGGATACGCAATCAACGAGTGCAGCTGATATTATTCAATGATCATGATGAATAATTTTTTAAAATTTTTGTTTTAGTGTAAGTTTTCTTTCATGCATTCATGTATTCATTATAATAATATGTAGTTCAAAATTTGAGATCATTATATAAATAAATAGATATATAATGCTACCAGTTTACCAGGGATTCCCATTGACACCAGAGCAGACCATAGAGTTTTTGGTTCGAGAGAGTCGTAGGCCTGCCTGAAATCAATGAAGAGTTGGTGTACAGGTATGTTGAACTCTCGGCACTTTTCCAAAATCATATTTATTAGAAAAGTGCATCGGTAGTACCTCGGCCCCACCAGAAACCACACTGATATTCTCCAAACAGTTGTTCAGAAAGGATTGATTTTGGATGGCAAAATGTAGGAAATTATCTTATATGCTGTGCAGAGGAGAGCGATTCCTCTTTAGTTTGCACATTGTAGGAGATTACCTTTTTTATGGATTGGTATCAGCATAGCTGTGTTCAGTCCTGTGGCATGGTTTCAGTCCTCCCGATCATTTGAACAAGTTCTAACACTCTTAAGGATAGTGTTTCACCACCATGTACTATCATTTCGGATGTAGAATCGACACTACCAAGTGCTTTATTGCATTTTAGATTTGACAGCGCCACTTCGAATTCCTTTTTAGTTGGTTCTTGTATATGAACTTTTGACGCACGAATAAGCTTTGCTCGTCGCCTGACTTGTTGCTGGTCACTTAAGTTGAGAAGATTGTCAAAATAAGCGGCCCAAGTATCTAAAATATTTTTAATGTCTACTTGTAGCTTCCCATCTTCGTTTTGAAAAGCAGTCGATCCAGTTTGGGGCCCCTTCTTTAAGGTTTTAACCTGCTGAAAGAAGTTTCGCGAATGATGTTCCTTATTGAAGCTTTCAATCTCCCTTATAACTGTTTGTCTTGCCAGTTTATAGTTCTCCTTCGTGGACCTACTGTTGCGTCCTTGTAGACACTTCAGCTAGCAATTTCTTTTGTATTGAGTAGCGTCAAGGCATGCTTGATCCATCCATGGCTTCAGGAAGTGGTTTTGTGGTCGTCCAAGTTTTCCCTCAGCAGCTCTTAAAACAGCATCTTTGACCAAATACCCCGATTTATAGACTTCTTCTTTAATGGTTTCTGATTTCTCCAATGTTTCGGCAATATGGTTTTGATTAGTTAAGAAGTTGAAGAACTATAAGTACTTATTTTTTTTTTTTTTTTCAATAAAATGTGTTGTGCAGTAGGAACTACAATATGTTATATGTGTCACAACAATACACAAAAACCTTTTAAGACCAAGGTCCCACAACAACATACGTCCAGAGGCGTTGATGGACGTAAATCTTTTTTATTTTTGTTTTTGTTTTTTAATATATTTTTTGTTAAAGAATGGATAACTAAACAAAAAATCCTATCACTGACAAAATATGACATAGGCCAATATTTTATGATAGAATAGAGAAAATAAAAGTAAATTAAAAAGTAAATAGAAATTTTTACAAAAATGAAGATTAAAGCCCACACATAGTTATATGAAGGCTCGTTTCGTCAAGGAAGCAATAGCGTTTCATCATCAAGGATTATTTCACAGCTAAGATTGAGGGTGCTACCATTGACTGAATACAGCTCATCCGCCACCACCCCTAAGATGTCACCTTGGCTTATGGATGAGAAATGGTGTAATTAGGATGCGTAAAGGAGAAAAACAAAATTTAATTGTGATTCCTAATTTTGATGTCTTAAATAAGCTGTAATTGTTGGAAGATACTACTAAATTAATTTTATAATTTTATTTATTTTGTATAATTTATAAACTAGGTATAAATATGTCTAATAGGCTACAAACCTCTAAACATTTAAATTCGAACAATTTTTATAAATATTCTAACAATTTTTCATTCTATTTAGAAAACATAAGAAGCTTAAGAAGCAACTTTGACAAATTTATTGTGCAGCTAAAATCTTTTAATGAACTGCCAGATTTGATATGTTTAACGGAAATCTGGATTTTTAATTACGAAATATTAAACTATGGACTTGATGGCTATAAATCTTTTGTGAATTGTAATTCAAATTATAGATCTGGTGGTGTATTTTTGTACGTTAAAAATTCTCTAGAATGCTTTTCTAAAAAAATGGAAGCTACCTCTGCAGATATTTTGAGATTAGATGTTATAATCAGTGGCAATTTATTCTCATTTTTATGCTTGTACCGTCTACAGAATCTTGTAAGTATTAATGTATTTTTGGAAGAGTTAAGTCTGATTTCTGGTGGGATAAAAACAAAAAAGCTGTTTATTTTAGGTAATACTAATTTAAATTTGTTACAAGAATCTAATGATTTAGATAATTATTTATTCTTGATGTCATCTTATGGCTTAACATCGTTGATTAATGAACCTACTCGTTTAAACTCTTGTCTGGATCATGTTTTTTATAGAATAAATAAAAATTTTTAATTTTCTATTACCTCAAATGTATTCAGAATAAATGTGACCGACCACGATCTGTCCGACCACGACCACTGTCGCATTTGAGTTTACAGCAGATACTAAACCCCACTCAAATATGTTTAAGAAACAGAATAAAGCAAAAGCTGACACTTATAGTATTGATTTTGGCAAACTAAAGCAGTCGCTTACGTTTGAATTCCTGGGATTCAGTGTATACACAAATCAATCCAAATGCGGCTTTTAATTATTCAAAACTTTTCAACTTCGCAAGGATCAGACGTTTTTAAATTTTTCTCTCGATTTTTGTTTTTATTTTTACATAATTAATTGTACGACTAGCGGCTTTATTAGCTTTATAGTTAAATCCAATTTTAAGTTTTATTATTGTGTTAATATTGAAATCTAAGTGTTTTTGGTGATTTGAAAAGCATTTTTAGTTAGTTTTAGTTTTGTTATCAAGTATAAAACTTGTATGTGTTAGTCAAAATTTAATTAATTTCGTGTTCAGTTTGTTTTAAATAACGGTATAAGGTTATTAACCTGCTCATTTTCAATAAGTAATAACATTAACAATAACATTTAATCAAAGTGTACCAACAACATACATATATCATTTTTTGTTTTTAATAAGCCGAAAAGTTAATTAACAATAAATTTGGAAATTTTAGATCGCATTGACCTCTATTTAAATAATGTTGCATAAGGATTGCTGAATTTGTAATGATGTCATATCATATTGCAGCTGCAAGTCTCAGAGCTTAGTTTGAAATTGGACAAAATAGCTTGCATGCTAACAGAGAAATCAATGTTATCTGCTACATCATCTGAATCAAATGTTCGGTTGACTAAATTAGATCTCAATGTTAAACCCCTTCCATGCACAACTCAACCCTCTGTGTCAAGAATGTTTACGAGATCGTTAACAAAAAACTTAGCGTCTGATGATGACGTTTTCCTAAAGAATGGTGATAGTCATCCTCTATTAATAAGAAATAATTGTGAAGTTTCTGATCATAAAAAATAAATAGATAACAACAATGAATTGCCGATTTTAAAAGAATCTACTAAATGGATTTTCATATCACGATTGAATGCGGAAGTTACAGTTGAAGAAGTAACTAAATTTGTAAATGAAAGATTACTTGTTCGTGTTAATCAGTGCCACAAAGTTATTGGTGCGAAAAATAGGCAAATGGGTTTGGAATACTCTTCATTTAAATTCAACGTACCTGCTTCCAGGATACAATCGATAACTGGATCGTCTGCTTGGCCTTCAGAAGTTCTAGTAAAGGAATTTGAAGTGAAAGGGAAAGCTTTTTTATTAGCAACAAGGTCTCAATGCAATCAGAAATAACATACACTAATGACCATCCAGCTATAACTTCTACAGTTTCTTCTTTGTCCTTAGCCGTAGACATAACTCAAGTGGCATTAGATCTAAATCAAACAAAATATTTTTAAACACACAAGATGGTCATTATGATGTTATTATAATCGTTGAAACATGGCTTGTCAAATCTATCAGCTCAGAGGAATTTTTTTCGTCTTCATAACAATACATATACAATATTTCGAAGAGATCGACACGAGCATATAGATTCTGTACTTTGTGGTGGTGGTCTAATAATGGGTGTCTCTAACCAGCATGAATCTGAAATTGTATCCACAAGCAGTTGTAACATCGAGCTTATAGCAGTCAGATTAAACTTTGTCAACAAGTCGTTTTTGATTATTGCGTTATAAGTTCAATAGTTCTGGAAAACGACGAAATTATATTCGCAGGTGATTTCAACTTCCCAACATTAAAGTGGGTGTCATTAGACGATGAAATTACTCCAACCAATAGTAACGATAGTCAAAGTGCAATTCTAGATATTATTTTTGGGTTTGGAACCAAACAAATCAACAAATTTAACAATAACTACGGAAACTTACTGGATCTTATGTTTTCGTCTTTGGAACTTGATATAAGTATTTCTACATGTGAGGACCTAGCTGACTCGGTTAGTCCTTTTCACACGCCACTACATATTCAAATATATTTTTACAAATTTGATAACAATGATAGGGATAGCTATTATAACAATTTCTCTTTTAATTTTAAGAAGGCCGATTACAGTTCAATTAATACTCTCCTGGATACCATAGACTGGAACTTTATTGAACATGATGAGGATTTAAATCTGATTGTTGCGCGTTTTTACGATGTATTTAACAATGGAATTACTGATCTTGTTCCTAAATTTCGAAATACTATTTCTAATTCTCGTCAACCGTGGTTTAACAAGGAATTAATGAATTTAAAAAATCGTATGCATAAGGCACATAAGAAGTATAAGTTACTGCAAGACGAATTAATTTACCGGATCTACAATTATCTTTGCACGGAATTTAAAACACTCAATAAGTTCTTATATAACAACTACATACTTGATGTGGAGTCGGATATTCATGATAATCCTCAAAGATTTTGGCAATTTATTAACTTAAAAAGGGAGTCTAATGGTTATCCGTCATTCATGTTGTATAAATCGGAATCATCTAACAATCAAAATATTATATGCAATTTTTTTGCTGACTTCTTTAAAAATGTTTATACATCCAATTCATCACGAAGTAACTCGCATAACGAAACAGAGATATTGTTAACCGACGGAAATTTCTTGGGATTTCAAATAACCGAATCAGACATATTGTTAACGTTGAATGTTCTAGACACAAGCAAGGGTGCTGGCCCTGACAATATACCGCCTATACCGGGTTTTATTATCAGAAATTCAAAAGATTTTCAAGATCCCTATACTGTGCGAAACATGTACTGTTGCTTCGTTAGATCTATTTTGGAATATTTGTCGGTAATTTGGTCTCCATATTCCGTCAACCACTCTAAAAGATTTAAAAGTGTACAGAAAAAGTTTTTACGTTACGCTCTTCGTCGTTTGCACAAGAATAATGCATTACCTCATTATATTCGGCCACCCTATGAAGGTCGATGCATGCTGTTGAACATTGAAACTCTTGACAATAGGCGGCGCATAGCCTCTGCAATCTTTATTGGCGATATTTTGACTAACACCATTGATTGTCCAAATATATTACAACAACTAAACATCTATGCTCCTGGACGTTCTTTACGCACAATATCGAGTTTTATTAAGCCCCCTTAAAGACGAACTAATTTTGGTCAAAGTGATCCATTGTTCAATATAATTCGGAATTTTAATTTCTTTTCGGACGTTTTCGATTTTAATATATCCAGAAGAGTTTTTAAAAACTTGATAAGGTCAAAATTATTGAACATTTGATATATCGTTGTTTTCATTAGTATAATACTAAATTTTATCAACAGTATTTTAATTTTTTTTTCTATGTTTATATAAACTTTTTTTTTTTATTTTATTGTTTGTTTTATAGTTATTACGTTTGATTGTTTTGTTTCTTTTTCTTTCTTCTTTTTATGTTAACTCATGTAATCTATGGTACTCTATACTGCTGATGAAATAAATAAATAAATAAATAAATAATTCATTTTCTGAGACACTACAAGCGCATCTCACTAATTCATTATGCAGAAAAAAACGTAAAAGAACATTAAATAAGTTAAGAACGATCCTTGACAATGAAAGCTTAGCTTTCGAAATCGATCGGTTGTAATAAACATATAGATATCAAAAAAGTGTCTTTTAACTAAACAATAATAACTATAATATATTAATGATATCTAGTGCTCTAAATAAATAAAAAATTAACTAATAAAAAATATATACTACGGCTTATTCAACTCAAAATTAGGATATAGTCTTTATTGTTTTAGTTGAACTTATGTAAATACGTTAAAACCATTATTGATAGCTCAAAAACATGTAATTAGGATTATTTTTAATAGGAAGAAAATGTCGGCCTATATTCTGTTTAAATCGTATTTTGCTACTACTTTATTTATATGTGTACAAGATTCTTAAGGCGTTTTACAACATGAGCGGTAACCGTATGATAAGGTATCATACAATATCAAATCAAATACTTCGTTCCCAAAATTTAGTTATGCTACCGCGATTTAGAACAACACACTTTAGAAATTACTTCTTGATTAGTGCTCCCAACATTTTCAACAAATTACCTATATTTCGTGATCAATCTCCTACTCTGTCGATTTTCTTAAAATGCTTTAAAGCATGGCTTATTAAAGTTACGGATATTGAGGAATTGTTTAAATTTATCATTTAATATCGTCTTTTGCATATGTTAACGCTGCGTGCTTAAATCGACCATCCACTCTCAATACACCACTATCATCAAGAAACGGTGATAATGAGCGAAGATTACTTTTTACTGAAATTTTTTGATTTTTTGTAATGGTTTTCAGCTCTTCTGAAAAATGGAGCCTTTGGACAATTTTAATTAATGTTGTCGTGGCGGTTTGCAATTCCACGGGTTGAAGATCATCATTCAGTGAGTTTTTTATGTTATCCTTGTATCTGGTTCGATTAATGAAACGTAACATAAAAAACTCACTTAATGATGATCTTTCTATCATAACCCCCACGTCACATTTTTATTTAGCACTGAAAGAAGAAATTTTTTTAATAAAAAAAATAAATGTATAATAATAATAAATAGTAATAATAATAATAGTAATATGGGCCAATGGCCTTTTTGGTAATCTTTTTATGAATGAATTAATAAATAATAAAAAAAAAGTAATCTCTCTTCCGTTTCAGCATTCTTTAATGATGAGATGTTAAAACGTTTCCGTTGTTTGAATTTTGGAATGCCTGGATTTGAAAAGTGGAATCTTATCGTAGCACATACAAGGAAGTGTTCACTTCCAAAGAATGCACTTCTAAAGGATCGCACATCTAGAACTCTCGAAAAGAAACGGGCTGTTACTCGAACGTGATCATTTTGATTTCGAGTGTTTCCATTCGGTGAGACCCAAGTCTGCTTATGAATCGATCGATGTGGAAAGAAAGTCCTGACTGTTTTCAAATTATTTGATAATGCAAACTCAGTCATTCTCTCACTACTATTATTCGAATTCAAATGTAGGCTGTTGGCATACACCACCTTTCCATAAGAGATATCTCTTCCAATCTGCTCATTAAAGTCACCAAGAACCATAACGAAAACGCGTGTTGGTGTTTGTTTCATAACCTCTTCCAGTGCTATGTAGAAACTATCCTTCTCATCGGCGGTCTTAGCTTCAGTGGTTTGCATGCACGGCAGTAAGAGAAATATTGTTGTACACGGAAAAAAATATTTTCTTCTATTAAAATTATTTGCATTGAATCAAGAATTTTTAATGTACAAATACTCGCCCTTGTTTTCTTAGCTACCAATTCAAGATTACGTATTTACAATCATTGTGTAAAACATTTTCTTGTTTGAAAACTTTTTGTCTTGATTTTAAATAATTTTGATTTCATTCAAAATCTACTATTCAATCACTATTTCGATTTAAATCCAGTCATTTTAGAAGTTTTAAGCCCCCATCTGCGGAAAAATTCCTATTGAGCTGAATTTTTGTATGCACCTTTGTTATGGCATTTTAATGAATATGTGAAAAATCGACATTGATATCGTGCCGGCTAAAAAAGTTTTGAAGGTCAAAAGGTCGCGAAAATCAGTTTTCCGCGAATATCTCGCGACCTATTGGTCAGAGGCAACAGAAGTCAGAGCAAAAATGGTTTATCGTGAAATTATCCACAAAAAATGATTAGGTGCATTTTTCTGAAAGATCAACCGTTTTAGGAGTAGAACGATTTTTTGTAGTCGAATTTTCGCCGTTCGTTTTTCACCTATAACTTCTTCAGTTTTGATTTAAATAAAAAATTTTGTCAACAAAAGTTGTAGATCTTAAAAAAATACATCGATTTTTTTCTTTGTTCATGCAAAAAAATTTTTTTCAAGCTTGAAAAGAACGATTTTTTGTAGTTGAATTTTAAAAAAATAACAAATATCGTTCGTTTTTCGCCTATAACTATTTCAGTTTTGATTTTACAAAAATATTTTGTCAAAAAAGAGTTGTAGATCTTAAAAAAATACATCGATTTCCTTCTTTGTTCAAGCAAAAAAATTTTTACAAGCTTAAAAAGAACGATTTTTTGTAGTAGAATTTTAAAAAGATAACTAATATCGTTAGTTTTTCGCAAATTTTTTTTCTTGAACGAAGAAGAAAATCGATGTATTTTTTTAAGATCTACATCTTTTGTCAGAGTAATTTTTTTGTGAAATCAAAACTGAAATAGTTATAGGCGAAAAACGATCGTTCGTTTGTTATTTTGTTAAAATTCGACTACAAAAAACCGTTCTTTTTAAGCTTGTAAAAAATTTTTTTATGCTTGAACAAAGAAGAAAATCGATGTGTTTGGTTTAAGATCTACAACTTATAATCTACAACTAAGATCTACAACTTATTATATCAGTCTTACTGCCCTTTTTTGAAACTGGCTGTACACTAGCCATTTTCCAAATTTCAGGAAAAATTCCTTTCTTATATGACAAATAGAAGATTTTAGTGAGTATTGGTGCTAGCTCCCTAGCAAATGTTTTAAGTATAATCGGAGGAATAAAATCAGGGCCTGTTGCCTTGTTAGTATTGATTTTTAAAAGCATTTTTCGAACAATGTTTTTCCGAAAAATTATCCGCCTCATTTTATAAGAAACTTTAGAAATAGGTTTAGGTTGGAAATTTGGTTCTTTTAAAGTAGAATTTAAAGAGAAATAATGCCCAAGCAAATTAGCTTTCTCTTTTGGATCAATGATAGGGACATCTCTATTAACAAGAGGCGGTAGCGAAGATTTACAAAAGTTGCTTTGGACAGCCTTTGCGGCTTTATAGAAATTGCGTGAACCAGTCGGATGTTCTGCGAATTTAGATGCTTTTTTCCTATTAAATAGATGTTTCTCTTCATCTATTAACTTACGACATAAATTTCTCTCTTTACGGTACTGTCTAAGGTTTTCATCGGTTTTGTTTTGATTATACTTTCGAAAAGCCTTTTTTTTAACTTTTATAGCTTTTTTGCATTTACTAGAAAACCATAGATCAGTTTTTGGAATGATCAATTTATTAGGAATAAATCTGTGCATACCATCAATTACAGTTTCAGAAAAATTTGATGCAGCTTTGTCCGGGTCTTGGCCGGTAAGGCAATAGCGTTTCCAAGGAAAACATCTAAAAAAACTTTTAAGTCCTTGCCAATCCGCAGCTTTGTAATCCCAAACATTGCGAGGATTTGCTTTAAATTGTTTTGGAATTTGTATATTTAGTTGTGTGGAGATCAAATTATGATCTGAACCACCCAATGGTTCTGATATTTTAAATTGAACCAGATATGGATCGTTTGTCAAAAAATATATATATATATATATATATATATATATATATATATATATATATATATATATATATATATATATATATATATATATATATATATATATATATATATATATATATATATATATATATATATATATATATATATATATATATATATATATATATATATATATATATATATATATATATATATATATATATATATATATATATATATATATATATATATAGATAGGGTCATTCCATTTTAAAGTCAACCGTCAAGCTAAATTTTTTTTCTTCACAAAACTGTAACTGTGGCCTATAATTTTTTTTCACATATTTTACTATAAGATATGGCAACAATTGTGAAAATTCCGATATAGTTATTTTGTTTAGAATGTAATTAAGTGCATGGTTGTGAAAAAGGCTTAATATACGAATGAAAATATATCTAAAAAGAATATAGCATAGCACAAGCATAATAAACTGAATTGTTTTAGACTTTTTATTTTCTGAAAGCTAAAGTTGGGAGTGTCTGAGTTGGACTGCTTTGCTTTCCAAATAAATGAGGTAAGCATTCTAAATACAAGAATTATTTTGTGTTACGTTAGTCACACATCATTTAAATCAAAAGCGTCAATTTATGAAAAACTAACATATTTTTTAAAAAGTTATTGGCTTTTTAAACAATACATTAATTACATTGAAGAAATTTATCAATAAATTTTATGTTTCATTTTCAACATCTAGAGAATTTTGGTTCATAATTTAGGTGTTAATTTAATGGTATAAAAAATGTTACGTTAGTCACATTTAAATTTTTATTTAAAAAATATCTAAAAATTTTAATTTAAATAAAAAAGCTTTCTGATTTAGATAAATAAACTTGATTTACATTTTAAAAAGTCAACAAGTGCTTAAAATAATCTTTACTATTTTAGTTATAAGGAAACAAAGTTGTGAATTTCGGTATAAATGTTACGTTAGTCACTTTGGAATGACCCTATATATATATATATATATATATATATATATATATATATATATATATATATATATATATATATATATATATATATATATATATATATATATATATATATATATATATATATATATATATATATATATATATATATATATATATATATATATATATATATATATATATATATATATATATATATATATATATATATATATATATATATGTATATATTAAAACAGTATTATTTTAGATCAAGATCAACCAACTTTTCGGATCAAGAATGTGAGCGGCTTCAAGGAATTTTGGATAAATATCAGACGTTGATATTCAATAAGAAAACGGATTCTGTTAGTGTAAAACAGAAAGACGACTGTTGGATGAAAATCTGCGATGAATTCAACTCATCTGGGATGGTACATCGCAGTGTTATACAACTGAAAAATAAGTTTGAAAACCTAAAGCGTAGAGCAAGAAAGGTATTTATTTTTTTTTACAACCCTTTAAGACCATATAAATTTTAAAAAAATTTATTTTAGGAATGTTCTCAATATAAGAGCCAGGTGAAGGGCACTGGTGGTGGCCCAGCACCTCCTAAACCATCAGACACAACGAACTGGTTGCGGGGTTTGATGCAGGTTTCCTTAGAAGGGAACCAATCGGAATTCGACAGCGATTCATCTGTTGTTCCAACAACTTCGGTGGATTTAATAGACGACGACACAGAAAACACAGGTTTAGCTGAGGACTTGCAGGAGGAAATAAATAATTGTGACCAAGGACAACCGGATACAAGAAGTACATTTAATAGCAGTACACTTTAAAGTCTTTTGAGGAAACCTATTTCCCAAGAACTTCAAAGTAAGCGACTGAAAATAAAAGATGGCAGCTAATTATAAATATTTATTTAAAAATACATTTTACAGCGACTAACAAAAGAAGCAAAAAATTCGCAGCAACACCATTAAAAGTGCGGAAGAAATTTTGCACTCTAGCATACGAAAAAACAGCTTCGACGCAGCAAAAAAAAAGTCGTGAAGATGCAATAAAAATCCAAATGTTAGAAGAGCATAATCTACGGATGGAGCACATGAAAGATCTTCATAAACAACTAATGAGACACAACGAAGAAAAGCATGAGCTAGAAATTAAAAATTTGAAGTTAGAAAATGATTTACTGGAGTTAAAATGGAAACAAGTTAATAATTTTAATACGTAGTTTATTATTATAATTTAGGTATAAAAAAAATATAAAATATAAAAATATAAAAATATATAATACGTAATAATACGAATAAAATTATATCTTTTATTTTATAAAGAAAAATAATCACGGATCAAATTGTTTCTTGTCATTTGATTTTCGTCCTCTAGTATCGTGGCTAGAACCTGGCCATCTAGCTACAACATCCATAAATGACATGTCTGCATTTACAACGGCTTGCACGTTAACAGAGAATATATCTTTGCGATTCCTATAAAACTCAGCATTTTCCCCACCTATAGAAATAAAAACAATCTTTAATTTGTAATTGGCTACTAAAAATTCTTTTATACCTGGCGATATTATTGGAACATGAGTACAATCAATTGCACCAATCACGTTCGGAAATCGGGCCATTTTATAAAAATCATATGAGCATTTTTGTTGTTTTTCTTCTGTATCTGGCATTTTAATGAATAATGGACGTAGTTGGGCAATAGCTCTTGTTACCTTCTTTGTGATTCTACATACAGTAGATTTGTGTAGCCCATATAAATCTCCTGTACATTGCTGTATTGTTCCAGTTGCAAAAAAGCGCATTGTTAACAATACTTGGTCCAGTGGACTAACAGCTCGATTTCTAAGAAAATTTATCATTTAATTTAATTAAAAGTATGAATGTACTCTTTAAATATAGAACTTACTTTATTGATATAGTTTTATCTTTGGTTTAATTAGTTCTGTAAGCCAAAAAATTGTTTCTTTTGACATCCGAAACCTGGCTTCGAAATCTATATCATCCCAACTAAAAAAATCTCCTCTTGATCGGAAGGTTTTCTTTTTCCTTGATGTCACATAGTTAATTATTTCTTCATCGTCAGAAGAATCAGAACAACTAATATTATATATTGAATCAAACATTTTGAATTTATGGGATTTTTTTTTTTGCATTAAATTTCTAGACAATACTTTGTGTGAATTCATAGAATGGGGAACATTTCTATTCTAATTAACATCCTAAGTCACGATTGTATAGTCATTATTGATTGTTTCCAATCAATGTGAAATCAATGGCTGACACTTGGTCAATTTGTAGTTCTGTATGTATTAACATTAGACTACATTAAAGGAATTTCAATTTATTTTGGATTTTTGAGATCAATTAAACTCAAGTAAGTAAAGAAGTAATTGGAATATTTTCAATTCAAAGGTATGGTTTGAAGTTTCTCAGAAAAAAACTACAATTCACATTTTTTACGTGTTTCGGATCGGATTCGAACCTACCCTCGCGATATCGATAGCGTGTCTGCCCAAAGATTCGAGCCGGGCACTGACGAGGGTAGGTTCGAATCCGATCCGAAACACGTAAAAAATGTGAATTGTAGTTTTTTTCTGAGAAACTTCAAACCATACCTTTGAATTGAAAATATTCCAATTACTTCTTTACTTACTTGAGTTTAATTGATCTCAAAAATCCAAAATTTTGAATTTATTTATTTAATAAAATTCACGCACAATTATTTATTTCACAAAGCCACCGAGATAAAAATTACAGTTTGACAGATATATAATAATGACAGATAATCAATGGTTAAATAGTTGATTAGCCATTTTTGGTCGGTAACGGTTAAGTTAAATATTTAATCAGAGATCACCTTAACTTTACATGAAACAACTAGTTTTTAATTTTTTCACCGGTTATCAGAGATTTAACCAAACCGTTGATTTAATCGGAGATGAAACAACTGGCCCTAAGTGTATCATCTTTTCACTAAATTATGTTAATTTATGATCTGTTATAATTTTCCGACAACGTATTGATGTTTCGTGTTAGTTTTGTAATAAATTTCTAAACAGAGATAAAAAAATACTTGTACTTTAACAAAGAGTTATGTTTGATATACATCGCTGCCCAAAACTAAAAATCATGTCCTCATAAAATTTGTTTGCCGAAAACTATATCAAAATCCTTAGCCCAGACCGAAGTCTTGATATCTCAGAGCTGTGAGATGTCAGCCCCTCCATATTTATTAAAATGGTTTTTTGATATTATTCAATTAAATATTTACCTTAACTTTTATTCGAATATATAGTTTGGTGAAAAACGATGGTTGAAATTGTCCGTCCATGGTTCCGTGAAGCAATTTGATTTGTCAAGTTGATACCGTGTTGATATCAATCTTCAGATTTGTAAATCCTTGACCACATCCGTTAAGTTCACATTTTTACGATTCAGACTTTCCAGACCTTATTGGATGTATATTTCGCAAATACTTGATCAATTTTTCAACGCAGACACATTGCACACAACACTGAAAAATTTTCATTCAAAAAATATTTAACATTATAATAGTTGAATTTGTTAAAGTTTCTGCAATTTGATACTTGCTTTTAATATTTATATATATATATATATATATATATATATATATATATATATATATATATATATATATATATATATATATATATATATATATATATATATATATATATATATATATATATATATATATATATATATAATTTTAATAACAACAATTTAATTATTTTAAATGTTAAAATTGAATCACTGAAAACACCTTGGTAATCAGTTTGCAGACAACTATGAACTGTCAAAATTTTGCAAAAGATTTCCAATTTCAAAATTTAGTATTTTGAGCAAAAGCACTAAATCAATAATTTATGCAATTAATATAAATAAATTTCAAGCAAAAGAAAATATTTTGATTCATGTATTTTTGTCTGGTCAAATTTTTTTTTACAAATTTTAGTTAAGAATACATAGTTTTGAATTATAGAGTATTTAATACGCATCATAAATATTTTGGCAATGATTTTACAAAAATTCAACAAAAATGCTTGAATCAAAACGTAAAAAACGTTAAATAACAGTTTGATTCAATTTTTTTCGCTTTTGAAATAAAATTTCATAAAACATTTTGAATTCAATCAAATTTGATTCGAATTGAATCCCTGTTTTCTTAAATTAAAGCATTTTTGTCTCAAAATAATATTAAGCTCTTGGTATTTTAATTCATAGTGGAATATTTTTTGATTTCATTAAAAAAATGTATTGAATCAAGATTTTTTATGAAAATGCAGTACTTGATTAATGATTGATATTTAAAATTTCGAAATCTTGAAAAATTGAAAATAATTATTTTCCGTTGTATGTACCGTGTACACGTAGGTATAGCAGATCCTCTCACTGACCGGGATGAATTTCATCACGGCTTCTTGTATGCGTGCAAGAAACCCAGTACCAAATTCTCTTCGAGAAGGATGGCCACTACAGTGTACAGAGTGACTATCCAAATCTTGTTTTCCAATTATTGGCTGTCTAATTTCTTGCAGAGCAATAATATCCATCCTATACCTCTCAGCCTCTGTTTCTAAACTTATAAGAGCATCTGGAGCGCTCAGGCTGCTCATGTTCCACGTTCCGATGGGATAGTCTGGTCTTTTTTCACGTCCAGGTAAAATTCTATTTTGAAGTCCAGGTCTATTATTCTCTTTCTGATTTCCAAATTTCACAAAGTTTTTTTTAGGGGATAGGGTGTTATCCTTAGACCCAACCCAAATTGTGAGAAACCAAATGGGTTCGTTCTGCATATTACGCTTACCAGAAACAACCTTTTTACACGTTTAGATAGCGAGCCGCTATCTCCAAGACAGACGCCCTCTCCAAGCCGCCCCTGACATGGAGAACAGACGCTTGTGTCGCATTGGTTATAAGGCGCCAATTTTCCGTGATGTAGTGTCATTGACTAAGCCATTTTTACTCCTTCTTGTGTCCAATGCACCAACCTAATTCTGTCAGCATTACCCAGGCCGCACTATCGTGGTCTCAATTTCGGACCTACACCAAAAAATCTTTTTGAGTATGTTGCGGCAAATAGTCTCTTGAACAAGTTTGCGAACTAGCCATATGACGTCACCATTTAAGCGGCTATGACTTAAAAAGTCAAATAATCTAAAGCGTGCTACGGCCGTTTGAATCATAATGTTTAAATAAAATTTATAAATATTGGATATTTAAATCTTTTTTATTATATTTTTTCAGATGACAGCTTTGGCGTTTAAGGTTCCTGAAAAATCAGCTGTTTTAAAAATTTACTAAGCTTTGTTGTCCTTGATTTAGACAAAAATGACCAAGCTCCCATTTGAAAACTTTTACACACGTAGATACAACATAAATCTTTCCCAAATTTTAAAAAAAATGATCCAAGTCCAGAGATAGCGACCCTGAGGCTGTTGAAACGAATACAAACGCAATGATAATGCTTTAATCATTTTTGAGTTTATGTTATTTAAACTCCTACTTTCTTTTAGATACACTTTTCATATATAACCTCAGAGACTTCCAGCTTTCTAGCCCAAGACGTTCCAATGGCATTAGCGTTATACTAACAATTATCATAATGCACGACACTCTCACGCCATACAATTACAGCAAGAAATCCCATAAAAAATAATTTCTCTTTTGTTTCTGTTTCAGTTTTTAGGGCTCCGTACTTTAAAAAAGTAAAAACGGTACCATATTGGTAAGGCTTCGGTGTCCGTCTAAATTTCTATATAATAAATTTACTCACAAACTACAAGCGCTATCAAGTTGAAATTTTCTACACTTTTTAAATGCATTTTGCCTGCTGTTAACAAAAAAATTCAAATATTTGTTTTCATCTATATTTTATGAACATAGATAAGAAGGAAGTAAAACAGAAGTTTACTGTAAGGAATCGAGTTTGATTTAGAAAAATCGAAAACGATCAAAATATTTCATAAAAAAAATTCATTGATTTTTCGGTTGGTTGAGAGTGGAAATTTTGGAAAAAAATTAATTTTGATTATGTCGAGTGGGGAAATATTTTTATATACTTTTTTTCTAGTCCAAATCAATTTTTTTTGTAGTTTTTTAAAACACCGTTTTTGATTCATTTGATTAAAATTCTAAAATTGTGTTTTTGTGAAGGACTGACTACTCACGTAAAATAATCGTAGAAGAGGATAAATTTTGCTATTTTGTAGAAAATGTGTATTATAGTAAAATATTGACTGAAATGAGGTAAACAAATGAACAAACAAGAACCGATTAGATCAAAAAAGTTTAACAAGTCAGATGAACTCAACTTAAGGCGAAAGGCGTTAGGTTGAAAAATTATGCGATAATATACCTGTTTGCTATTCGGTAGATTATCATTTAATATGGTTGCGTTGCAAATGTTTTCTGTGAAGTGGATCAATAATTACAAACATTTTTGAAATTTTTGAACTATTGAACTACCGTTGAACTAGAAAATTGTTACAGTCAAGTAAATCGAGGTTGGGAATCTGGTATTTTCGTTAGGAAAATCCCACTAGTGCACAAAAATAGTAGCCACCATCCCTTCGATTTTATCTCTGCTGGCAGTCATTGTGAATGTTCAACTAGCTGAAGTTCAAATCCTGTTTGTATACCGATCTCTCCAATGTTCAGTAGACAAATCACTCGACTGTGTTAACAATGCACTCATTGACAATAATTCGACGACACTTCTTCCTCCAACTATTTTAATAGGTGATTTTAATGTTGATTTCATTAAAAATCCTCAAAACTTGCTCTCAAACTATTTTCTACAACAAATAGTAGAAAGAAAATTCATGAACCAACAACAGTTGAAGCTACAACAATTGATAATATATTTCCCAGTATAAATAGTTTATAAGCTGGCGTTATTAAAGCTTTCTTTAGCCACCATAAACAGCTTCGGGTAAGATGCAACCCAACGTGAAACTACGCTAATAAAAACTGTTGTTTTCTCAAATATTATAATTAATAATAATTAATATTATACTCAAACGTTTACAAAAGTTTTCCTAAATTGATAGATATTTGTATTTTCTGAGGTGTAAAAGTTGTTTCATAATTTTTGATTATAAATTAAGTGTATTGGATTGGATGGTATTGTAAGTGTGACGTAGTGAGAATGTCAATTTGATCTTTGGTGAAATTAATATGTTATTAAAATTAGTTATAACCAAATGAAATAAATCTGTTCCGAAATTGCAATGATAAAGTTGTTTCGGTTAATCAGTTAATGTGTTTGATTGGGTTTGATAATTTTTTTGAATTATGTATTATGTTTCTGAATGTTTTTACACTCACCTATTGGTTCATCACATATACTGAATAAAATATATTTGGAGAACTCGGTCTTTAATCTGGAAACAATCAACAGCTGTGTTTTGGTAGAGTTGAAATTGACCAGGTTTTGGTCACCCCAATCGGCGACTTTATTCAGGTCTTTGTTCACGTTTATGGCAGCGTCTCTCCGGGTGAGATTAATTTGTTCGTACATTTTACATTTTAAAGGAATGGGCTCGAACGATTTGTGCAGAAAATTATCATCTGCAAAACTATTTAGTGGGTTGCTGGTGATTTTCAACAATTCATTGATATAAATCAAAAACAGGGTTGGGGGGGGGGGGACAATACTGAGCCTTGAGGTACACCAGCGTTAATTAGTCTAGACTCAGAAGAAAATCCGTCTAAGGAGACCAAAGTGTATGGGTTGGATAGAAAATTTTAAATCAGCTTCACAACATTGGGATGAAAACCGTACGCAACGAGCTTGTTGATTAAGTTGGCTTGCCAGACTCGATCGAATGCCTTGGATGTCTAAAGCGATAACTTTTGTTTCACCACCTTTATCAAGTATGCTGTTCCAACAATGCGCTACATAGTTTAATAGATCGGTAGTTGATCTTTTGTTTCGAAAACCGTATTGGCTGTCGGGTATTAAATGATTTTCTTCCAGACATTTTGAAATATGTGTATTAATATAATGCGTAGACTTTGGATAGGACCGATAGTAAAGCTATTGGCCTATAATTTGAGATATCGGATTTTGGTCCCTTTTTGGGGACGGGCTGGACATTTGCCAACTTCCAGCACGAGGGAAATATACCAGATTTGTAGGATTGGTAGAATATTTTAGTTGGTGCAAGGTCTTTGGAAAAGGTTTTTAAAATAATGGGTGGAATATTGTCCATTCCTGAGGCTTTGTTGATGTTTAACCCCTTTAAAAGTTGAGCGACTATTTTGGGTTTGAAGTGAAGTTCATTCATATTAACTCCTGAAGACTGGATTTGGGGTATTTCTTTAGGAGTTTCCAAAACAGTGGATTTCAGAGCAAAGCGTTCAGCGAACAAGTTAGCTTTTCTTGCGGGATCATTGACGATTAAATCACCATCAATAATAGGGGAAATAGAAAATTTTGTACCAAAGTTTAAAAAATTAATGGCACTGTAGAAACTCTTGTCAGAAACAGACATAGACGTAAGTTTTGAAGCTTTCGCTCTGTCAATCTCAGACTTTTCGTTTGAGATAATCTGGTTAGATATTTTGTTGGCCTTTAGATATTGTGATCGATTAGTGGGAGTTTTGTTATGAATTCAAATATTAAATGATCTACGTTTGTTTCTAAGTGCCGTTTTGGCAGCTTTCGAATACAAGTATTTTTGTTTGGGTTTTACTATGGAGAAAGGGACAAATTTATTGATAGCAAATTAGATGGTTTCTGTAAAGTTTTGAGCAGAAACATTTACATTGTCAGTGTAACAACAATGACGGTCGAAAGGGAAACCATGGAAAAAATTTTGAAGACCACTCTTATCCATTTTTGAGTAGTGAAATATGTTACGGGGTTTGGGAGCTGTAGTTTTAAGTAAATCAGGTTTGATAACTGATGAGATTAAATAATGATCAGAATTTCCAATACTACCTTTCGCGACGTCGACAATCGTAATATCTGGTATTGTGTTAAGATAGAGATCTAAAAGAAAACTATTATCACCGCCATTGCGGGAGTGAAAGTCGGGTTTTTAACAATTTGGAATAATATACGGTAAGCTTTGACACAAAAAGTCCAATTTTTTTTTATTCTGAATTTAAATTTAATTATCTTTTTCTCCTTTTTTTGTATTTAATTAAATTTTAAAATGTAAATTTAATCCTGCCGAGTTTGGGTGTTACGGGTATACGGGTAGCGAAAATCCGAAATTCTACGTCCACGCCGTGCTACCTGGGTAACGCTAACAGAATTAGGTTGGTGTAGTTGAGAGGGGCAGAGTAAATACTGCTTTTACTCAATGATTCTGCACCATGGCGAGTCATTGGCGCCATAAAACCAGTGCAACTCAAGCGTCTGTTCTCCATGTTAGGGGTGGCTTGGCGCGGCCGTCTGTCTTGGATCAAGCGGCTCGCTATATAAATGTGTAGAAAGCGTTTGTTCTCCATGTTAGGGGCGGCTTGCAGCAGGCGTCTGTCTTGGATCAAGCGGCTCGCTATACAAACGTGTAAAAAGGTTGTTTCTGGTGACCTTAAGATGCAGAATGAACCTTAAGATGCAGAATATTGGAACGACCTCGGAAACTGTACCCGGACTACGATTTAAAAATGGGAACCTGGAACGTGCTAAGCCTCAGAAGACCAGGAGATCTCCTAAAACTAACACAACAAGTCGAGAGCTACACACTGGATATAGTGGCATTACAAGAACTAAGATGGCCATATAGTGGAATCCATGTAACAGCGAAAGGATACACTCTTTGTTATTGCGGTCATCAAAACGGAGGAGAATTTGGAGTTGGCTTTCTTATACACCGTCGCGTGAATCAGCATGTTATCGACTTCTGCCCAATTAATATGCAGCTGTGCACACTGAGAATCCGTACGCAAAAATTCAATGTAACGATCGTCAATGTTCATGCACCTACTGAAGGTAAAGCAGATGATATTAAAGACCTGTTCTTCATGGAACTCGAAGAAGTCATCAATAACATCCCGCGGCACGATATAAAAATCGTGGTAGGTGACTTCAATGCTCAAATTGGTAGGATTGCAGAACTTAAAACACGTATCGGCCCTAATAACGGTTTTCGCGCAGCCGAGCTGGCTATGATGTATGATCTAGTAATTTCCAGCACTTTCTTCCCTCACAAGAGAATTCACAAAGCAACGTGGAAATCAAATGACGGAAGAACAGAAAATCAAATCGATCACGTCATGATTTCTAAGAGACACTCTACAAGTGTAACTGACGTTCGATCATACAGAGGTGCTGATATGGACACCGATCATATGCTTGACATCTTTAAGTACAAGTGCAAATTATCATCTACATTTAATAGGCAAGCAAAAAAGCCCGTGCGCTGGAATGTCGAAGCATTTAAACATCCGGAAACGCTGAATAGATATCAGGAAATAATAACACAAAACATAGAAGAGCATGACATCTCTTCGGAGATGCCATTAAACATACAAGAAGAATGGCAAACGCTTCAATCAACCATTATAGCCGCAGCACAAACTACAATCGGAAAACGACCACCGAAATCAGACAACGAATGGTTTGACGACGAATGCCGCCAATCTGTTGAAAATAAACAAAAACTGCGAGAAAAATGGTTAACAAGGAACACCCGAAGCTCCCAAGCTGATTATCTATGCGCCAGAAAAGCCTCAGCAAAACTTCTACGTAAAAAGAAACGCGAACACATGAAGAGCTGCATCGAAAACATCGACCAACATGCGGCCAACGGAAATTCAAAAGAGTGCTTTGCCAATGCACGGAATCTGACAAAATATTTCCACCCAAGATCTACAGCCATCAAAAATGAAAATAATGAACTTACAACAAGTGAACGCGATGTGCTGGCAGTGTGGCGATCCCACTTTCAAGACCTACTGAATAGAACGAATGAAGTTCATCCTATTCGAGCAATTGCTCCATCAAATGAGGAGATTTTTGTCCCTTACCCAGCAATAGAAGAAGTGGAAGCTGCTATTAAAAAACTGAAAAATGGCAAATCACCAGGTTTCGATGGTATTCCCGCAGAACTTTTGAAAAATGGTGGAGCAGGTCTGGTCTCACGTATATATGATCTGATACTTGCAATCTGGGTCCAAGAAGAACCACCTGCTGAATGGAAAACAGCTCTCATTGTTCCGCTACATAAGAAAGGTGACCGTCTAAAGTGTGCGAATTATCGTGGCATCGCACTGTTGAACACTGCATATAAAATACTAGCTAATGTCGTACTTGCTTGACTCATCCCGTTCGCCGAATCTATCATCGGTGACTATCAGTGTGGTTTTCGTCCCAACCGTTCAACCACAGATCAATGTTTTACCTTAAGGATGATTCTAGAAAAATGTTGGGAGTACAACATCAGCATTCACCAGCTCTACGTTGATTTCAAGCAAGCATATCCGCGAAAACCTTTGGGTCCGCACTCATATGCCTTGGTATCCCAAGAGAAACTTGTTTCTCTGTGCAAACTCACAACATCGGGATCAAATTGTAGAATAGTAATCGAAGGGTCAGTTTCTGATCCTTTCGATATAACATCAGTGTTCGACAAGGGGATGCACTCGCGCCCGTACTATTTAATTTGGCACTGGAGTACGCAATAAGAAAAAGCCGAATTGAGACACAAAACTGCATATTGTGTTTCTCGGACGTAGAACAAGCGATATTAAGGATAGTCTCTCTCAGCTTGAAAGAAATGCTAAAACGACTTGGATTATGCATCAACACCGCAAAACCAAAGTGTTAACAACATCCAAGAACATACCTCCCGGCAATCTGGATACTGGCGACTATGAAGTGGAACGCGTGGAAAACTTCAAATACCTCGGGTCTGTGATAACATCGTCAAATGACATGCAGGCAGATATCAACCCCGTTTCTCTGCCGCATACAGAGTTTTCTACGCATACTCAAAACTTCTGCGATCAAAACATCTTTCGCGGTCGTGTAAACTCACACTTTACAAAGCAATAATTCGACCTGTGCTTACATTTGGAAGTGAAAGCTAGACACTGACTTCTCCGATTGTAGAATTTTATCAACTTTCGAGAGGAAGGTCGTACGAACAATTTATGGTCCATGTAAAGTTGCTGAAAATCAGTATAGAATCCGAATGAATCATGAAAATCAGACAGCTTTTTGGAGGCTGCGATGTAATCGGATTCTTTAAATCCAACCGGATTAGATGGTTTTGGTCATGTAGGAAGGGCTCCATTGGATAGAATGATAAAGAAAGCGTCCCCAACAAACAACCAGCTGGTGTTCGTCGAAGAGGAAGATCTAGACAACGATGGCGTGATGACATC
>OY856189.1:20919182-20924182 GCA_963693315.1 Diogma glabrata
GAGCAGAAATTTCTTAGGGCTCAAATACGGCCCTGATCAGGTTAGCCCTAGTTTGATAGGGCCCTGATCATGAGTGTAACGCTTTGCCTAATCAGGCCCTGATTGGGATAAACGGATCAGGCACTGATCAAGTTTTCCATATAAAATTAAATAGGGCAAACCGTAGTAAGGCATTTTGTATCAGGCGCTGATCAGATTGCCCAACTAGGGGTCAGATACGAAAAATCAAATCAGGGCCGGATTTATCCAAATAAGGTTTGCCCTAAAAGGGTATTCTAATTCAGGTCCGGAACAGGTCCACATCAGATTGCCCTAATAGGGATTGCCCTGTCTGATCCTGATCAGGCCCTGACTGTATTCAGGCTTTCCCTAACTAATTTCTACGCGGGTAGCAGACAAATTTGACCCAATTTTAATATTCTGCAACTTAACATAGCAGGTACATCGCAGGCTAAGTCGGACTGCTTATCGCAAATTGCTGCTGACTATGAGATTGACGTAATTTTAATTCAAGAGACACACGTAAATAGTGAAGTTGAGTTGGCTAGAAGAGGACTCATCAATGGTTATAAATTGGCTGGAGAAAGGTACGATCAAATTTATGGATCTGCAACATATATACGAGATTCCATCTCAAACTGTAATTGTCTATCAATATCAACAAATCACAATATTCACACTATTGTTATTGAAATCGGTTGTCTAAAAATTTTGAATCTATAAAAACCTCCAAATGTGTTATGGCCTAGTCCTCCACTGCAACTGCTAGAGAAACCAGCTGTATATTTTGGCGATTTTAACAGTCATCATTCGGCCTGGGATACCGCACAAATGATTTTAATGGTGAAATTATTTTTGACTGGGCAGTAAATCAGAATTTGAACCTAATTTTTGATGCAAAAGATCCATGTACCTTTCACTCTGCGCGACATAATTAAGGATATGATCCAGACGTATGTTTTGTATCAGAAGATAATCTCGGAAATCCGGTTATAGTGAAACGAAAGGTGCTGAAGAAATTTCCACGTAGTCAACATAAACCAGTATTACTGGAAATTGGTTTTCGTATAGAATTTGTTGACTCAGTCTAAAAACCAAGGTGGAAATTTCAAAGGGCTTCATAGGATAATTTAGTCAAACAAATGGATGCAAACATTCGCTGGATATCACCTGAAGAACTTTGATAGATTTGTTAAAATGATAAAATCAACAGCAAAAAAGAACATTCCTCGAGGATTTCGGGATGAATATATTCCGTGTTGGACAAACGAAACTACCCAGCTTTATGAAGAATATATGAACAATAACGACGTTGACGTAGCAGATCAACTTATTCAGTCCTTAGATTCTGGTCGTCGTGATAAATGGACAAAGACAACAGAAAATATGAATTTCACCCATTTCAGTCATAAGGCATGGTCTACTATTCGTCAACTCGGTATAGCTTCCTTCCCGAAAAAAATCGATCCAGAAATAAACCCAAATCTAATAGCTTCCCGACTGATCCAGATGTTCAAAGTACATGTCAATAGATCAGTTAGATCAGTTATCTCAGATCTGAAGCGAAAATTGAAAAGAAGGAAAAAACAATGTCGATCAGCCACTGAATACTCCAATGATTTTTCTGTATTAGAAATTTCTGCAGCACTTAAATATATTAAACCCCGGGAAAGCTGCTGGTTTTGATGGCCTATACAATGAATTTCTCATCAACACAGGACCCATGATGAGATTATGGTTTTCCAAATTTTTTTCGAACGTGTTAGCATCTGAAAACATACCATCTTTATTTCTAAAATCAAAAGTTATTGCAATATTAAAGGCGGGAAAATCAAATGACCGCCCTGAAAATTTTCGTCCAATAGCATTATTAAGTGTGTGCTATAAGTTTTTAGAACGATTAATATGTTATCGCATTTCTCCTGTTATTGATGCTGTTATAGCTCCTGAACAAGCCGGATTTAGACCAGCTCGTAGCTGCACCGATCAAGTTATGGCTTTAACAACACACATTGAGGTTGGATTCCAGTAGAAATTAAAAACCTGAGTTGTATTTATCGATTTATCTGCTGCGTTTGATACCGTCTGGAAACATCCCGAGCAGAAATTTGTTAGGGCTCAAGTAAGGCCCTGATCAGGTTTGCCCTAACCCGGATCAGGCATTGGTAGGGCTGCCTGATTGGGTCCTGATCACGAGTGTAACGCTTTTGCCCTATCAGGTCATGATTGGGATTACCGGATCAGATCCTGATTGGGATAATCGGATCAGGCCCTGATTGTGGTATCCGGACCAGACCCTGATATATATTTATATAATATATACATAAAATAGTCAAATTAAAAAAATTACAATGGAAAAAAATTAAATTACCTTAATCACTATTATTATAGTCATTCAGCCGAGAAGCGATAACTAATATCCATGAAACGATTTTAACTATATATTTCTAAAATGGATAATACTCTAGTAGGCCAGGCAAAATAGTATTTTAACAACAAAAAAATTCGTTACAGCAAACTGATAGTGGGATATTGTAGAACACGATATTGTAAAAGAGGGAAACATAAATCGAACCAGCAGCTGCTATCCGGGGGAGAATGGGGAGGGTTTTTAGGGGTTGAAAGTGGTTTTTCGTGATTTATGGCTAAACCGTGCATCCTATCAAAAAGAGTTATATGTAAAAGTTGTAGGGAATAAAAAGATCTACACTTTTTGTACGGACCATTTTTACCCTCACCTCAACATTTTTCGAAAAAAATGTGAAAAACCGATTTTTTTCTTTTTTCTTGTTTTCTCTTACAAAAAAATTTTATGAAGTTCAAATTTTGGAAAAAGATACCTCCATTTATTGGAAAAAGGCAGCAATTTTTTCGGAGGGAAATATTTAGACGTTGTTGTTAAAATTAATTTTTTTGAAAAAAAAGACCAAATTTTTAACTGCGATTCCTCTTAAAACTACGCCTCCTAAAGAGTTCAGTTTTGACTCATTTACTCGTTCTTACGTCTATTTTTGATAAATGGTAAAAAAAGTATAAATCTATGGACAAAAAAGCGGGAAAATTGAAAAAACCGAAAATATTGCTTTTTTCGTGGTAATTTGCATATTTATCGTTGAATCATTGTTACTAATTAATAAAGTCATATTATTTTTTTTATTATTACGTAAACAACGATCATTCGGAAATACATTTATGAATAATTAGATGCTTTCGTTTTCGAACTTGATAAAAATTGTTCGAAGAAATAATCAACAATTAGAATTTCAGTCGTACTAAAAACCTTAAAAATTAAATATCTCAAGAACACGAATATTAGCCTCTTTGTAAATTTGTAATATTTTGGAGTAAGGATAGAACTGTTTTTACAAAAAAAATATATTAAATTTCAATTGATCTTCAACCCAAGCGCCAACTTTAAAAAAGTTTTTTAATATTTTAATTTAAAAATTAATTACAAAAACAATTAATTATTTTTTTTTTCAAACGATTAACCTACAAAAAAAAAAAGTTTGATAAAATTGGTAAAGCCGTTCTTGAGCAATTTGATTTCGAAGGTACATGGGATTGGCAGAATTTTCATTTTTCTAAAATATTTAATGCTTATTTTAGTTTATAATATATGATAATTAATATATGATATATTTTAATTTAATATGAATTTTTTATTGTAATTGAAAGGAAAATTCACTATCTATTTGATAAATTTCAGCAAAATCTGCAACTGGCATATTTTTGCTAACAAATATTCGAATTGGTTTTTATCGTCGAACAAAACGTCTGTCTGTAATTTGAATATATTTTGGGTAAAATATTAAACCTTCAGAAAACCCATAAAAAGCTTATTTAGTACCTTCTTTAAACCTCATTTAGTACCTTCTACACCCAAAATAAGTTCAATAGAATCAGTAAACTTGGGTTTAGTGTATGGCACAAAGTACAAAAAAAATCAACCTATATTCAAATGTTTTTTTCTCAAAAACAAAAAATAACAATTGTCCTTATAGGTTTAGTATGTTTTAAGTAAATAACAAATCTGGGGGTCGATTCTGATCGGTTTTGACATGTTTTAAATCAAATTTTAATCTATTTTAGACAACTTTCTTAAAAACTCTCCAAAACAGATTTTTCCATTGGGCAACATTTTCGTTAAGTTTTCGTTAAATTTAAATTTTCTACAATTTAGACAACTGGTATTGATAAATATTTAACTCAACCAAAATAGGATACGTTAAAATATTTGTTTACAAAATTTTTGATGAAATTTTGAATAACCGAAAAAAATTTCATTGTCACTAAAAATTAAGTGTTAAATCTAATATTAATCGAATAGTTGAATCTAATAGTGTTAAGTGTTAAATCTAATATTAATTTTATTAATTTTTGTAAGAAAATGGTAAGTTTCACCATTATATATGTATTTTAATATATTAATATTTCAAATTTGTTTAAATAGAAAATAATATAAAAATATATTATTTATTTATAAATTTGATGTTATTTGTAAGAAAACGATATGTTTAAAGCAAATGTTTGTTTTATTATATTAAATTACTAGTTTCGGTCCATTAAAAAATTATGTTTTTTCTTGAGAAGCTTAATGGTCTTTTTTGTAGAGCCGACGACGGTTAAATAATAACCAAATAGAACAGCTAGTAAGCTTATGTAATCAACACAGCGACCTGCTAGAAGGTCGCTTTAGAGTTGACAACGCAGTTCAGAGAAGGAGAGAATTGTGGGAAGATATTGCCAATCAATGCAATATTCTGGGCAATTCTAACCAGCAGAAAGATGGAGAGCATTATAGAAGAGTAAGATACACATTTGACAAATTGAAATTGAAATTTAATTGTTCTATTTTTTTTCAATTATAGGCATGGGTGGACTATAAACAGCGAATAAGGAAGAAGCTGCAATACACCACCCACTATACTAATAGTACGGGTGGTGGACCTCCATCGGGTATAGTTTTCGATGAAATGGAAGAGCAAGTGATTGCCACG
>OY856189.1:20929182-20951756 GCA_963693315.1 Diogma glabrata
TGGAACAACTACGCAAAATATAAAAGTTGTAACAAATAAAACCAAACATATTTTATTAAATATCCAAACGTCAAACGTCAAAATATTTAAATTATATGAAATAATTCCAGACAAACGTTTTTCGTTTAGTTTTTGTGTTGTGCGAATCAAGTAAAGACAAATTTTTATTTTAACATATTTTAAACTGAGTTTTAACTTTAAGTTGTCAAAACCGATCAGAATCGACCCCCTGTAAAATATAAAAAACATGAAAGAAAACTAAAAGGTACTTTTTGAGATCGCCATGTTTGAAGAATAAAATTTGCTTTTTTGTTACCTAAATAAACTAAAAGTAACGAAAGCATATAATTATTCATTAATTTATTTCCAAATGGTCGTCGTTTACGTTTATCATAAAAAATTTAAATGATTTTATTAATTAATAACGATTATTCAACGATAAATATGCAAATTACCACGAAAAAAAGCGATTTTCTCGGTTTTTTCAATTTTCCCGCCTTTTTTTCCATAACAGTGTACCATTTTTTTACAACTTATCAAAAATAGACGTAAGAACGAGTAAATGAGTCAAAACTGAACTCTTTAGGAGGCGTAGTTTTAAGAGGAATCGCAGTTAAAAATTTGGTTTTTTTTTTCAAAAAAATTAATTTTAACAACAACGTCTAAATATTTCCCTCCGAAAAAATTGCTGCCTTTTTCCAATAAATGGAGGTATCTTTTTCCAAAATTTGAACTTCATAAAATTTTTTTTGTACAAGAAAACAAGAAAAAAGAAAAAAATCGGTTTTTCACATTTTTTTCGAAAAATGTTGAGGTGAGGGTAAAAATGGTCCGTACAAAAAGTGTAGATCTTTTTATTCCCTACAACTTTTACATATAACTCTTTTTGATAGGATGCACGGTTTAGCCATAAATCACGAAAAACCCCTTTCAACCCCTAAAAACCCTCCCCATTCTCCCCCGAATAGCAGCTGCTGGTTCGATTTATGTTTCCCTCTTTTACAATATCGTGTTCTACAATATCCCACTATCAGTTTGCTGTAACGAATTATTTTTTTTTTTTCTAATTTTTTCTCCTATTATTACTGGCCTATAGTGAATTTTAACCAATTGAAATTTCAGGTAGGGCTCAAATACAAAAAACCTGATCAGGGCCGGATATATTCAAATAAGGTTAACCCTAAAAGGGTATTCTAAATCAGGCCCGGAACAGGCCCACATCAGATTGCCCTAATAGGGATTGCCATTGTAGGACTGACCAGGCCCTGATCAAGCCCTGACTGTGTTCAGGTTTCCCCTAACTAATCTCTGCTCGGGATGGTCTACTATATAAATTCCTAGATGTAATACCTTGTCTAAAGTTATATAAGCTCCTGAATTCAATGTTAAGTAACAGAGAATTAATTGTTTTTGTTGGAGAAAAATCTAGTCGATCAAGAATCCTCAATAATGGATTACCACAAGGGTCTGTCCTGGCACCTCTTTTGTTTACATTGTATCTATATGACATGCCAAATACTCAGTCCAGAAAATTTATTTATGCAGATCATATTGCAATTGCAATCCAAAGCACAGAATCAAACATATCGAGGACAAATTAACATCTGATTTGGTAATTTTAAGTGAATATTTTCAAAAATGGAGATTGCGACCGAATATTACAAAAACTGAAGTAAACTCATATCACCTTAGCAATTCATTTGCCAATGTAAACCTATCAGTTTATTTGGATGGAGTTTTACCTAATCACAATCCTACTCCAAAATATCTTGGCGTCACATTGGATAGAAGTTTAACTTATCGTTCGCATTTAAATAATGTTGCTGCGAAAATCAAATCTAGAATTAATATTATTCAAAAATTAGCAGGGACATCATGGGGTGCGGATTTCTCAACCTTCAGAACATCATCGTTGGCCCTTGTTTATTCTGTTGCTGAATATTGTGCTCCAGTTTTTACAAATAGCCATCACATAAATAAGATCGATACTTTATTAAACAGAAATATAAGGTTAATAACAGGAACTGTTAAAAGTACTCCTCTCCGGTGGTTACACGTTCTCAGTCATATAGCTCCGCCAGAAATTAGACGTAACTATTTTCTACATCGAGAGTGGTCTAATATTAAGAATAAATTTCCAAGTCTGCCGATCGCTGAAGAATTATCAGATTTACCAGTTAAAAGATTGCCTTCCAGACGTCCAATTTATGAATTACATTCTGTTGAAAATTTCTCTGTAAACGAAGAACGGAAAAAGATGTGGAACAATAATCCAGTCGTTTATAATCACCATTTAGTCACTGACCCAACACAAAGAGTACCTGACACCAACCTGTCTCGCAAACATTGGTCAAAATTAAACAGATTACGCACTGGTCACGGTAGATGCAACGCTTGCATGTTTTTATGGAATTTCATTTCGTCTCCAACTTGTGACTGTGGTGCAGAAGAGCAAAGCATGATACACATATCAGATGAATGTCCAATTAGATCTTTTGAGGGAGGTATATATGAAATTAACCGCTTGGATGAAGAAAGCGCTCTTCGATGGTTGGAGAATTTAGATTTGGACCTTTCATTTTTAAAATTTGTTTTCGTTTTTCTTTCTGTTCTTGATATTGTTAATTTATTTAGCTTATTATGTACCTTATGTTTCACACGATTAATAATAATAACAATTTGGAATAGACCCTGAGACGCGGCAAAAATTTCTGCCAGTTTTCCACCCTAATTTGTTGTGAACGTTGAAGTAACCGGTAACGATAACTATAAAATACAGATAAACTCTATAAAATACAGATAAAAACATACATTTAAAAATATTTGAGTATTCGTGGACATATACATTTTATAACTGTAGAAGTTGATAGCAGTTATAGTTTGTGAGAAAATCGATTATGGAGAAATTCGGACGAACACCGAAGTCTCACCAATATGGCATTATTTTTAAAAACCCTAAAAACTGAAAAACTCTAATCTTGTGGAACCCCGCCGTAATTCCAGAAACATCAGAATAAAAATTACTTTTAAATTTAAACGGATAACAATTTATTATTGTAGGCTTTCATTATAACAACAATAATATTTTTATTGTGAAGTTCTAATAATAATATATTCAATTCTAACAATTGAGATAATACTATTTGTATTATGTGTAGAATAAGTAAAACTATTAATTAAATATTCAAATTTCACTTAAAAACAAACTTAAAAATGTCATTGACATCTCTGTTTGTACAAAATCTATCTTCAAACCAAGATCTAAAACAACTTCTAATTATTTTTTCTCATAAGTCAAATTTTTTAGGAGATAAGAACTATTTCTAAATATATTAGAAAATGAAAATTGATTACAATTGATTAATATGTTTATTAAAGATAAAGTGTCTGAGTTTTTTTTCTAATTTTATGTTTAAATATTATGATTTAATTTTCTTATCGAGCTTCTTTCTGTATTAGAAGAAATAAATGTTTTATGTAATATTTAAATGAGTCATTATATTGATTCTAACTTGGTTCAATCTTATGCACTAAACATTACCGGTAACTCGATTTTTCCACTTTAGCTACAATATATTGAAATTTCTTGACAATCTATAGAAAATCATTAACATTGGCATAAAATAATGACATCTGAAGAAAAGGAAGACAAAAGGTTATCTTATCAATACGCGCTATGTTTAATTTATTTTAACATGTATATCAAATTATTAAGTTATTATTTTAGTTATCGTTAAAAATATTTAATTCATGCAGTTTGCCATAAAAATTACTGATAACAAAAAATTTCTTGTAATTATGATTATGTAATTTAGATGAATCTCTTCCATTTTTTGAATGTTATGTTTGATTTTGTTCAAATAAGTACTAAACTAAATAAATATTGATTAATTCGCAGTTAGCAACTTACTCGTGTTTTTAAATGGTTTGACGATTTTAAGTGCCAAATAAATTTTACTGTATGTTTTCTAAGTGTTTTAAAAATTTTAATATTATCTTAATTTTATTATTATAGCAAACTGCTTTGTTGAGTTTAATATTATAAACGATATTGAAAACAACAAAATTTTGATGTATTATAATAGCATCTGACTATTTTATTAAGTAAACTTACAAAATGATTTGCCCAAAATTAAAATCTTTAACTAGTGTCAATCTAAACGATCATCCTCAGAACAGAGGCGACAATTGGGTAGGGCTGGGGGGGGCATTGGCCCCCCCAAGGATCTGATACTATCAATACATCGATTCAATAAAACCGTCCAATCGTGGTAGCATTATACACTATAAAAATTTCAGTGCACTGTTATTCTGTAAATTCGTCTAATTTTTAGAAGATTTACTTAACTAATATACCAATTTTATCGCATACTATTAATTCAAATATATCTGATTATATAATTATTACGTTACATATTATTTTGGCCCGACTAACGTACAGTTCACCGCAATTTTCAAACCGTTATCGTTCTTTGTATCAAGTACTAGAGCGCCGCCGATACGAAAGGTGGTCGTATTGCTTCTAATCTTCTGATGAAATCAGTTTTATAAACAAAATACGATCGTTGTTCCAAAAACGCCGTGGGTGCGTATTTTGACAAAATTCTATCGTACTATAAGGTGCGCGGCATCACCGCTTTTAGAAGAACGATTTTGTTTTGTTTATAAGATATTCGTGTCTGAGCCAGAGGAAACAAAATATTTCATTAGTACAGGGTTCGTCGAGAGTTCATAGTGCAGTATTTAACATTCAAATTTCAATTGTTATTGGCCATTGGTAATTTATATAAACTTAAAAGTAAGTACATGCAGGAGAGCACAAGCTAATTATACCCCACTTATTTGGAGAACCCTGACTGTTGGACCCTGTTTTTTATCTATATCATATTGTAAAAACTTTACAAGACTTTTTAAAAACAATAAATTAAAAACAATTCTAAATGCAAAATCCTATAACATATCAGAAGTTTTCTTGATAGTTGGGCTAATTTTTATCAAATGAATGAAAATAATTGCGGGAGTAATTTAAATTTGTTTGTGTTATTTCCAGTGATTTTATAATAGTGAATGTTTTATAATGGACAAGCAATATTTGCTAACGACACGAACAAATATTTATGTTATGTAAATATTTTCAAAGAATATTATGAAAACTTGCTGACAAATTCTTTTCGCTATATGGACTATAATTTTTAATTCATAAAAAAGAAAAATTATATATTTGGTTGGTTATAATAAAATCCAAAAAGCATCCTAAACGTCAACCTTTGTTCATTTTTTTTATACAGTCACAGGGAGAGAGAAACTATTATTTTTTTGTGGTAGTTTTTTCTTATAGATTTAAAAGAAGCTCGCAATAATTGTACAATTTTGAGTCAAATGAAAAATTTACGCACGTTTATGGGTAGTACTAAACTGACCAGACGTCCCACGCTGCATGGAAATGTCCCACATTTCATTGCGTTGTCCCACAGAGAAATTTGTCTCACGAAGCGTCCCACGAAACAAATATTTCCACCACATTTGCCCGCAATATCGAAATATCAAAAAACCTTATATCTACTTACGTACAGTTTGCGCAATATCTTAGTCAAAGCAATAGCTTCACAGTTTTTTCTTGCAGTTTGTATAATGTTATGTATATGTTGATTTAACTATATTGAGAGAACAAACCAGTGCAATATTTTTTTTATTAAAATAGTATGTTAACTATAATTTTCTTAGAAATACTAAACTCAGTTTTTTTCAGATAATAGATCTACCTCAGCGAAAAGGTTTCTTTGTTTATAGAAACATCTCGCCGGTGTATATACCAGAGATCAAAAGTATATTATGGAAAATAAAATACAAAATATTTTACTTAAAAAGACGCAGTTTTCCGTATAAATTCATAAACATTTAAATTTTCAAACCAGAGTTTACAATTTTACTTTATTCGAGCACGAATTTAAATCCTTTAAAATAATATTCATAAATTAAAATGTTCATAATTTGAATATCGTTCTTACTCGTAAGAGTAAAATTTTGGTTTTTTCGATTTTACTCCTTTGGAGCAGATTACATTTTCCTGTTCTTTCATTCGATTTGCAAAAGAAGAAAATTAGTCACTCTACGTCATCCTTTATATTCATTTTTCTAACAATACATGAATAGTTGAACGAATCATTCGAAGCATTTTACGTTGGAAAGCATCAAATTTGAAGCAAAACTAAAAGTTTTGAGTATTTGAAAGAAAATATTTATTTTAATTTAGTAGCAAGAATGATATTTTATTATTTTCACTCCTGTATGTGGGAGTGTTATGTTTTCTGAAAGAACAAAGTAAAGGAGTAATATAAGTAGCGTTTCAAACTCTGTTTAAAACACACTTTAACTAGGTAGCTGAAAAATAAAATTATTATTTTCTAATTTATAATTTTTTTCTCAATAAAGAACAAACAAAGTAAACAGCATAAAAATTTGATAAATGGTATAGATTTGCAAAAGATAGAACGAGAGGTATACTGTATATCTCTAATACTTACAGAATACAGAATAGATATTAATTATTTAGTAAAATTAAAATAAATTGTTTCAATTGTTTTGCAGTCTTTACTTGTGTAACTAAGGTTTTAAGCTACTATAAAAGGTAAATTTATACTAATTTTTAAAATTATATATAAAAAGTTTTCCTGCAAACCAAGACGGATAGAAAACGTTTGCGTGAATTCTCATACGATATTGAATTGGACTATCCTTTTATAAAAAAATCAAAATATAACGACGCGAAAGTTTATTGTATTACCAGTCGGAGTGAATTTGCATATTAGCAGTAGACATTATGATATTAAAAGACATATAGATACAGATAAACATAAAAATGCGTTGCTATAAGCCGCCAGCTCCAGTAGCTTAAACAAGTTTTGTTGTTATTTTGTTTTCTTGTTGTTATTTAACATTGAAAAAAAGTTAGTTGCAATTTGCGCTGATAACACGAACACCAATTGTAGTAGTGTCACGTCAAGGGGTGAAAATTTAAAAGCAAGCTAAACTAGAATTTGAGCTAGAATGTATTTTGTGATTGTGAAATGCTGCTGATTTAAATGGCAGGGTTAAAAAAATTTGGATATTTTACTGGCTTTACTGGAGACGTTGAAGCAGTTCTGCGGCAAAAGTAATGTCGAACATAACCAACTTATTGGATACAGTGAAACTCGTTGGCTGGCGGTAGTGCCAGTACTAGAAAGAATTTTGAAAATCTACGAACCACGGCAAGCACATTTCCTAACGGTTGAACAATGTCCAATTAAAGAATTTTTTGAAGAAATAAATAGTAAACAAATAGTAAAGGAAAGCATTAAATAGTAAATTGATGCACAATCTAGTTAGCACTTTTTCACCGTCCCACTTTCTCGCAATAGAAATTCTAATTAGTTGGTATTTGGAAGAATATTTGCATTTCGTCCCACATTTTAACGATTTGGCTCTGCAGCCAAATTCTGTAACTGTGAAGCGGTGAAGTGATAAAAATTTCTTCGTTTTTTTTCATTCAAAAACTTATCACTTCACCGCTTCACAATTACAGAATTTGGCTGCTGGTCAGTTAGGGTAGACATAACCTTTTTCTCTGAGGCAAATAAAAGAAAACAAACAAACAATTAAAAAAAACGATTCGACATAAGAGGCGTCACGTAGGGATTGCAAGCCCGTGGTGTTTTATGGATCCTGGGACTACGTGACTCATAAATTTTAAATCCCGGGATGCCCGAAATCTAAAAAATCGTAAAGAAAAACCATCCTTTTTTATGCTGCACGATCTGCTGTCGTTTACAAATTCACTCTCTGAACAGTTACAAAGCAGAGATATAATAATTTCTAGCACAAGCGCTTTAATTAAAACTACCTTTTTGATGCTTAAACAATGCAGAGATGATACTAAATTTAAAATTATTTTTAACAAATGAAGGAATTTTGTAGAACTTTGCGGCATTCGCTTCGATGAAACAACACCAGAAAACAAAGATCTAGCAGAGTAACCAAGGTATCTCAAAAGCATTTTATTTTTATTTCTAAGTCCATGCATTTAAATACTTTTAAATATATGTGTGTATAAAAATGTGTATGTTATGTTTTACGAAAAAAATCTTTTTATGTCATTTAAATTCTCGCCCCCCCCCCCCAAGATTTTGGTGGAATGACGCCACTGCCTCAGAAAGAAGTTTTTAGCAACCATTACTTTCAACATTATTTTGGATCCAACACGTGTGGGTGTTGTGTTGTTGATCCCATAATTGAAAAAAAAATTCGTGTTTTGCACCTAATTTTCAGAAATAATCGATAAAATATATAGTCGAATGAAACCATGAAAACAAATCTATCAATTACTTATATCGATTATAACCGATCTACAATCTGTCAGTTCAATTAACAATTTTTTCAAACAAATCATGAGTTTATTTCGGCAATAACTCGTTCAATGTTGGCTTTAAGGCTTGTAAAATACTTGAACATTAACTACCCGGGTATTCAGTAGTTACTTTTGACCAAATATCTGTGGTTGCCCGCTTATTTGGGTAATCAAAACAAAACTAATTTCTAACAGTTAATTTGTATACTTGTTTAATCTTTTCTCGATTATTTGGGATTTTTGAGATCAATTAAACTCAAGTAAGTAAAGAAGTAATTGGAATTTTTTCAATTCAAAGGTATGGTTTGAAGTTTCTCAGAAAAAAACTCCACTTCACATTTTTCGTGTTTCGGATGAATTCGAACCTTCTTCGTCAGTACGCGGCCCGAATCCTTGGGCAGACACGCTATCAATTACGCCGTTGAGGCGATGACAATTTCGAAGTTGCAACTTCATCACTTATTTATTTTTACTTAAGTTGAATTTTTCCACTGTCATTAGACTCCATATTATGGAAATGTTTTTATAGTATATGGAATTTTTTGCATTAAATTTCTAGATAATACTTTGTGTGAATTCATAGAATGGAGAACATTTCTATTATAATTAACATGCTAAGTCACGATTGTATAGTCATTATTGATTGTTTCCAATCAATGTAAAATCAATGGCTGACACTTGGTCAATTTTAAGTCCTATATGTATTAACATTAGACTACATTAAGGGAATTTAAATTTATTTGGGATTTTTAAGATCAATTAAACTCAAGTAAGTAAAGAAGTCATTGGAATTTTTTCAATTCAAAAGTATGGTTTGAATTTTTTCAGAAAAAAACTCCACTTCTCCGTCAGTACCCGGAAAGCTATCGATTGCGCCGTTGAGGCGATGGCAATTTCGAAGTTGAAACTTCATCACTTATTTATTTTTACTTAAGTTGAATTTTTCTACTGTCATTAGACTCCATATTATGGAAATGTTCTACATTATATGGGATTTTTTGCATAAAATTTCTAGATAACACCTTGTGTGAATTCATAGAACGGGGAACATTTCTATTCTAATTAACATCCTTAGTCACGATTGTATAGTCATTATTGACTGTTTCCAATCAATGTAAAATCAAAAGCTGACACATGGTCAATTTTTAGTCCTATATGTATTAACATTAGACTGCATTAAGGGAATTTAAATTTATTTGGGATTTTTGAGATCAATTAAACTCAAGTAAGTAAAGAAGTAATTGGAATTTTTTCAATACAAACGTATGGCTTGAAGTTTCTCAGAAAAAAACTCCACTTCACATTTTTCGTGTTTCGGTTGAATTCGAACCTTCTTCGTCAGAGCCGGCTCGAATCCTTGGGCAGACACGCTATCGATTACGCCGTTGAGGTGATGACAATTTCGAAGTTGAAACTTCATCACTTATTTATTTTTAGTTAAGCTGAATTATTCCACTGTCATTAGACTCCATATTATGGAAATGTTTTTACATTATATGGGATTTTTTGCAATTAATTTCTAGATAATACTTTGTGTGAATTCATAGAATGGGGAACATTTCTATTATAATTAACATCCTAAGTCACGATGGTATAGTCATTATTAATTGTTTCCAATCAATGTGAAATCAATGGCTGACACTTGGTCAGTGTTTACAATTATTCTTATTGCTTCCCATATATGAAATTGAATGGATTAACTATTCCTTTGGTTATGCTCTCTACTTTTAAACGTAACGCATGCAATTTGATCTATTTTCTATTATTTTTCTCTACTCGAGATTCAGTGTTTTCTATATGTTTGCTAGAGTGGATTGATTTGCTAACCCCCTTTGCTACACTCATTTTTCACATAAGGAGCTCCCAAAAACAGTGTCGGCATAGAAATAAGCGATCTGCACCAGTGTCTTGGGTTTCGGGATTCTCGATTTATATAATAAGCTTGTATATCGCCAGAGCGAATCGCTAGAACAGCCGGCATTTCATTAAATTCCAGCCGATTTTCACGATCTTGGGTATTCACAAAGGTATTTGTGTATTCTATACGTTGATTTAATTGACCGATGACCGATTTGAGAGAGAAAATATTGTTTTGCTGACCCGGAATGTCGATTTAGGCCTAATTTTGATTGTCATGTAATGTACAATGTTTTTTCCTGAATTTCTTGTACATAACAATACGCGCTTTTGTGGATTTATGCTGAAATTGCTCATATTTTCTTTATTGTACATATATAATTTTTATAATATTTTTAAAGGATCAATTAATAATAAAATATTTGATATTTAACATTTAAAAAAAATTTCTTAGTTTATAACGCCATTTTTATAATTTTCCTTCAGAACAAAAAAAACTGATTCTCAACAGTCATATGCACAACGAATTTTACGTTTTTGGACCGAAACGTTTTGGACAACGTTTTTGGACCGAAAAAAAAATTTAAAAAAATACACCCTAAAATATATATATATGGGGCATTCCACGTGAAGTGGGACTCCATTAGAAAACGATTTCGTAATTTTTTTAGATTTTTTGGCCAAACCCTTTGCCGTCGGTGACGGTCACAAATTTGAATTTTTTCGTGAACGACAAACGTTTTTATTTTGTAGGCAGTTTAACACGTATACACATTTTTTAGAAATATATTAGTTCGTTAGAATTTTTTCCGAAAAATATTAAAATATTTTTTGAGGGTAGGTTTCTCCCTTATTTTGAGGTTTTAAAGTTTAAAATAATTTTTTCGGATAAAAAAACAGGGTTTTCACGTAGTTCTAAAACTTTATGATTTTTTCCCTCGGAAATAGCTCCATGTAGGAAAATTTTGTGCATAACAATTTTGATTTAAAATTTTACGTAGACTGCGAATACTTTTTTCTATTTTCAAAAATCATCAATTTCAAAAATATTAGTCGCCATATTGGTGCCACCATTTTGAATTTTAGTAATTTGACCCTGAATTTGGATTTATTAATTTATTTGAATTTTATTTTCATTTGACAGCACAAGATATATCGTGAAAACTGGTTTTTGGGGTGGTTTTTAGCTTTCAGCGCCCTCTAGCGCTCACATCGATACTACTTCTATCACGCGATAAAAATTATTTGGAAGTGCATATTTCAAACCAAATTTAAAAAAAAAAATTAAAAAAACGTGTCATACAATCCGAAAAAATTATTTTAAACTTTAAAACCTCAAAATAAGGGAGAAAACTACCCTCAAACATTTTTTTAATTTTTATTTCGTATTTTACGAAAAAAAATTCTAACGAACTAATAAATTTCTAAAATAATTACAAAATAAAGACAGGAGAAAGAAAAAAAGAAGAAAATAAAGAAATTCCAATTTGCGACCGTCACCGACGGCAAAGGGGTTGGGCAAAAAATCTAAAAAAAATTACGATAGCGTTTTCTAATGGAATACTATCAATTCCCAAAATTTGGGCAACAACAAATTTTTGGTCATCTCACTTCACGTGGAATGCCCCATATGTATATACAAAAGCAATGGATATGTTACCATTACCTGGTTTTAAAATTATAACTGAGACAGAAATTTGAATAAAAACTTTCAGTTGATTCATGAATAATTTTCCTTTTTTATTTCATATTAGATTCAAACCCACAATCATCAGCACCACTGATTTCAATTCATTACTTGCATTAACATGTGCGTTCCATTGCAAAGCCAACTAGCTCAAATCTACTTTTATTTACAATACCTCGAACAAATTGTGTTTATATTTTACATATTTTTAAGTTTTTGGCGTTCTATTGGTGATCTACCTATAAATTTTGAGCAGCTCATATGTTCCAACGAAACGCATGTAATTCCAATTATATACTGAAAAATTTATTGAAAGAAACCTTAGAATATATACTATAAATATAGAGAGAACATAACTTTAAAAATATGGAGGGGCTGAAATCTCACAGCTCTGAGATATCAAGACTTCGGTCTGGGTTAAGTATTTTGATATAGTTTTCGGCAAAATACTTTTATGAGGACATGGTTTTTAGTTTTGGGCAGCGATGTATATCAAACATAACTCTTTGTTAAAGTACAAGTATTTTTTATCTCTGTTTAAAAATTTATTACAAAACTAACACGAAACATCAATACGTTGCCGGAAAATTATAATCAAAATTCCAAAAATATTGTTAAATTAAATAAAATCAAACTTTTTCAGAATTCCAAAAATATGCCAAAAATTAGAATAAAATCAAATATTTAAATATTTTCTAAATTCCAATAATATTTCAAAAATTCTTAAAAATTCAAACTTTTCAAAAATTTAAAATTTTTTCAAAATTCCAAAAATTATAATAATATGAAAAATTAAAAATTTTTCAAAATTCTAAAAATATTTCAAAAATTCTTACAAAATCAAAAATTAAAACTTTTTCCGAAATTCTAAAAATATTGCAAAAATTATTACAAAATCAAAAATTGAAAATTTTTTCAAAATTCCAAAAATTATAATAAAATCAAAAATTTTAAATTTTTCAAAAGTCTAAAAATATTCCAAAAATTCTTACAAAATCAAAAATTAAAACTTTTCCAAAATTCCAAAAATATTTCAAAAACTAAAAACAAATTCAAAAATAATAAAATTTCATATCAAACAAATGAAATTTATTTTTTTCCAAAAAATTTGGTAAAAAAATAAAAATCTTCCTTTTGACACTCTCTCTCTGGCGTTTACATCCCATGGAGGGATTTTGCCGTCTGTGCAATCAGCTTCCAATTATCTCGTTCCATGACCAGTTGACCCCTGTTTCGACATCCTATATCACGAAGGTCTTGGATGATGTCATCACGCCAGCGTTGTCTAGGTCTTCCTCTTTGAACACCAGCTGGTTGTTGTTGGGACGCTTTCTTTATCATTCTATCCAATGGAGCCCTTTCTACATGACCAACCATCTAATCCGGTTGGATTTAATGAATCCGATTACATCGCAGCCTCCAAGAAGCTGTCTGATTTCATGATTCATTCGGATTCTATACTGATTTTCAGCAACTTTACATGGACCATAAATTGTTCGTATGACCTTCCTCTCGAAAGTTGATAAAATTCTACAATCGGAAGAAGTCAGTGTCCAGCTTTCACTTCCAAATGTAAGCCGACCTGTGCTTAATTATTGCTTTGTATAGTGTGAGCTTACACGACCGCGAAAGATGTTTTGATCGCAGAAGTTTTGAGTATGCGTAGAAAACTCTGTATGCGGCAGCGACCCGGGCTGCCTGCATGTCATTTGACGATGTTATTACAGACCCGAGGTATTTGAAGTTTTCCACGCGTTCCACTTCATAGTCGCCAGTATCCAGATTTCCGGGAGGCATGTTCTTGGATGTTGTTAACACTTTGGTTTTGCCGGTGTTGATGCATAATCCAAGTCGTTTAGCATTTCTTTCAAGCTGAGAGAGACTATCCTTAATATCGCTTGTTCTACGTCCGAGAAGCACAATATCATCTGCGTAGCCAAGAACTTGACTAGATTTGTTATATATGCACTTTTGTGTCTCAATTCGGCTTTTTCTTATCGCGTACGCCAGCGCCAAATCAAACAGTACGGGCGCGAGTGCATCACCTTGTCGAACACCTGATGTTATATCGAAAGGATCAGAAACTGACCCTTCGATTACTATTCTACAATTTGATCCCGATGTTGTGAGTTTGCACAGAGAAACAAGTTTCTCTGGGATACCAAGGCATATGAGTGCGGACCAAAGATTTTCGCGGATGATACTTTCATATGCTTGCTTGAAATCGACGTAGAGCTGGTGAATGCTGATGTTGTACTCCCAACATTTTTCTAGAATCATCCTTAAGGTAAAACATTGATCTGTGGTTGAACGGTTGGGACGAAAACCACACTGATAGTCACCGATGATAGATTCGGCGAACGGGATGAGTCGAGCAAGTACGACATTAGCTAGTATGTTATATGCAGTGTTCAACAGTGCGATGCCACGATAATTCGCACACTTTAGACGGTCACCTTTCTTATGTAGCGGAACAATGAGAGCTGTTTTCCATTCTGCAGGTGGTTCTTCTTGGTCCCAGATTGCAAGTATCAGATCATATATACGTGAGACCAGAGCTGCTCCTCCATTTTTCAAAAGTTCTGCGGGAATTCCATCGAAACCTGGTGATTTGCCATTTTTCAGTTTTTTAATAGCAGCTTCCACTTCTTCTATTGCTGAGTAAGGGACAAAAATTTCCTCAGTTGATGGAGCAATTGCTCGAATAGGATGAACTTCATTCGTTCTATTCAGTAGGTCTTGAAAGTGGGATCGCCACACTGCCAGCACATCGCGTTCACTTGTTGTAAGTTCATTATTTTCATTTTTGATGGCTGTAGATCTTGGGTGGAAATCTTTTGTCAGATTCCGTGCATTGGCAAAGCACTCTTTTGAATTTCCGTTGGCCGCATGTTGGTCGATGTTTTCGATGCAGCTCTTCATGTGTTCGCGTTTCTTTTTACGTAGAAGTTTTGCTGAGGCTTTTCTGGCGCATAGATAATCAGCTTGGGAGCTTCGGGTGTTCCTTGTCAACTTCTCTCGCAGTTTTTGTTTATTTTCAACGGATTGGCGGCATTCGTCGTCAAACCATTCGTTGTCTGGTTTCGGTGGTTGTTTTCCGATTGTAGTTTGTGCTGCAGCTATAATGGTTGATTGAAGCGTTTGGCATTCTTCTTGTATGTTTAATGGCATCTCAGAAGAGATGTCAAGCTCTTCTATGTTTTGTGTTATTATTTCTTGATATCTATTTAGCGTTTCCAGATGTTTAAATGCTTCGACATTCCAGCGCATGGTCTTTTTTGCTTGCCTATTAAATGTAGATGATAATTTGCACTTGTACTTAAAGATGACAAGCATATGATCGGTGTCCATATCAGCACCTCTGTATGATCGAACGTCAGTTATACTTTTCTTTCGACACACACTTCGACACACTTGACTTGACTTCCTTTTGACATACTTGACAACATTTTTTGACAAACTTATAATGCCATAATTCTCAATAATAATGAATAGAAAAGTTTCATATCAAACAAATAGTTAATTTCATTTTATTTTCCAAAAAATTGTGTAAAAAAATAAATAAAAATCTTTCTTTTGACACACTTGACAACATTTTTTTGACAAACTTATAATGCAATTATCTAGATTTTGGTCTCATATACCGATCCCGACTATCAAGATTTCTCCAAATTCAATGTTCCTACTCGTAATCACTTAAAATGAACGTTTTTTAAGCAAAAAATATGCAAATTTCCTTGTTTTGACACACTTTACGATTTTTTGACATACTTCAGGTTACAGTTATCGAACACATCGTCATTTCGGCTCTTATCATTGAGTGTACCTATTTTTAGAATTCAAATGTTTCAAATCCCTTTAGCCGTTTTCTAGATTTTGTCGGTTATGACGGCCGACTGACAGACATACATTTTTTTTGCTTTTTTAGAATCATTAGGTCCTAAAACGTCGAAAAATGCCAAAAAAAAATGGGGGTAAGAATTTCACTTGTAGCTCATGAATGTAATACTTTGGTCTTTCAGACCGAAGTGATTGTGTAAAAAGAGACATACAAAATCGTAATCACTCATCTGTCGTATTCAAATTCTCTTTTCTCTTTTCTCTATTTTGATTTGTTTTTAATTATTACCCTAATTTTTTTTATTAAATTCTAAATTCTAAATGTAAAATGCTAAACATGTTCAAAGTTTTCTTGATTGTTGTGCTAATTTTTATGAAATGAATTAAAATAATTACGAGAGTAATCTAAATTTATTGTGTAATTTTCAGTGATTATTTAACTAGTGAATATTTTATAATGGACAAGCAATATTTTCTAACGACACCAACAAATATTTAAGTTATGTTAATATTTTCAAAGTGTATTATGAAAATTTACAGTCAAACTTTTTTCATTATGGACAAATTAATTTTTAATTCATAGATATCAAAAATTATATGTTTGGTTATAATAAAATCCAGAGCACCAATTTCTTTTTATTTCTTTTTGTAAAGTCGCAGGGAGGGAGAAAGTATCATTTTTTTGCGGTAGGGTTTTTTTATTATAGAATTAAAAAAGACTCGCAATAATTGTACAATTTTGAATCAAAAAAAAATTTACGCACGTCTATGGGAAAACATAACTGTTTCTCTCTGAGACAAAGAGAGGAAAACAACCAAACAAAAAAATGATTTGGCGTAAGACGAGTTACGCTAAATAGTAGTTGTGGTGATCGTGAAAGAAAATCATGCTAACGAATTGGAACGCTCAATCAAAATAAATTCAAAAATCTATTAACGTTTAATTCTTTCAAATTATAATTTAAAAAAACTTTATATGTTTGCAAAATATTGTTTCTAAAATACGTATTTTTATGTTTATTAAATTAACTAGGAAAAGTATAATGCCATTACTCCCCAAAATGATAATTTCCCGTTTGTGTTAATATAACACTCTCGCTGTAAATTTCATACTCGATTGAAATGAGTGTCATTTACAACACAATATACTAATTTGGAATTGAAATTTACATGTACTGTTATTTTTATTTTTGTTGGAGTAGAGTAAATTATGTCATCACTGTCCTTGACTGTGTCTGATGGTATGAATTCATGTTATGGATTGAAATGTAGTTGTACATAATTATACGAATAAAAAATGAGTATAATTTTATTTGATATATAAAGATGTGTAACGGCGGACTATATGCAATTTTGTTCTAAAAGTAATAATTCTCAAACTCAATTATAATTTTATTAATTTTCTTAGTTTAGTTACGTCACACTTAATAAACATGTTTATTATTGCTGGAAGAAAACAGAAGATCGATGTATGATATAAAAGTATAAAAGTGATTATTTATTTGTATATAAATTCAGTGTTTCAGTTTTTGAGCTATCCGGTATAATAAAATAATAATTAATTTTCGTAAAAGTTCAAAATTCATTACAGATGAAATTTCCAATGAAATTTTCCAATTTTTCTCAAAATCCAAATTATGTTTGGCACTAATAAATTTGATAAATCTTAGTTCCATGCTGTTATTAAATTTTTGAAAAAAATCTTTAAAAACAAAATTTTGTAAAGTCGTTGTACTTGCATTTCCATTTACGGAGTAAAATGTATAATCGATGTTTTTGAAAAAAGAAGCAACAAATAGGATTTGTTAAAAACTTTACAAATTGTATAACATGCTGAAACATTGACCATCAAAATATTTCGGTATCAATATTTTTTATAATATTGATCTGATCAAATATTTAAATGAAATATTGGCAGTTAGCAAGCCTAAGCCGATATCCTACCGTTTGGACTTTTTAGATTCGTTATGACCTAATACGTAAGAATAAAAGTAAGAATTTCACTTATCGGCTCGAGATTGTAATACTAAGGTCTTTCAGACCGAAGTAATATAATACAAAAGTGTCACATACTCATATGTATATTTATTAAGGGGGTGGATATGAGAAGGGGTGAAAACACAAGCTAAAACTCGATCGAGTGGGATTTCGTTTGAAAGAACACTTGATTTAAGAAATATTGCATTTTTTGAAAGAATTTTGCGTTGCAGAGTTTTGGAATTATTGTCAAAATAGTGCAATTTTCTGACCACCTCTTTCTGATTGACAGAATAGGTTGAAAAAATTCACAGAGATAGGAAGTTTGGTAAATTTTGAACGAAAATTATAGCGGCATTTTAAATAATTATATTTCTGTGTATATATGGAATAGGAGTGGTAAAAAAAATGTTGATATATTAGGACACTTTAATTTATAATTTATTATAATTGACACTAAACATGCCTAACTTTGAATAAAAAAACTTTTAGACCGTTCCATAGAAAACAAAAAGAATATGATTTGGTCTTCCGTTAAATGTACTTCACAAAGAGATAAATTTGCTGCACATAATCCAATTTTGTAATTTTTTTATTTTTGATCTACGGTTGTGACTACCCCGCGTCCTTCAGTCCCTGCTATTGACATATGAGTTAGCGTGAGATATCACATACCACTGGCAATAGCAGCGAGATATCACTAGCCAAGGTGACACCTTAGGGGTGGTGGCGGATGAACTGTATTCAGTCAACGGTAGAATCCTAAATCTTGGCTGTGAAATAATCCTTGATAATGGGAAACTATTGCTTCCTTTTTTGTAAAAATTTGCTATACACTTTTTAATTTACTTTTATTTTCTCTATTATATCATACAATATTGGCCATATTGGTCATATTTTCTGAGTGATAGGATTTATTGTTCAGTTATCCATTCCTTAACAAAAAATATAAAAATAACAAAAAAGGAAAGATTAACGTCCATCAACAACTTTCATGTTGTTGTGGGATCTTGGTTTTAAAAGGTTTTGATGTGATGTTATAACACATATTGTAATTCCTTTCCTACTACACAACACATTTTCTTAAAAAAAAAAATAAGTGGGTCGAAAAGTGCTTGAAAATGTATATATACGGTTCCAAACCACGCTATAGTATTAAAGTACTTATGTAAAGAGGACAAGGAATTGAAGTACGGGTGACACAGAGAATATGTTGCCCATTACAAATGATTCTAGCTAAGAGTCGTAGGAGGCAATGGCGTTGACAATTTCAAGACAGTTAATACATTTATTTTTTGTAATGCTATTTGGATTATTATTATTTTTTTCTTTATAAACTGTGTTGTGAGTAGAAATTACAAAATGTCTCACAACAACACACAAAAACCTTTTAAGACCAATATCCCATAACAACATGCGTTCTAGTGTGTTGATGGACGCAAATTTTGATATGTAATTCAGGGAAACACTGCATATGATATTGTTAGAACCTAGAAACCTACTAAGAAAAAGCCGCCGATTGGAGTGTCAAAAATTTGGTCAATTTTAATTCCAGCAAATCACAGCTATTGATTGTTTCTAGATAAAAGACTGAGTTCCCCAACGACATTTCAATTAGTTAGTATCTGTAACGAACAAATAGACGAATAAGAAAGCATTATTTTATTTGAAGTCATAATTTCAACATACTTACTCTGGAACGACCATACATAATGATGATGGTAAAAGCGTGTCAAAAAAATTCGGTTTCTTTAACAGATGTAAAAAATATCTTACTCCGTATCAATTACTCCACATTTATAAGTCCTATATTTGTCCATATACGGAGTGTTGTTGAGAACCTTGGAAAGCTGCTCTGTTCCCATTCTGGCTCTTTTGGACCTTGTTCAAAAGCGTGCTATACGAATTGTTGGTGATCGAAATCGAAAATCAAATCTTAATTCCCTACAATATAGCCACAATGTTGCTGATCTCGTTGTTTTTTATAAATATCGTCACTATGCTTAAAACGTATTCTTATTCCAGTTTTACTCGTCAATCGGTTTGTGCAAACAGTTAATATGTTGAAATCACTCACTGCCATAGTGACAAAATGAAAAAAGACTCTTTTTCCGCACATCGTACAAATGGAATGCATTGAATAAATAGTCTCGAGTGCCTTCAATTCACAAAGATTTGAAAAAAGCGTCCACCAACACCACAAAACGCATGTTGTTGTGGTAACTAAGTCTTAAAGGTATCTATATATTGTTGTGACACATATTGTAATCCCTATTACACAACACTTTTAATTAAAAACGAAAAAAATCAAAACTACGCTAAAAAGACCAATCACTTAACGTTTTAAGCAAGCATTAATATTGAGGTTTTAAATGGTTCGTATATACATGCAAATGTTTACACACTTAATTTTCATTTAAAATTTGATGATTTCCTTCGGTTTAAAATAAAGTGTCGTTGGTACTTGGGGTAAGTTTTCAAATAACATGAGGTCAATCTTATGTTAATTGACGCAAATAACTTATTTAATAAGTTTTATGAAAAAAAACACGAAAAGAAATCGTTTTTGTAAGTAATCTGTTACCCTATATATATTTTAGTTAAAAGGTTAGGTTAGATCAGACAAGTACTTCATTAAACCATGAGTTTTTACTTTTAACTAAAGCAGGACTATAGAGAGCTCTACTTACCTTTAGAACGCCGATAATATGCAGAATATGATAATCATATTGAAAAATGACACACAATGAAAAAAAATCAGTCACTGCAAGTTGCAACCTCTTTTCTACCAACCGAAATTCGATTGACTTGCCCAAAAAAATTAAATATGAAAACACAACAATCGAATTGGATGTCAAAGTGGCAGAGAACATTCGGTTCCGGTTGTAGAGTAATGGTTTTTTTTCTTTGTACAAATCAATTATATTCCCTACAGGCAAGAATACATGGATGAAACAATAAAACATGAATAAGTCATGTTCCCAAAAAGATTAGATCGCAATACCACTTTTTGGGGTTTGTACATTCTTCGTGAGAAATTATTGAAATCTGCAATGTATTGAACAGATAAATGGTCTAATTAAATCTACAATTTTGTATTTTTAGACTTTATCACCCATACGCCACAGATAAAATATATGATAATTGGCCACACAATAACTCATTAAAATAAATTAAGAGGTTATCTTTAGAGTTGAATTTAAAATTTATGATTACAATTCGGCTTGAAATTTTCAGTAACGACGAAGAAGTTGGCTTTGTTGATATATGTGCAATTCTCCGACTCTGTGTATATTGGAACATAAAAGACTACTTGAGATGAATCTACTCAAAAATTGCTGTCTTATAAAGAATAATCTCAAAAAAGCTATAAATGTATTTTACGTCTTATCCCATCTTATCCCCACTACAGTAAATTTTGAAAATCATAATCTATACATTTTCCTAAACTTAAAAAAATTAATGAAAGTATGATAACATGATCGTTATGATTGTTTTTTTGTTGATTTGTAAACAAATTTTTCAAACCTATAAAAGGTCTTTCCGTTGTATAAAAAAATTGAGTTCTCCTTTTAAAATCATCTTTGAGTGACCTACGTTGCTGTTTTTTTTAAATTTCAATTAATTTCAATTGAAATTAAAGAATCAAACGAAACGTCTAACCCAATATAAAAGTGATTCTCTTGCACTTTACTTATAACAATTCACAACGGTGTACTAAACAGTTTGAATTGTGGATTTTATTATTTCAATAATTTATTAAAAAGTGAATTTTAAATGAATTTGTGAAAAAAATAATTAGGTTGTTAAAAATAATTTTCATAAAACTTTCAAAAATGGAGACGTTTAAGTCTCTAAAATTAGTGTTTTTGTTAAGTATTTTGGCAATTAATAATTGTTATGCAGGTAAAATTATTGATTTTTTTTATACAAACGTATGCAAGCGAAATAATATATATATATATATATATATATATATATATATATATATATATATATATATATATATATATATATATATATATATATATATATATATATATATATATATAGATATATATATATATATATATATATATATATATATATATATATATATATATATATATATATATATATATATATATATATAAATATATATAAATATATATATATATATATATATATATATATATATATATATATATATATATATATATATATATATATATATATATATATATATATATATATATATATATATACATATATATATATATACATATATATATATATATATATATATATATATATATATATATATATATATATATATATATATATATATATATATATATTTATATATATATATATTTATATATATATATATATATATATATATATATATATATATATATATATATATATATATATATATATATATATATATATATATATATATATATATATATATATATATATATATATATATATATATGCGGCATTCCACGTGAAGTGGGACGACCAAAAATTTGTTTGTGCCCAAATTTTGGGAATTGATAGTGCTGCATTAGAAAACGATTTCGTAATTTTGTTAGATTTTTTGGCCAACAGCTTGCCGTCGGTGACGGTTACAAATTTGAAATGTTTTCTTGAACGTTTTACAAATGTTTATATATATATTTATATATATATATATATATATATATATATATATATATATATATATATATATATATATATATATATATATATACATATATATATATATATATATATATATATATATATATATATATATATATATATATATAAATATATATATATATATATATATATATATATATA
>OY856189.1:20951956-21112956 GCA_963693315.1 Diogma glabrata
ACATGACCTAACTTATGAAGTTGTTATTTTCATCCCTCCCACCGACTAATTATGTTCCTTTTGACTCGAAAATGAAGTGTATGCAGTTTTACTGAAATCGGAAAATAATTACCCACCGCGCAGTGGCGTCGAAGATAAGAAAATTAGCAGAATAATAGGCTTTTTTATTTGTATCAGATATAATCATCTTAAAATATAATATATCTCATAATTTCGATTTTTTATTAAAAGCTAATTACTTTACGATTCCAACGAGCCTTAGTATGTAGAAATTGATCTTAGGAAAGCGTTTTTATCGAATTTCTTCTTCTTAAATCAAAAAAAAAATTTCTGCGAAAATTCAGAAAAAATAAATTTTTATGTTAGATTTAGACTTTGTTTGAGTAACACAAATTTTTATTTTTGGATACATTGCTAGCAGAATTAACTGGACATGGTAAAGTAGATCGTTTGCCAACCATAGTAACATTTGGTAAGATTGAGAAGTTATTAACGGTTCCATAATGCAAAGAACAGAGCGGCTTATCAATTGCGAATGCGATATATGAATGCCTTGAAGAATGGGATCTTACTGATAAAGTCGAAGCCATGTATTACGACACGACATCAAGTAACGCTGGACCAGAAAAAGGTGGAAAAAAAGATTGGCCACAACTTGATTCGATTCCCATGTGGTCATCACATACAGGAGATTAAACTACGGGCTGTTTATGATCTCAAATTTGGAAAGACCACAGCACCCGATGTTTATCTGTTCAACAAATTTCGGAAGGCATGGGACGATGGTAAAATTAATCCAACAATGTTCAAAAATGGAATATCGGACAAAAAACTGGAAAACAAAATTCCAAAACACTCGTGAGAAGCTCTAGTAATTTTTTGTCATGAAGAGTTGGAAAAATCACACCCACCCAGCGAATATAAAGAATTTTTGGAAGTTACATTGATTTTTCTTGGCGAAACCATTGAGAATTACAAATTCAAACGCCCAGGTCCGACAAGTCACGCCGTTTGCATTTTTTCGAGACGTTTGCATTTTTCTGATTATGTTGTATGTAAAAATTTGGTTCAAATGCATAGATGGAACAGCAGCCCCATATCAGGATTTGGATTTCATCAAAATTGACCAAAGAGTTTCAGAAGAAATGTTGAACAAAATTTGTTATCATCTTCACTATTTAACGGAAGCAAAAATTGGCTTGGCGTTTTTCGACCCAGAGATTTCGTTTGATGAAAAACGAAAAATGGTTAAAAACCTTGAGGTCCCAGCACGAGACATCCCCATCCCACCCCAAACTCGCAAAAAAGATTTTGACGCAGTCAAACATATGCAACTTTTTGCTAATAAGAACATTCTTATTTTGTCACAGAAAAAACTCAGAGTTTTTTTAATCGATTTAGAATTTGTATTGATTTTTTGCTACATGACCCATCGGAATGAGGATTTCGTCAAAGCCACGTTGTTTTGCCAAAGTTTGCATGTTGTTAATGATACCGCCAAACTCAGTGTTAAGTTGATGACACGGAATACAACAGCATTCTAACTAAAGACGAGGAAGGTACATAATACACCACTCAGGTGGTCGAAAACTACAGATGCAAATACCCATCATACAATAAATCTAATTTAATTTATTGATTTCTTTGGGAAAAATGTTGCTTCTGAATGAAAAATTATTATAAATTTAATCATAAAAATTAATTTTTTTCTTTGAAAAAAGATTACTATAAATTAGTGAATTTTCGTATATGTAAGAAGGAAAATTAAGAAAAATCGCTTTTCTAAGATCGATTTCTACATACTTAGGCTCGTTAGAATCGTTAATTAATTAGCTTTTATCAAAAAAATCAAAATTATGAGATATATTATGTTTTAAGATAAATATATCTGATAAAAATAAAAAATCCTATTATTCTGCTAATTTTATTATCTTCGACGCCACTGCGCGGTGGGTAATTATTTTCCGATTTCAATAAAACTTGATATAGTTCATATTTGAGTCAAATGGAACATAATTAGCCGGTGGGAGCGAAGAAAAAGATGGTTTGAAAATTGTTCATACATATCTGATCATGCCTAATATATATATATATATATATATATATATATATATATATATATATATATATATATATATATATATATATATATATATATATATATATATATATATATATATATATATATATATATATATATATATATATATATATATATATATATATATATATATATATGTATATATATATATATATATATATATATATATATATATATATATATTTATATATATATACATATATATATATATATATATATATATATATATATATATATATATATATATATATATATATATATATTTGTATATATATATATATATATATATATATATATATATATATATATATATATATATATATATATATATATATATATATATATATATATTTATATATTTATATATATATATATATATATATATATATATATATATATATATATATATATATATATATATATATATATATATATATATATATATAACGATATGAGATATAACGGAGATCAGCGGCACTCTCACGGTCGCAATTTTTTATCTACACCAAAAAAGTTTTCGTGTATGTTGCGGCAAATAATGTCTTGGGCAAGTTTGCGAACTGACCATATTCGGGTACAGGCTAAGCGGCTAGAGCCTTAAAAGTCGAATAATCTAGAGCGCTTTAACTTCCGTTTGAAACATAATGTTAAAATAAAATTGATAAATATTGAATATTTAAACTTTTTTGTACCACTTTTTGTTTTATAACAACCTTGGCGTTTAGGGTTCCTGAAAAATCAGCTGTTTTAAAAATTTACTAAACTTTGTTGTCCTAAATCTAGAGAAAAATGACCAAACTTACATTTAAAAACTTTTGCACAGGTACCTACAACATAAATCTTTTAAAATTTAAAATAAAATAGTTCAAGTCCAGACCCTGGGACTTCTGAAATAAAAACAAACGCAAGTTTATGTTATTTAAATTTATCTTAACTTTGAAGAAAACTTTTAAGCTATAGCCTCAAGAAATTTCAGCTTTCTAACCCAAAAGGTTCCATTTTTATAAGCAATATAATGCACCTATTGCAGACAAATCTGAAGTCATTTAATACCATACGAAAATGATCAAATTCTCTTTTATTTGTATTTTTTTCACTAAGTTACCGTTTGAAAAAAGATTAAATAAGAACAAAAAAATACAACACCAAGGATGATTTTGAAATAAAATTGTTTAATAATGTTTGATTATAAATTATGTGTGATGGTATAATTGTAGTTGTGACGTAGTTGATTTGATCTTTGGATTTAATATGTTATGACTAGTTTTAACCAAATTAAACAAAACTATTCCAAAATTGCATAAAGTAGTTTCGGTTAATGTATTTAATGTCTTTTGTGAAATTTGCTGGATAATTCCGTTTCTACTTAGTTTTTTGATTTTAACTAATTTGATACATTGATTCTACTTGTATGCATATCTTTCTGATCAAGAAATCTACCTTTTTCTAGCGGATATACCTGTCGCTGGACGATTTTTTTATGGAACCAATCAGTTATCAACTTCTTATTACTTTGACGATTTATGATAAGATCTAAAAATGGTAGATAGCAATCAATTTCTGTTTCAAGCGTGAGCTGGATATTGTTGTTAAGATTATTAAATTTATTAAGAACTTCTTGTATTTTGTTTTTAAAACAAGCAGTTAGAATGTCATCAACATATCGAATAAAAAAGGTGGTTTGAAGTTCATATCTTTTAAAACAACTTCTTCAACATATTTCATTATTAAATTAGCACAAGATGGACTAACAGGTGAGCCCATTGGACTACCAAATTTTTTTTTATATGCTTGTTGATTATATGTGAATTCGCAATTGTTTAAAACTATTTCTAATCCTTCTATAAATTGTACTTTTGGTAATTTTAGCTTGTTCAGTTTTTTTATTTCCATCCAATTTTGTTTTACAATTTGAACAACAAGATTACTATCCACGTTTGTAAATAATGACACGACATCTAAAGAAATTAAAATTTTGTCATCAGGAAGTTGATATTCACCTAATTTTTCTTTCAAATCTTCTGCATTTTTGATAAACGTGTTAGTTCTTCCCACAACTTTTTTTTAAATGTTCGATAAAAAAGGCGACATATTATAAAGAGGTGTTCCTATAGATCTTACAATTGGACGAAGAGGCATACCAGCCTTATGAACTTTGGGTAACCCATATAAATTAGCTGGGACACCGTAATAAGATCTCAGCCATTTTCCTCCATGTACAGATATTCGTTCTTCAGTTTCCCAAGTCATTACCATCTTATTAAGATGTTTTTGAATACTGGCGGTTGATACTTTAGTGATTTTCAAATAAGTAGTGTCATCTTGTAACAATGTTTGTATTTTAAAATCATAATCACTTTTTTTCATCATAACTGTGATATTTCGCTTGTCAGCTTTTAATACAATTATATCATTATTTAAAGTCAGAAAATGTTTAGTATCGTTCAAATCATGAAGTAACTTTAATTCTTCATATGATAGTAATATTTTATGGTTATGTTTATGTTTAAAATTCGTCAATATGTTGACAAAACGATTCCGTAAATTTGACTTTGTTAAATCGTCAAATTGATCTTCACAATTCAGAAGAACATTTTCAACACCACACGCTATTTTATCAAATGGTATTCTTTTTTTCAGTAACAGGAGGAGCAAATTTTTCTCCGAGTTTCAAAACATTTTCCACATTTTCTGGTATTGTTGTTTCGGAGAGATCGACTAGCCATTTACCATCTAATAAAGCAGTAATATGATTTTCAGCTACAGTTGAGATTTTTATTTCAACAACGCTGTCTTCTCGGTGATTTACTGAATTTATTGGTTGTGGTCTTAAAAGGCTCTCAATTTTACGACGGTGATTAATTTTTATTTCTTCAAAAACATTTTTAAATTGTCCTTCTGCGCGATCAAAAATTAAAGAAGATAGATCAGGTGGTAGATTTTCAAAAATATAAATTCTATAATTTTCAATTTGTTTCTCAAGTTTTTTAACCGTGCCAAAAATTTCAGTAATTTCACAACTGAAGATTGTGAACCAAAATCTTTGTTCTGCATTTTCAAAAAAATTTTTGTCTATTTAGATGTGTTCTTGAGATGTTTATTTTTGCGCGAATGGTTTGGGTTAATTGTTTTGTCTATAAGATAGAAAAATTAATATTTATCATGGGTGGTGCTCAAAAACAAGTTGCCAATACAAACGGTCACAACAGGATTAATTCATGTTGTCTTTTCATGTCCTCCATAAAACAATTAACTTATATATAATCTCAATACTTTGATTTTTTGGTTACCGTTAATTTTTTAAAATCGTACTATGCAAAATTGACCGCTTTTTATGGTTTCCTTATATTTGTAATCACATATGTGGCATCTATTATATAACCATCTTGAAAAAGAATAACTTCTTATATAAACCTTAAAGCCAAATTAATTAAATCATCGTGTATTTATTAATGGTAAGATTTAGTGAAAGATCAAATCCACATATTCTTTAGTTTTGGTTAAACATTTTTTTGTCTATATAATATTTTCATTTTGTTTGGAGTTCGAGCGCTTTTAAAAAGCCGGGTCCGGGACGAAACCCCCCTTCCACCCCCCTCCCCTTCTTGTCGGGCATGGTTAAATTTGTTAATCTCTTCTTTATTACCGTAAGTTTCATAATACTAGTAGCACTATTTAATCCTGCATGCTTAGCACAACCAGGTCGATAAAAGGAGTCACAATCATTACATTTTGTTGATTCAGCTTCTGATTTGAAAAATAAATTCTTGTTGATGCACATTAAGCACTTAGTTTTTTTTAATTCAAATGGAATTATAGAAAAAATAGTTATAATTAAATTAAGAACGGGATTGCAAATGGAACAAGTTGATTGAAATGAAACAATATTGATAATTAATTACGAAAAAACAAAGTTTACGAACTATTGAGTTTACTAACTACCATTGATGAAACTAATCAGAATTATTCATCAAATAATACTACTAATAATAATTAATACAAATAATACTAATAATAATTATTCATAAAATACTTTATATTATCCACTAATAATAAAGTCAAATTAATGGTAGAAAAATTGAAATCAGAAAAAAAAATTTTTAATTGATACAGAAGTTCAATGGATTTCATTTATCTTTTCTTCTTTTCTTTATTTCACAAAACAAATATAATATTTTGGTCTTCTCTCTAGCACTCTAACATTATCGCTTTACATCACCAAGAAATATTATGGAGATATGAGATCGAAAAAATTTATAGTCTAAAGCGATAGAACTTGCCATTTCATCGAAATTTTTGATGTTTCATCAAACATTGAAAATTCCGAAGTTAAAACAACCCACAACAGACTTAGGTTTCTGGGTGCACGCTCTTAGGGTGAGGAACATTTGTCGTTTCTTAGCAAGCCCTAGCTGGTTTTCAAATGTAGTGTTAGAACAGCAAAAGTTTCTTCATGGTGTGGCTACGGACCACTTAGTTCTATACCGGATGGCCATTCTAATATAACTTAATTGTACTTCATACTCATATCAGCTGTGTACCATCAGATATTGTTATCGGTACGAAGTAAGCTGTTAGGAATGGTACATATTTTAAGTTATGCACTTTAAGCATCAAATTCACCTGCTACACTATGTTACTATCGTGTCTTGGGATGATGTTGATAACTTCTTTGAGTTCTATAAAGAAAATGACGTTTAGAGCATAGATTATAAATTTGCATATTCGTTTGTTGATTGGACAGAAGTCAATGGCATGTTGATAAGGAAAAAATAAACTCCCACAACTCTTCCAGTATCTCTAATTAACCCGTTAGCTCTTTCATTCCTTAAATTCCTGGCTATCATAGCTCTTGAATAGTAACTTTTTCTATATGTTCTTATTTGTTTGGTTTAGTATCGTAGTCTGGATACAATTGTCAAGATTGTTATTGTATTTAATACGAAATAATAGGAGATTAGTGAACAACAATTTTTAGCAAGGTAGATTATACAAGAAAACGAGGTTAGTAAATGGCTAATGTTCCGATGACGAATTATCATTGAGAGGTTTTTTAGAACAGCCTTTTTGAATGTACATGGGCTACAAAACTACATCAAATATTAATTCAATGTAGTAATAAAAAAAATTAATATTACTTATTTCAGAAATCCAGTGATGAGCGTTATACATCAGATTTTAAGCTAACATCTGACGGTAAAACTTTTGGATATAATTCATTAGTTTTTACTTCGAATATTTCGCCTGAATTTAAATTAGAAATACAAATACCAAACATTGAGGATATAAAATTATATTACACATTAAAAAGATTAGGTGATAGTAAATTAAATGGCAAAATGACTGTTCGTAATTTATTTGCTAACAAAAAGCTTAACTTCGATGGAACCCTGGATATTAACTATGCATCAATTGAACAATTTTATCTAAAAGCATTTATCAATTCTGAAATCTTAAAACTCGAAAATACTGATATTGAGCTAGTCCCGGTTAAAAGTGGTAACTCTGTTAAAGGTATTTCAATTAAGGTTCAATCTAACGATAAGAATATATTAGATGGAAGTGCAGAGTTTTCAGTTAAAGATGATAAAAATAAGATTACAATCGAAGGAAATGGTAATGTAAAATTATATAATAATAATCAGCAAAAAACAATTCAATTCAATGTTGTTCGAACAAATTTAAATATACAACAAAACGATGAGAGAGGAGTTTTATTAGAACTGAACGGCAAATATGGTGATCAAAGTATTGATCTTGAATTTAAATTAACCGATAAAATATTTCATATTGATAATAAATTGTGTGAAAACAATAAAAAATGTTTAAATTTTGAAGTTAAATCATTATTTAATAGTCGTGATTATGATAACTTTAAACATGAATTTTTGATTTCATTGGATCTAAAGGAATATGGTTATGATCATGAATTTGATTTAAAATCAGTAACGGAACGCAATGGGTATATTATTGATCATGATACATCGGTTAAATTATTCAATTTAAATAAAAACTATGATTATAATTTCTTTGTACACCCGAAAAATTATGGATTAGTTGTGAAATTACCATCACGAGTTATTTCAATTGAAACAAAACAGAGCTGTCCTAAAGATCAAATATTTGGAAAATATGATTATAATTTAGAAATTTATTTAGATAAGTTAAATAAACCGAATGATAAACTTGCTCTGATTGTCGAGTACGAGATTAATCAAAAATCTGAGAATGTTTACTTTGACAAATTGGATGTTGTTATATCACATCCATATATAAAACCACTTAGTATGAAATATAATGGGGAGATTGATATTGAGTCCCTTTCACTAAATTTTGATACAGAATTTGACATATTCAAAGAAAAGAATCAAAAAGTGGTTGTAAAAGGAAATGTTCAAAATAAAAACAGTAAATTGGACAATGTCGACATTGTAAGTGAATTATCCGTTTATAGCGAAGGATTAAAAATTGATTTCAAAAATATTGAAACTCTACAATTTAATTTAAATAAAAAATATTTCCTGTATCAAATCAATGAAAACGATGTTCGAATTTTATTTTCGAATAACAAGGTTGAGTTTAAAGTTTATGATTTAGTGGAGTTGACTATTCGAAATGAACAACAACAGAATAAAATTTTGGTCAATTCTCAACTATTCAAATCAGAAGTTCTGTTTAATTCTGTGATCAGCAAAAATTTAAATAATATTATTGTGGATTTGACAACTAAAAATTTTATGATTATTAAATTTGAGTATGCGAATAATAAAGAAATAGTATTGAACATATCCAACAATGATAAACGAGAATTGGTTTCAGTCAAAGTTTCTTTGGCGAATAAAAGTTATTTACAAACGGATTATAATATCAATAACGATAATATAAACGACGTATATAATGTTTATTTAGATAATCTAAACAATTTTATTACAAATGAAGTAAAACGAGCTCAAGAAAGTGTTACCAAGGAAGAAGCTGACAAAATACAAGAAAGTTTACAAGATATCTTACCTGATCTTTCGAAACTAAATGATGCAATAAATAAGGAATTAGACATAATTTATAATGAATTACTTGAAGATGAATATGTTAAAGAAATTTATAATAAAATTAAAGCAATTATCGATACATTAAGGAAGCTTTATGATGACGTTTTGGTTAAGAATTTAAAAGAGGTTGAAGCAATTTTAGCTGAATTTGTAACAAATGTTAAGAAAATAATGAAAGATAAATTAATACCTTCATTCAACCAACTATTCCATGAAATATCTAAAATATTTTTAACTATCAGTAATGAGCTATTCAACACAACCTCAACGATTATAAGTAAGATTAAAGAAATTCTTAAGGAATATGAAAACGATTTAAGTAAGCTTGGAAAACAATTAAATGACATCTTTAAAAAATTATTCGTTCTATTTAGTAAATATTATGAAATTTTTGTTCGGGAAATTAATAATATTATCGAATTTGTATTGACAACCGTCAAGGATATATTAGATTATGATAAACTAAAAGAAAAAATTCAAAGTATTTTAAAAGATTTGAAAATTAAAGAATATTTATTAAACGTAACTGATGAACTTAGACGTGCTCTAAAGAATAATTTACCGAATAAAGAAACTGAAGATTTCATAATGAAACTTTTGGATTATGTTGACAGAAAGCTCAACAATACGGTGGAAGATAACGAAAAGGAATTACTAAAAGATTTATATTCAAGTTTACTAACGGTAATAAAATCAATTGTTAAAATAATATCAGAATACTCATCAAATATTGGAATAAACGAGGAAGAGTTCACCGGATACGATGTTCAAGATCTAAACACAAATAATATTCTATCATTATTTAGATTAACAAACTTTAAGAACCTTCCACTGTTTAGTCATAACAAACTAGGCAATGTTAAGTTATCAATTGTAAATTATTTAAAATCAGAAAGATATTCAACAGTACATGATCTATTCAAATCATATCGTCCATCACAATTTGATCCACGTAATATTCTACCACCTTTCAACTTAGTTGGACATATAACCGATGGACAACATATTTTTACATTCGATGGAAAACATTTAACATTCCCTGGTACATGTCAATATGTTGTATGCCAAGATTTCATAAACAATAATTTTAGTATTATTGCAACTTTACAAAATGGAAAAATGAAGTCGATAACATTAAATGATAAAACCGATTCGATTGAAGTTAATGATCAGGGTTTGGTGACGTTGAATGCGAAACAAACAGAATTTCCAGTACATCAAGGTGATATCCATGCATGGCGGGAATACTACAGTATATCTTTATTAACTACATATGGTGTTGATATCTTATGTACGATTGATTTAGCTGTTTGTCATTTCACTATCAACGGATTTTATCATGGCAAAACTCGCGGATTGCTCGGAAATGGAAATGGAGAAATTTATGATGATTTTATTCTGCCAACAAATAAAATAACAGAAAATTTTGCTGATTTCGGTAATGCATATAAATTAAAACCAGAATGTAATAATGTAAAATACGTTGATCATGATGAACATATGAAACACAAAAAAGAGGATAATATATGTGATGAAATCTTTTCTTATGCTTCGCCGTTGAAATACTGTTATCTCTTTGTTGATCCATCGAATTATAAAGAAGCATGTCATCATGGTATTATGGATGAAAAGAATTCTGAAGAAATTGCATGTAATATTGCATTATCATATGCATCCACATGTCATATTGAACATATTCCAATTGAAATACCATCACGTTGTGCCAAATGTAATGGAGAAATTGAATTAGGAAAACATTCAAATCTTGATGTACCAAAAACAGAAGCTGATATTGTTATCGTTGCTGATACGAAAAATGCTCAACTTTTTGCAGAAATAACACAGAATGTTGTGACTGATTTACGACGGGAATTAAAACTACGTGATGTAACTGATGTAAGAATTACAATCATTGGATATAACAAAGATCAAAAATATCCAAGTATATTCACTGATAAGGGAAAACTAGATTTTAATGGTAAAGTTGGAGCTCTTAAATTAGATGGACCACTCGAGGATCCTGCCTTAAAAACAAGGAATCCAACTATTAACGAAATTTTAGAAATTACACACACACGACAACAACATTTTAAAGAAGATATTGGAATATCAACTGATGCACAAGCATTCCAGTTAGCGATTAAATATCCATTCCGATCGACGGCTATCAAATCAATTCTAATCATCCGTGGCGATAGTTTAGAATATTCTGTTAATCCAGCACTAGTTTTATCAGCTGTTTATACAAAAGAATTGATTGCAGATCGTGGTATTGCTTTGCATTTAATAACACCAGTTAGTGATTTTGAAAATACAAAAGATTCAAAACTTTCCAAGAATGTTGTTGGTAAGTTAAATTTTATTTCATCTCATTAGATCAAAGCTCAAAAGTTTTTTTTATTAAACAGGATTTAGCAATAAAGTAGCAATTAGCGTAACTGAATTCAAAAAACGAACATCATTTGGAACAGGTGATCTTCGAAAAAATATTAAATTTAAAAATGATCTAGGCATAACTTTGGTATTGGATTCTGAAGGTTATGTATTTAATTTGAATAACTACGTTTCATGTAAGCCAAAGGAAAAAAAACAATTCGTGACCATTGTGGCAGGATCATTGGCAGATCAATTTACAAGAACTGAACAGAAAGGTGAATGTGTTTGTCAATTAGAAAAAGGATTATATGCAGAAGAAGTATGTGAAGTTGAATCAACTAAGTTATTACCACCTGTAAGTTACTCATATAATCCACAGGCACTAAGTAAATTATAATCATATTTTTATTTTTTGCATTTTCAGAGGAGAATTGGAGCACAACGAGGATAAGGTGGTGTAAAACTCGCGATTTTTGGTTTTAATTTTAATGTAAATATAAATTTATTATTATTTGTTTTTTTAATTAATTTTTGTAATTGAATATAATGACATATTTTATTTCGCTAAGAATAATAAATTTTAAAAATAAAATTGTTTATAATTCGTTCGATTAAGTGTGTGACTTTTGGTCCCCGAAAAAAACATTAGTAGAATCAACTACATAATATAAAGCTTGTTTGATTTTGCGTCTAATATGAACGTGGCTGTTTTACACAATGTAGCATTGTCAATTTATTTTAAAAAACGTTACAATTTTCATTACTCAAATCAACAACGGCAATTTCATGTTCAAGTCATAGTTGAATTGTGTAGTCTGTTCATGTTTGATCAATCACGTTCCTGCTCATAGAAACATGAAAACTATGTTCCTTCGACAATACAAGTGTTTGTTTCAGAATTATTATGTTTCTTTCAACACGGAATACGGATTTATTGATTATTGGTTATTGATTATTTATTATTGATTATTGGTCATTAATTGATTATTAGTTAACAACGTTCGTGATGTTAGGAATTATATAACCGTGTTGGTTTAAAAATAAAAGTGATTGTATAAAGTTTATTGTGTTTGTTTCACCATGGTATTTTGCTTGGTCAAATATAATCACCTACGCTCATGATGCTAAGCACAGAAGTAGTAACTTGGATTTTTGTCAAAAATGAGTTATGAATCTAAGATGATATAATAACAGTCGAAGGATATTTTTATCATATTATTAAAATATTTAATAAACTTTTTCGTAAAAATATTACTCTATTAAGTATGCCGTATCTTCAGCCGTACTACACCAATTTACCATATCTATCAATTGCTAAGCAATTTCAAAGCTACGAGTCTTATGTAGTCTATTCTGATCATTTTAAGTCGCATACAGTGCAATGTAAGACGTGATTAATCCCAATCTTAGTCAAAAAACGTGTTTTAAAATCCCAATTGTGACTGTTTTAGAGTTTCTATGACAGAAATAAATAAGTAAGCCAGTTGTCAAAATATACGGTTGTGTTTATTTTCAATCAGTAGATTTTCTCTAAAAAAATTATATTTAAATATGTAATATTCATATAAGAACTGAATCTCAAAAATTATGGTGCAAATTATGAAAATTTTTTGCAATCCATACTATTTTCGACCGATCTAGTTTCGAACCAATGAGTAAATTTTAAACTTTAAAAAAGTTTATTATTCTCATCAGGGCTAGCCGACTAGATAAACTACCAAAAAAAAGGTCAACGTCAAATATAAACCAAAAATTAGGTTACAACTCTAGCGAAGTATAAAAACAAAAAATTTACATAAACATATATTTAATAGATTCAAGTTTAGTCAATTAATTTCTCTGGTGATCACTGTTTTGTTGTACTCTAGACATACTAGTATTGAATAACAAACTCATGTCGGTGAGAAGAAGATGACTACTCTTCCCTTGTGTCTATTGACACATAATCAACAATTAATTAAGTAAATTATTTTTGATATAACATCACACTGAAGGAAAATATCCCATCAAAAATAATATAAGAACTGAATCTCAAAAATTATGGTGCAAATTATGAAATTTTTTTGCAATCCAAACAATTTTCGACCGATCTAGTTTCGAATCAATGAGAAAATTTTAAACTTTGAAAAAGTTTATCATTCTCACCAGGGCTAGAAGACTAGATAAACTACAAAAAAATGTCAACGTTAAATATAAACCAAAAATATATTTAATATATCCAGGTTTAGTCAATTAATTTCTCTGGTTATCACTGTTTTGTTATACTCTAGACATACTAGTATTGAATAACAAACTCATATCGGTGAGAAGAAGATGACTTAGTCAGCTAGCCCTGATGAGAATGATAATCTTTTTTAAAGTTTAAAATTTTCTAATTGGTTCGAAACTAGATCGGTCGAAAATTGTGTGGATTGCAAAAAATGTTTATAATATGCACCATAATTTTTGAGATTCAGTTCTTATATTATTCTTGATGGGATAAATTCCATCGGGGTGATGTTATATCACAAATAATTTACTGAATTAAATGTAATATTCAGTTTTCAAAAACCAACATAATTAACAAAAGCTTAAATAGTTATTTTATGTTATTTTCGACAAATTTTTATGTCTCTGGGTAGACAGACTATAAAAACTACCAAAACCTCAAATAATGAGTGATTCAATGTATGAAATTTTGAATGAGCGACATCACAGTCAGGTCCGTCGCTTGAATTAAGATTCTGACCAACAAAGCAATAATATAACTAATAACCAAGAATTCGCTGAAATTCAGACAAAATTTCAAACAACCACAAAAACAGGACGTCCATGACAAAGCATGAATTGGACTAATGCAATGAACATTATTGTCATGCGTTGTTACTACACAGCTATACTAAATAAAAATCAATAAAAATCAATGAGCTTACAATCAATTTGATTGCGCGTCTTTTAGTTATTGGTTATATTGGGCAGTATATTTATACATCAGATGTTTACATCGAGTGAGTCTAGCCATGCTACTACATTGGTAGTTCCCAATTGGATGACTGAGATGTCGCCATTGTATCGTCGAGTTTGACACACACTTGCCATGTATTTTATGGTTTGCTGTGGAGCAGTCACATTGAGGGGACTTTGAGATGCCCCACCTGTAGAAAGAATCAGCACATCGTCCATGATTCGTTCTTATTCGGTTTAGTGTAGTCCAGGTATGACGTGGCAGATCGAAACCAGGTTGAGCAGAAGTCGAGCTAGTAATAGAAACGCCAGGTGTGTTGTTATCCTACCAGGGGATATCCCAGACATCCAGGATATTAAAGTTAGGTGCCTGCAGGTTGCTGGCAGTTTTTTGTGGAGGCTTTTTTGACTTCAATCGACAACTAGTGTGGTCACCGTAATATTCGCACAAGGGTAACGTGTTGTTGATGGTTACCTTTTTATGTTCACACATGAGCGCATGCGAGCGTCTGAGTGCAGGTGGAGCAATATTGCTAAACACAGGGAGCCAAGGTAAAGGAGTGGACCTGATAGTACCACTTATAGTACGCATTGTGGCATGCAACTGGCAGTCAACTTTTTGAGTATGTGTGCTATTTAACCAGACTGGTGCACCGTACTCAGCCACTGAGTAAACCAGACTTATAGCAGTTGTGCGGAGGGTGTCTAGAGTAGCACCACATGTCGAGCCTGCCAGTTTGTGTAATATATTGTTTCTCGTTTAAAATTTTTTTTACGTATTCTCTAGTTGGAGTTTAAAAGAAAGAGTTCTATCAAGAGTAATGTCCAGGTTTGGTTGTTGATTGTATTTAATGACAGTGCCGTTAAATAACACTGATAGTTTGTGTTTTGCTAGTTTGTTGTTTAAGTGGAAACAAGAACTCTCGGTTTTACTTAGATTAGGAAATAAGCTCCACGTTCGAAAATAGTCATTCATTATCGCCAGGTCAGTTGAGAGCAAATCTTCCAAGACACCCATGACTTTGTTTTGAGTGGCCAGGGTCCAATCGTCAGCGTACCCAAATTTCTTTGATGTTGTGTCAGGAATGTCATGGATGCACAAATTAAAAAGTAATGGCGCCAGGATGGAACCCTGTGGCAAACATTTTGGGCCTACTACAGAAATTATTTAGATGAACTTTGAATACACGATTAGTCAGCATGTTGTTAATTAAACGTGAGATGGCGCTACAAGGTATTGCATTGAACAACTTATATGTAATCCCAATTCACCAGACTGTGCTGTAGCATATGCTGTAGTGAGATCGATCAATAATGCGCCTATTTTGAGTTGTTTTTGATACACAGCTTCGATATAGGATGTTAGAGCGAGCAGTTAGTCAGTTCAACTGCGATTGGGACGAAAACTAGCTTGTTTACTGGGAGCTTGTCATTCAATATCGGCGCGATACGGTTGTATATGAGTCGTCCTAACAATTTGTAGCAGGTGCTCAAAGGTGCGATTGGGCGATAGCTTCCTGGTTCGTAGCATGGTTTACGTAGTCTTAAAGTGTTTTGGATGCTTGCCGGTTTCTAGGACATTCGAGAAAAATTTAGCTAGCCATTGTTTTACATTTTTTCCGGCATTTCTAAGAAATTCTGGAAATATGTCATCGTAGCCCTCTTCTTTTCCATTTTTTGTTTGGGACAGAGCTGAATCTAGGTCTTAGCTACGAAAAGAGTTCGCATTCTTCGATGGTTACGGGCAATTGCTCTTCATTTCTCTTAATTTACGTTTAATTGTTCTCTTATGAAGGCGATTAATAGACATGTTTACGATATGATTTGCAATGTCCTCTGGATTTATTTCATTGTTAGCACGAGTGATGGAGTTTGAGCCACCCAATGTCCAAAGGAGGCTACAAGTTTCCCTGCTTGAATAGGAAAAATCAATGTTTACAACAGCGCTAATCCACTTTTGCTTCCTCGCGGCGTCCAGTGTGTTGTGCAAACATATAATTAATATTTGTTATGAAACCATTATATTGTTACGAGTACAGAAAAATCTAGACGATTACAGAAAGATCTAGACGATTACGGTCACTTCCAGAAAAATAAAATCAACAAAACACAACAGAAAGTGAATGAAATGAATAGTGTTGTTGTTGTTGTACATGTTCTTAGAATTAAGGTCTACACAAAACAAATGATTTTATGAATCAAATCAACGTAACGTAAAATAATCGAATATTCTACTATTTTCTCAAGGTTTCTAAAAAGTGACCGCGAAATTTCTAGAAATTAAGCAGAATGTATATAAGGAAATTACCTCTTGTAGTTTTTAATTAGTTTTATTTTAAACCTGCGATAGTGAAGTTAAAATTATAAAAGTGATCTTTAAATTAGTTTTTGTGTAAAGATATAAGTGTAATAAAGTTATAAGTGTTATTGAGTAGAAATATTTTGTGTATTATTTTGAACGTGGTTTACTGGAAATTTCTACAATAAACCGTTGGAGTTTCTGAAGCCGTTGAAAGAATATTCTAGTTAGGAATATTGTTTGCTGTATTGTTTTCCTATTGTTGTGGAACATTTAAGTTGTTGAATACTTAATAAAACCTAGTGTTGGTGCTTACTAATCAGTGATCGAACTCAGAAGAGATTGGGAATTACGTTTATCGAATTGTGAGTTAGGCCAATTCGAAGTAAGGTTATTAAAACGTAACAATATATTAAACATTAAATATTGCTATTTCTGTTAGTTTAAACAAACATTATAAAATAAAAGTAAAATTGAATTGAGTCAGTAGATTTAATCAGAACCTAAAAGTAAAAACAATAAATTAATAAAAGAAAAGTATAACAAAAAGGGTGTTTGATATAATAGATTAAGACATCAAACTCGTGTAACCAATTTTCGCTACACGCATATATAAAAGGAGTACAACCACAATAAGTGAGTAAATTAAGTCATCAGCCACGCCTTCCTCACCACTACTAAGGTGCTCCTCATATAATATATCGCTCTCTCTCTCTCTATTCCAGCCATTAATGAATTCTTCACGGAAGCCTCTTGGGATACATTTCTTAGCAGTTGAGATGATGGCTCCAACGAACCTTTCATAACTTCTAGGAATGGGTGGGATCCAGCGAATCACGGCTTCCAATTTCAACCTATATTTATCCCACTCAGCTTTGTTAAAATTCCACCTAGGTTGAGGAATATAGTGAACGAGTGGGATTTGGATTCCCACCTCAAGAATTACTGGACGATGTCGAGAGCGTGAAAAACCTTGTAAGAGAGCCCTAGATATTAGAATAAGGTAACGTTTTTCGTTTTTTGTGAAAAAACGGAAGTCGGGATTGTAATCGCGTCGCCATCTAGCAGATCTAAAGGTTTTCATGTCTTTTGCATCATAAACCAGGAACATGTTGTTACCATCCACCCAGTCAGTCAGTTGTATTCCATTGGAATTGTTGTTTATGTAGGACCACTGGGTATGATGGCTATTGAAGTCACCAGTATATATTGCTGGGTGGTGAAATAATGGTATAACAGCAGCTGGCCATCCTGTATTTGGAGGCTTGTATACGTTTACAATCTTCATGTCCGATATATCAACAACAATAATATGAATATCGTTGTCCATCTGTATAAGTACATGGGTGCAGTTCATGATTTCGGACTTAACATACGTGGCAGATCCATATGCTTGATGGTAAATAGCACTAACTAATTTACAATCAACAATGCTTCCTCTAGAGGTAAGTTGCGCTTCATCTGCTGCATGAATTTATTGCAGAATTACAACGTCGGTGTCTAAATCTTTTAATACTCTTTGTAAATGTTCAGTTTTTGACTTGCTTATGCCTTCAATGTTTAATTGCAAAATACAAACTGTAGGTCCAATATTTTTTGTCTTATAGTGCTGACCAACAACGGTACTTGCCATTGTGATATTGATTTTGATTCATATTTGTGTTTTTTTTGTATCACAGCCAAGAGTTCGAAATGAAATATTTGGCTATCAAGTTTGGATAGACTTTTAGCGTAATCCAGGGGGTAGCGCGAGAAGCTTGTTTATTAACACGGTTCTATGAAAATCTATCTAGCCCTCCAAAAATTGTTGGACAAGCTCCAAATAAGACAGAGATAACTAATTTTTGGGAACAAATGTGGTCAACACAAACCCCCCGAAATGACAATGCAACTTGGATGATAGAAGTAGAACAGCTGCACTTAAACACATTTCTCCAGACAGATTACATAATTGCTGAAGAAGAATTGAAAAAATCATTAAAAAAACTCATAATTGGAAATGTCCTGGAATAGATTACATCCATAATATTGGGTACAAAAAATTTACAACAACACATCCATATCTAAAAGCCCAAATTAATAAAGTAATACAAAATCCAATTCTTTGCCCAAAATTTCTGACTGATACCCAAGTATTTATCAAACCCAAATGTAATGAAACGGAAGATTCAGATAACTATAGACCCATTACTTGTTTACCAACGCTATTTAAAATTATTTCAGCTGCGTTATGTGTAAAGATAGAAAACCATCTTACTACAAACAACATACTTACAGAAGAACTAAAAGGATATCGAAGATTAAGCCAAGGGTGCAAGGAACAATTGATAATAGATTCAATAATAATGAAGCAAACAGAAATACAAAAAAGAAATCTTCATATTACTTATATCGATTATAAAAAATTGCTTTTGATTACATAGTTTGTTTTGCCACATAGTTTTTTTTATTCAAAGTTAGGCATGATTAGTGTTAATTATAATAAATTATAAATTAACGTCTCTGAATATTCGAAGACACTATGCCAACAAGTTTCTCTGAGAAATTTATGAACGGTAACTTTAAACCTTTGAGGATTAAAGTTATCAGGAAAAAGCCAGGAAAGTAGGGCATTCTAAAGATGAGAGACTCTGTTAAAAAAGTCACGTTGGAAGGCTTTTGTTCTACACCTAATTATTTGAACAGTAAAGGGATGGGCTGCTACAGTTGCTCTCTTTGGTGTGACGCGAAAGGTTTGCAGATTTAGGTAAAATCGATTTGATCTCTTTAGAAGCTCGTTCATCGATAATGTATTTATAAAAAATAGTCATATCAGCCACATTTCTTCTGTGCTTGCAAAGAATCAAAACCGTTAGTAAGACTTGATTTACCAATTAGTTTAATAGCTCTACACTGTACAGAATCAAGACAATTTAAACTACTTAAGTAAGCTCCACCCCATATGTGAGAACAGTATTCCTTGTAGGGACGTATAAAAGATTTATAAACTATAAAAGAAGTTGTTCACTATTGAAAAACTTACGACATCGTCCTAAAAATCCTAACTTTTGAACAGCAAAAGGCAAAAATAATAGCTAGCTATAATTATAACAGTTATCTATAATTAAAGATTTACAAATATATCAAATTAATCCCACTATATTACACTTTCTAATTATTATCATGGCTACATGGAAAACTCCATGGCCATATGGAGAAATTCATTTAAAAACAAATTCAGGAGTTATAGGAATAGAGGAAATCCAAATCAATAAAGGCATTTTCCACGGAGATTAGTTAAGTGCATTTTGGTTTTGTATGTTTTTGTATGTAAACATAAACATGGAATTTGGTACAAGTAAATTTAAAGCAATTATTATTGAAAAAGGTAAATCAATAAGATCAAATCAATCAATAATAAGATCAAATTGAACCAGAAATGCTAAATTATGAAATACTGGCAAACATACAGCAAAGTGAAATCTAAAAATATTTGGGCTTTCAACAAAATACAAGATTGGATCACACAAGTATTAGAATCCAACTCAAAACCCAATACAAACTCAGATTAATAAGTAATAATAATAATAATAATAATAATAATATTTTATTAATTGAAATTATACAGGTTATACTCAAAAACTAAACAAACATAGTATGCAATAAAATATAATGAGTGCTGACAATAACAAAAAGTTGTCTGTCAGATTGAAAAAAGAAAAACTTAGAAGTAGTACCTAAATGCCTAGTACAGCAGTTAAAATTAACAATTCAATTGTATTATATAATAATTAGTTAAATTCGTTAATTAATAGCGAACGATATTTAACACTATATACTAGATACGAGCAAAGAGACTTATAATTTTTTCCGTTCAATATTACGTGGCATTCTTCCCTTGTTAGGGCTTCGCTACCAAAGCACGTTAGCCTTATATTTTTATAAATTGGACAACGAGCAACAAAATGGTAGGTATTCTCAGCTTCATCCAGATTACATATCATGCAAATCCCATTAGTACCCGCTTTGAAAGCCCTTGCATTTATATTTAGCAGACCACCACGAGTTTTGAAGATTCTACTAATCATATCAACAGAATGTTTATCATCGAAATAGTTTGGAACGCTAGAGTACATTAGATTGCAGTATTCATCGTGGTATTGTGACAGCCGAGCCTAATTGACATGTTCATCCCAATGTACCTGTTTCAGGTTGTGCAGAGTTTGTTTGTGAGTGATTTTCCAGGAGGCAGATTGGTTTGAAAAGTCCAAGTTTATTCCAGCCTTAGAGTAGATGTTTTCCCATTCTGACACCCAGAAGGTTTTATTACTAATTGTCTCTAAGGCTAAGATTTTAGGCAGTCTGTCATCAGAGTAATTCAATATTTTACGCACGTAATCAAAATGTAGCTTAAGTGTATATAGGTACAAGCGGTCGAGTCCGGTTTGGGTTTTTGATAAATGGAGACCATATGTAATTAATGACATTTTTTGAGCATACCAGTTTTTCCTCTAGGTGTCTGTTAAACGAGAGATTATATGTTAACGTCACCCCAAGGTATTTATAAACATTTACTATTTCCACATTATTACCATCAAACGTCCACTTTTCACCAGCTAGTAATCTACCACCTTTTCGAAACACCACTACCTTTGACTTCTGAAGGTTAACAATTAAATTCCACTTTCTGGTATATTCCGTTAGTGCATCCAACATACTTTGCAACGTTTTTGCACTTTCACTTATTATCACAAGATCATCAGCATATAATAGTACACGGATTAGCGTGTCTTTAATTTTTATTCCGCCTGGTAGCGCCTCATGTAGATCATTGAGAAATAGTGAAAAAAGCATAGGACTCAAAACACAGCCTTGCTTGACACCTTGTAGCACTGTAAATGGTTCAGACATTTTTTCGCCGTTCCAGATTGTGGCTTCTGTATTTGTGTATAGAAGTTTTAATATGTTTAAGATTTTGCTTGAGAGGCCTATATTCGATAATTTATAGAACATTGTACTGCTAATGATAGTATCAAAGGCTGATCTGAAGTCCACAAAGAAGCAGTACACTTTCTTCCTTTTCTTTTTCCATTGTAAATGGATTATACTGGTTAAATTGAATACGTTGTCGACCGTGGAATAATTTTTACGGAAGCCGGCTTGGTATTCGTTTAGTATATTGTTATGTTCCACCCAAGAATTGATCCTGTTCAGAAGGATACTGGTAAAAAGCTTATAAATCGCATCCACTAAAGATAAACCCCTATAATTGTTAACATCAGTAATATCTCCTTTTTTGAAAACTGGTAAAATTATTGACCTCCGAAACGACGCCGGGATACTTTCTTTTTCCAGTATTTCATTAAATAGTATAACTATTTCATCTAAAAAAATGTCAGGAGAGTTTTTATAAAATTCGAATGGGATACGGTCCTGTCCAGCAGCTTTCTTGTCTTTCGCGTTCCTTAGTACGAGTTGTAATTCTTGCTTATCGATTTTCGTATCTAAAAGCGGATCAGTAGTATATACCACAGCCATGGGTGCATCAATTACGTCAGTCCTAGAAGACAGCAAATTTTTGAAGTGGTTAAAAAGATCCTCCATTTGTACCTTAGGGCTAATAGTTATTTTAGATTGTTTAATTAAATTGGCCAATGACCACCATTGCTTAGAATCGTAGACGGAGTTTAGTTTATTGAGTTGGTTCTCCATGTACGTGTACTTTTTTTCTTGATACAGCTTTTTGAATTTTTGCAGGCTAGTAGTATACTCAATTCTATCTTAGACAAGCGAACATTTTTGTTCTTGCGTTATAGCATTGGGAGTCAAACCATTCATTCTTGCGTTCAAACCTTTTCTTAGTAAGATGATGGTCAGACGCATCAATGATTTTTTGCTTGAGATAATTAATTTTTTCATTAATACATACTGTGTCATTGCATGAATTTAAGTTTACAGTAGCCAACAATTTTTGTTTGTAAATTTCCGCTTTAGTTGGACGCCATATTAATTTAGGTGGTAGTTTGATTTCTCTGTTAAGTTTTGATGTCTCGCATGTGAGAACAATTTTTAAAGTGAGTGGCATGTGATCGGAATACGGTTTAGCTAGTATGGAGAAGTCGGTTATTATATTTAAAAAATCCATCGAACAACAACAATAATCAATGACCGACTTACCTCTACTACTAAAGAAGGTAAATTCACCTTCAGAATCCCCTGCAACTCTGCCATTTAAAATAATTCCACCGACGTCATCCAGTAGTTCTAATAGCTTTTTACCTTTACTATCTATAACAATATCTTTAGACTTACGATCTACTGATATTATTTGCTGGCTACCCAATAATTTATGTTCCAACAACTGTTCACCTCCTATCCGAGCATTTAGGTCGCCAATAAGGCAATAAGCGGTTTCCTTTAACAGTGTCATTTGGCTTCGTAGTTTAGAAAAATCAAGCAACCAACTATTGCAGTTTAAGTATTTTGGTATAAAACATATTGCACGATTTTTCAGCTTGGCTTTTAGCATGACATTGTCTTCTTCCTGTACAAATTCCAGTGAAAATTTTGATTCTATAGCCTTTTTGTAGCCAAACAGACAACCACCACTTGCACGTCCAAAATTATGAGTTTTCTTTGCGTCGATCCAACAAAGTTTGTAATCCCTAAAATTAAACTCAAAAAGATTACGTTTATCATTAATTACATGAGTTTCAAACAAAAATATAATATCATATTCATTTATAAAAGAAAAAAAATTACTATATATAAATTTATTACTTATATTAGCAACATTATATGCAATGATCTGACAGCCAGCTAATTGTTATGCGGTCGTGTCATCCGCATTCTGGTTACTCGAGGCTAATCCGGCCTTGGTGATCAGGTCTACGATATAGTTTTTGTCCTCACTTATATTAGAACTTATTTCGCCTTTATTCCATTTGAACATCTTACCATTCACCTATAGTGCCACACCTTTCAATTGGAAAGACAGTGTAGGGTCGAATTTCTGTAGCAATTTTTTCACCTGTCTAAGGTGGTATTTTTGTGAGCGTTCTTCCACGGTGAGATCCCTTTGAACAAACACCCTTGAATTTTTCAACTTTCCGCTACTACGCAGAATTTCATAAACTTGATCTGCAGATTCCAATACCATTATAAACTCATATTGTTTATTTAATTTAATCACCTTCTTAACAGTGACGTCAAGATTGAGTGCGTTTTTACACAGCTCCTTAAACATTGTTTTGGCCTTTATGTAGTCCGTGCACACAAGACCGCTTACCACAATATTCAGGCTACGCGATATTTTATCCAACTGTTCGAGTCTTGCCTTCAATTTAAAATCATTAATTTTTAAGTCTTCTATTTCCTTGCGCATAGCGATATTTGCTCGTTGCACTTCTTCCATGCTACCTTGCAATAGTTTAAAATCTTCCTTGGTAGCAAGTATGGCCATTGAAGCTGCCAGTTTCTCGTCGAACTTAGACCATGAAAATATGTCAGGCATTATTTCAGGAGTTGAGGCTTGTCCAGATGTTGTTAACGCTACCTGAGTTCTTTTAATTTTCTGGGAGTTGTTACTTTCTGGTGATATTTCGCTAAATAAGCGCTTATTCTGTTGATACATACGATTTGAGATGTAGTTTATGTTACGTTTGTTGTTTTGTTTATATAAATTCACAATATATGATTAATAAGTATGTATTCTAAAATCTAGCCTAAATTCAAAAAACATATTTAAAGCAATTAACACATATTCTCATTTTCAATTATACGCTGGTCACAAACTGATCTCGAAAACATCAAAATTCTCACACGTGCTCAACTTACTAAATACAGAAAATTACACCCCAACTCCTGCAAAGAGGGATTAACAATCAAACGAGAAATGGAATGTTAGATGTTCAATCCATCCATGATAGACAAATAATAACAAGAGAATATTTTCAATTTAAAAACACTGAGTTCCATTCACATTAGCAGATAAAAACTACACACCACTAAGTTTGAGTCAACCAGATCAAACATTACCAATACCTCAAAATAAGCTAAAAATAAAATTGAACACATAAGAATAACGATGGCTTGCAAAAATATTTATTATTTGGTCAGTCAATATCAAAATGAAATTTGATCATTTATGGGATTTGGATACCTGCTTACTGGTCTGTTGAGGAGCTTGTAAAAGATTCTTGGTATATAAGGTTTTCTACAGAAGTGACTCAGTTATCATCAGTATCAAGATTTTTTGCAGATATGTTGCTAAAGTTTTTAGATTTCATCGGTGTTGATGTCTACTTAAATTCGTTTCTTAACTCTGTACCAGGCTTTCTTTAGGTGGTATAAGGCAAATCAAAAACAAAAAGTTTTTTAGAGAAACCATTTGGTGGGTATTAAGTTAAAGGTATTGTTTTTTTATACTATTAAATGTCGTCTTAATATGTTGGTTTGTAAACATTTATAGTTTCATATTTATTATGGTTATGTATTATCATTAACGATAATTTACCAACCCTTTTTTTGCTTACCGCTTACTCATGATACTACCACTTTTTATAACATGATCTAAATTGAAGAAGCATGATACCATTTGCACAATTTACGTCAAGCATTTTACCTAGAGCTGTTGAAGATTCTTTTTTACCTCACCACAAACTGTACTTTTGCCAACTAAAACAAGTGCGTGTGCATCAACTTTACCAACACTAAATGTTAATTAACACGAATTAGAAATTGACCCTTTATTTAATATTCTACAGATTGATTAAATGTTTGCACGTTTTCATAGAGTAACCAGTCTCGAGTGTTACCCTATCAGAAACTTCTGCGAATAACATAATATCCTTGCTCAGCGCTTGTGGAATTTGATGTTTTAATTAAAACACTTTCAAATCCAAGATTATTGATGTTTTGTGAAATTAATCTGTGATATTTTTTGTTTAATTTTGTTTTGTGATCAAGATAAAGTGATATAAAAATTAAGTGGAGACTAGCCTTAAGAGTCCTTCTTCTGGGATAATTGTTTCTAAACTATGATAACTAAAAAACAATTTGATATATGCCCCAACATGTGGCATTCGAATAAACCTACGGTCTTGTACAGAATGTTAGAGCGCTTATTCATACTGAGGAAAAGTGTTTGGCAAAGAGGTTGAGATTTGGCAGTCATATCTGACAGTAAAGGTCAATCGTCAGAGCAGAGCACTTTTTCATCTGTTATGACACAGTTTTTTGCTTGAAAAATTCTGGTATGTTAATTTAAATTTAAATTCACTACTCTAAACATAGCTCACGCAACCACTTGGGTCATTGTATCAAATCTTATTTATTACATTTACATAGCATGTAATATATTCGGGCGGATCATTTTCTTCGCAAGTTTAATTTTATTAAGTGTTTATTTTTTAATTTATTTTTATTAATTAGTTAGACATGTTTAGCACACTACACTGAGAGAAATCCTATTCTATTATTGAGTAAAACCAATTCTTAATAACAGAAAATCAAAATTGATGAAAATTAAAGACTTAACTGCTTAAAAAAAGAATTTTATGCTTAAATTGAGATCAAATAGATCAGTTTTAGTAATTTAACAATTTCACAATATAAGACTAATAATTTCAAATTTGTGGATTTATAAGTTACAACATTTCAATCAATTATGCTACGTTTATGCATTATTGTAATTATTTGAAGAGCTTTATTCTCAAATTCAACTTACAAAAGATCGATGAAATTGTAATATATTTATTCTCAATCCGAGTAAGAAATTTAGTATCAAATGTAGAAAACTGATTTCTTGAACCGATATTGATAAATTTCGTTAATTTTTACAGAATTATTTTCTCAAATTTAGACAAATTTATTATTATTAATTTATGAATTCTGTGATAGGATTTCTGATTCCTGTTCAACAGTAACAGTAAAACAGCTGTATTTTGGAAAAAAAATCTGGAATTTTTTAAAAATGCTGTTTTACTGGGGCCCTATTCCCGAACACATAAATGTCATCACAATATTGTAAATTCACACAATATTGTGATTTTCGTATTATGTAACACCAATTTGGTGAAAATTCAACACAATATTGTGAATCTGACATGAACAATATAGTTACTGTCAAAATCACAATTTTGCTTTATGTTTTGTGTGTTGACTTTTTTATACAAATTTCATCGATTGGCGTAAAACTTAATTTATAACGCAAATTAAGTATTTAATTATATTAAATAATCATATTTTTATATAAATATCATTAAAACATATTTATTTATTAAATACATTTTTATTATATTTTGCATCTTTTAAGATTAAAAAAAAATAGTTGTCAAAAGTACGAATCTAGTACCAAAAATCTGTTATAATTATATAAAAATTTGTTATAATTTATTTGACACAAATATGAGTTACAGAATACCATTTTTAAACAAAGTTGTTAAGCATTTTGGTGCAATTGACGGGAATAGGGCCCCTGTTTTTTGTGTTTTTAATTTTAAATTTGAATTCTCGCAAAAAAAAATTGTAAATCTCATTTTCTTCCATGCATTCGTCTTAACGATGAAATTTTATTTGAAAGTCCGTTTTAACACAGCAATTTTATATTAAACAAGACGCAACAGTATTATATTTCTTCTCTTTATCATCTCTGTTAAAATGGAAAAAACAATATCAAAAGTTAAATATCAACCATTTTCAGAAATTGGATAGATTTAAATTGCCCGCTAATGAAAGATCTTAATTAAACTTTTGCACGAAGATTTTGATGAAAAGGAGAAAAAACTATGAGCACAATTAAATTGAAAGTTGCCAAGTTTACCATCGATGAGTCGATGTCGTTTACTGTTGATGAGATTACTGCTTAAACAGGACGAAGATATTTCGGAGTTAACTGTAATGATCAAACTGAATATATCACGTATAAAACAAGATTCATTCGAATTTTCGCTTTATGAGTACTCTCGATATGATTGAAATAATAAACCAACAGCTTAGCTGTATTGGAATATCGATTAAAAATGATTTGGTTTCCAGCTAAAAAGTATATTGATAAATCGAAGAGACTGGTCATATTTTAAATCATGGCCTGCATCTTGGAGTGTGTTTCACACTCTGTAAAATAAAATCTGATATTGAAGGTTTTAGAAGCACCTGCAAAGGAAAAAATGTTGAAGTAATCGATAGTGAGAATGAAGAAAACATCGACCACCATGATTTATATAAAAACACCTACAAGCTCATCAAATACATGAAACTGTCAACTACCCAATCCTAACAAAGGGCGATTGATAAAGACTTATTGGAGCTTAAGACATATTTAGATTTGGTCGACAACGTAGATGCGTGAAAAGATTTACTAAAGAAGCTGTTTACTAGAAACCTAAAACTAGCTGTTGAGGATCTTAGCAGATAAGATTCAACACTGATGAGCATTCACACAATATTAAAATTTATTCTCTTTAATGAATAAACAATATTAAAATTTATTCTCTTTAATTTATTGATAAACGTTGGAATGCGAATGTCAATATTTTATTACGCAGCCCTATAAAAACTCTACGAATACGCTATCCAGAGCTACAATAGTTTTTGCAGGTATGGTGGCATCTTTTTTTGGCGTAAATGATGTAGAAATTATTAAAATAACTAGCGATAATTCATACAAGTGAATTTTAACTGTACAAAGAGAACTTAATGTATTGCTTCAGAAAAATGAACCACTAAGACTCTCCTAGATAAGACAATTTCAAGTGAACAAACTCTAAATTTTCTCTATTTTCTATCTCTAAACTACAGGCAAACCAAGAGAACATTTATAGAAGATTTTTGATACTACATATGAATATTCTTTGATTCTGTGGATGCGGGAAGAGTATTTTCAGTGTATGCAAACTTCTGTACAAAAACAAATTTACATCTTTCTACTACGTCATTATCAGCGCTTGTAGCTTGAACATATCGTTATAAAAAATAAAATTTATATTAAAATGTAACCATATAAACTTTCATAAAACATGAAAAATAGTAAAACAGCTGTTTTTCAGAAACCCTATTCCGTAAAAATTGAAATTCATAATTCCTGAATAGTTTTTCTTCATATAAGCAATTCATTGTGCAAAATGGTTCTTGATTCGTGTATATTGAGATCAATATGAGAATAAGATTTATGATTCATTCACGTTTTTGACTGATTTACTTAAATTGAGAAAATAATACTTATTTGATACGATCTTTTCTTGCTGATTTTGAGAATAATATTGTTAATAGGAGTAATTGGACCATAAAAAATTTAGTTACAAATGCTATTGAAAGTATTTTTATTCACGTTATTCTGGTTTAGTTTGAGTTTAAATTTTAAGATATCGAAACGTTATATAAACTGTGTTATTCATTGTGCAAAATATGGAGGAAATAAGTTGTGTGTATAATATACGGTATGTAAATAGTCAATAGTGTCATGATTATTATTATATTTCATTAACATATTTTACCTATATTATGATATTAATTAATCAGTGTTAGTTGTAATTTTTTTCAAACGGGGCACTCAGGAGAAAACCTCATTGAAGTGCGCAGAAATGAATGGTGCTTTCTTAATTGTTTTTCTAAGTGTTTTTTTTTTTTCAAATAAGTATTAAAAATTGAAAAGATTTTTGATTTCATATGAAAAATAATATAATCATTAATACAATGTTTTATTCCAAGTAAACAATTAAAAGCGAATTGATTTGGTTTTCGCCTCGGTCGCCTAGTTGGAAAACATCATGGAATTAATACTGGTTAATAATCATTAATATTAATATATTTAAATTTATTTTTCCTATTTCAATATCATTTGTAGTAGCTTGACAGGAATTTTATTAAGCTAAACGCAAGTGTTTTTGTTATGCTTTATTGTAACTATTTCCTAAAAATTGTTTATATTTTAAAACATTTGATTGAGTTTTTATAAAAATTTGTATTTATTATAGGCTGATATGATGTAGAGTGAGAATTTGTTTTTTTATGCAAAAGTCTAATTGGAGGTTACCAATCAAGTTTATAAAATCATGTTAAACATCTGAATGCTAAAAAGATCTTTTAAAACACCGGATAAATTGATCAGGTATGAATATTTACTTTATATAAATAACATTATATTAATGCAAAAACATTTGCTTATTTTCTAGATTAAAACATACAAGTGCTTCAATTATTGAACAACGAAATTACACTGCTATTTAGAGCTACTCTACTGAGGACAAAATCGTAATTGGGAAAATCAATTTCATCATGCGTCTTAGAAATTAGCAGCCACAAATTAATTGGATCAAAACTAAAATAAACAAGATCAACAGAATTTTAAATATGGTAAATTTGATAATATTATTTATAATTTAGCTTTTTTGATATACTTGTGCTCTATAATTTTTAATTTTAATAATCTAAAATTTTTAAAGTGTTTTAATTTTTATTTTAAATTTAATTCGAATATTCAAAAATGGAATAATTTAAATGTTAGGATTGTATTTTAAATTGTTTTAATTAAGTTAAAGTAAAGTTATTCCGCTTGAAGTTTATTTGGTTAGTTTTACTTTTACCTATCAACTTACTTGAACGACATATTCTTTGGTTTGTGTATTTATAAATAGATAATAATTAGCTACCCTAGTAGAAATTGTTCACCAGTTTACTAATACAATTTAAAAAAAAAATATTACACAACTACAGATAAGCAAAAAATATTGAAGTATTGATGATATTTTCATTGTATTTCTTAAAAGAAATAAATAAGTGATCCTGCGATGAATATTTTGATGAAGTTCTTAATTACTTTCATGATAATTATCAGCAACTAACATTTTTTACTCCCTCTCTTTACTCTCATTGCATTTTATGATTCTTTTTGATATATCTTGTAAACATAGTCAACAAATTTTTTCTAGTTTTGTTTTTACGTTTAGAGCTGCAACTTTGTGAGTTTTGTCAGTTTTTGGTTAAAAGTGAAATATTGTGTTGAAAAACAATATACATATCAGTAATTAACGGTACAGAAAATCGAAGAAGCTGCAGTACAATAATTTTTTTGTTATAATAATTTTTAATTTCAGGAAAAAACTGGCGCGTCCAAATCACAGAGGAAGAAGGAAGAACCATCTCCTTAAAAAATATTAATGCTTTATTAAATTAATTTTAATGCCTCAAAAAATTTATAATTAATAAAATTCTAGTTTAAAACATGAAAATGGCTTTTAAAATACCATAATTTTTATTTGTTCTTTATTTTATTCTGTATTCTATACTATTATTATAAATATTCTGTACGGGTTTTACGCTCTATGTCCACATTGATTTCACTAACTTCATAATTGATTTCGATTATAATAAATAAGTAATCAATGAGTTCGACTATTCTATTGTAGTGAAGTGCCTGCTGAAATTTGCAAATGAATTCTATCATTTCATCAGTGATGAATCTTTTATGAAAATTCACTAATTATTTCGTCGGTTTGTTGGTAGTGAAATTCCTGATGAAGTTCATTCATGAACTCACTATTTTATCATTCATGAGTTTCCGATAGATATTCATCAATAACTTCATGCGTTCCATAATACTGATATTCATCAATAACTTCATGCGTTCCATAATACTGATATTCATCAATAACTTCATGAGTACCATAATACTGATATTCATAATGAAGTTCAGCATGGTTTTCATTGAAACATTCATTAGAAGAGAAGAGCATATACAAAAGTAAATAAGTGAATTCACATCACAAGCTCATATACGATTCATTGAATAGGTAATCATGATTTTCATGATGAACTATTGTATGAATTCACTAATTCTCTGTTACTAGGGTAGTTAATTCAAATATAAAATATTTACTAATGAATGTAATTTCTTCATATAATAAAAACAATATATGTGAATAAAGTGTAGGTAAAATAATATTAAATAAAATTATGTGTTTTAATTTCTTAATTGATTTTGTCTGCACTGGAAAATAATATCAAATCCTCTCATTATTGTTAAAATAAGAACTGCATTCTTCAAAATATATAAATTTGATTACTAATACAACAAGAAGAACATATCAAGCATTATTATCTCAATTTTAGCATAATAGTATCAATTTATATACAAAGATCACTAAAGATCGTTCTTCGTTTTCTCAACCAATGCATTTTTCACTCAAATCTTGCGCCAGCTGATAAATAAATGGTTCAACTTGAGAATTATTGTGCTTGTTTTAAGAATATTTTGCAATATTTTATTCTTGAAAGTAGATAAGATATTCTCAAAATTAGTTTAATTTAGTCAAAATCTAGCAAATTTCATCGAAGGATATTCTCGTACTTACTATACTTTTTCTCAAAATGAGTTTAGAACTCAAAAAAGATTAATAGTTTTTAATTCACATTGAATCAAGTATTCTTAAAAATATTAAATATATTCTTAAACGGAGTATAGTTTTGAAAACGGTTTATGATTTTATAAATCAAAGATGTATCATCTTGAGAATAATATACTTTAAACAAGCAACTGTATTTACTTGAATCATGTTGTATGTTCTCAATTTTAGAATTTTAAAAATTAACAAATTATTAGCGCTTTATTCTTCAAATGAGAATAAATTGAGAATAGTTATGCTTAGCACACATTTAAGCAACTATTATGCATAATCTTATACCTATTATACTTGAATTGAGCAATCTTTTCTTTCAGTGTAAATATGAAATATTCATTATTTAGACTCTTTGAATATCCGAAGATACCATGTCAACTATAAAGGAAGGAGATGAGGAAAATGGAAGGAATGGGGATATAGGGATAACTATACTAATTGTTTGAAATGACGATAGACATTTTCTTTAAATGTCTGAGGGGAAAATTCATCGGAAAATACAGAAGAGGGCATTGAGTTCCAGCGTTTGGCTACTCTATTAAAATAGTCGTTCTGGAAAGGCACAGTTCTACAAAGAGGTATTCGTACAGCAAATGGATGGGATAACTCGGCAGCTCTTGTTTGTCGATTATACTGCGCACACGATGGAAGGATATTTTGAATTTCCTTACAAAGGAATTTGTAAAAGTTATATTTATAGTAGATTGATAATTCAGCCACATTTCTTCTGTGCTGGAGTGAATCAAGCTGGTCCGTTAGTTCGGTATTACCAATCAATCGTATTGCTTTTCTCTGTACAAAGTCTAGACATTTTATTGTTGACTGAAAAGCACCCTCCCTAACATGACAGCAGTACTCCATACATGGACGAATAAAGGACTTGAAGATTAGCAAAATTCGCTTATCTAAAATCCTAATTTTTGCATTGCAGATTTAGCGAGGTTGAATACATGTTTATTCCATTTAAGGTTATTTTGAGTATCCATCTAAGAAGTCTAACTGATTCAACCTCACGCAATTCCTCGTGGTTCATTTTAATAGAGATATTTTTATGTCGCTCTATTTGTGAAAGACGGCATAGTTTGGTTTTGGTTGGATTAAATGAAACATGATTACCATCACCCCATTCCATTATACGATCCAGATCTTTGTTTGTAATGAAGGGCTTTCTCAATGGCGAACCAATGAGAATGGCATTGCAGGAAGCGTACCTAGCGAGATTTATTTTCTTGCCCCAAGCTAGCTTCAGCCCATGGGAACGATAAAGAAACCCTGCTACTTCAGCACAAATACAGATATGTACGCTATTTACGAAAATTTGCAGAAATGGACCGACCCCAAGTGCGAAAGACCCACAATCAACACGCCCAACCCCTACATTCACTCTCGTTTGCTCACATACGCCCACACACACACACACACACACACACACTCATTCACACCACTTTATCATTATGACAAAAGTAATAAAACCAATTTACTCACCCCATGATTAAACCCCGACCTCCTATCCTGATTGTCTCAGCCTTCCATAAGTACAGCTGCGTATACGTGGATCAAAAAAAAAACATACGTTGTCGCAATCATCAAGATCGTTGAGTAAATTGGTGGTCAAAACCGTTGAACAAATTGGTTAGCAAAAGCGTTGAATGAATTTGTAAACAAAATCGTTGAATAAATTTGTCATCAAAAAATCGTTGAATAAATTTGTTATCAAAATCGTTGAATAAATTTGTAAACAAAATCGTTGAATAAATTCGTTGTCAAAATCGTTGAATAAATTTGTTATAAAGATCGTGAATAAATTGTGTAAACAAAATCGTTGAGTAAATTTGTTATCAAAATCGTTGAATAAAATTGTCATCAAGATCGTGAATAAATTTGGTAGCAAAAACGTGGAATAAATTTGTAAACAAAATCGTTGAATAAATTGGTTATCAAAATCGTTGAGAAAATGTGTTATCAAAATCGTTGAATAAATTCGTTATCAAAATCGTTGAATAAATTCGTTATCAAAATCGTTGAATAAATTCGTTATCAAAATCGTTGAATAAATTTTGTTATCAAAATCGTTGAGTAAATTTGTTATCAAAATCGTGAATAAATTTGGTAGCAAAAACGGTGAATAAATTTGGTATCAAAATCGTTGAATAAATTTGGTATCAAAATCGTTGAATAAATTTGTTATCAAAATCGTTGAGAAAATGTGTTATCAAAATCGTTGAAAAAATTGGTTAGCAAGAGCGTTGAATGAATTTTGTACTTATGAATGTTGAAAAAAAATGATAAGTAGAAACGCTGGATCTGGTTGCAAATATAAGCGCCGAATCAACCTATAATCACAGGTGAGTATGGTAACAATTACAGCAACTACAGCCGAATACGTTGAAATGCAACTGTTGCAGGATGCGTTGAAATCAAAAATGTAACAATTTATACCAACACCAGTCAAATCATTCGTTGAAGTACAACTGTAATAATTGGTATCAATGATGGCGGAGCAATACGTTTAAAAGTAATTGTTGCCGGATGCGTTGAAATCCAACAAATGTAATAAATTGTACTAATACCAGTTAAATTATTCGTTGAAGTAGCACTGCACTAATTTTGGATCAATGAAGGTCGACTAGATTTGTAAGCATCGATGAGTGCGTGGAAATACTGTACGACGATGGCGTGAAAGTAGTGTCACAATAACTCAGGCAATCACGAGTAAATTGCTTATTAAAATTAAGAATTTTTCTTTTGCACTTCGGTGTGGTTTTGTTCGGATTGAAATATTGTTTTTATTCTATTTAACTTAAACCCTTTTTTATTTGTTATTCTACCTGAACTAACACATTTTAAGAAACTATGAAATATTACTAACATAATTTAATTACAGGAACTAATAATTTAACACAAACAATAAAACCAATTTTTTTCTCTTTTATTCAGGTCAAAATTTTGTCACCATTTTCAGTTAATCAAACGATCTAATAAGTTATCTCAAACACCAATAAATTGTTCGACTTTTAAGTTGATTACCGTGAACTGATAAATTATCTCCAACAGTACCAAATTTTTCTACCTTTTTTTTTGTTATTATATTAATGAATTTATCGAGACCAAAACTTTTGAATAAATTTTCAACATTTTTTTGTTACTCACGTGACATATTTAATTTTTTTTTTTTTTTGCAAATAACAGACAAGCTTCCATTTTTAATTTAATTACGCTCCGGAATTATGATTCTTTGGTTTTTGTGAGACCAAAATTGTTGAATTATATTTTACTAATCTAATATGTATCACAGAATTGAATATCTTTTCACAGACAAAAAAAATTTTCTATTTATAATTTAATTTTAATCTTTTGTTCAATAATTTAATCTAATTTGTGCTAATAATTAAAACTAATCTCAAAGTTATTTATTATTTTAGCGGTTCACAACAGAATTCATTTGCATGCTTCTAGATTAATTGACTGTTATTTTAAGGACAGATACAATACTACACTTACACAAATTAATAATTTCTTTTTTTTTTTTATTAACCAGTAATGGTTTTCTTTTATCAGAGACAAAATAAATTATGACATATTACTAATAAAACTAATCTTGGATTGTTGCCGTGAAACTTAGGTTGCGGTAGTTTATCAAATAATTTATTGAATTAACCATCGCGTTAAACTTGACAATTCTTGTTTCACTAGATCACAGATAATACTATGATTAAGAAAAATTACTATCTCATTTGTTCATATTATTTTAGTTTTGTTGGTTATAGCAATCATTCTTTTTGAAAGAACAAAATAATTTTACTTACAATGACAAAGCAATATTCGAGCGTCAAACAAAAATGACTCGTCTCGCCTAGCAAATGCAAACAATCGATGTATGACACTGAACACAAACATAAAAACTTATTTTATGGAACTATGTAACATCACGTTCTGTCGTAGCTTATTTAAATTAAATTTAATGATCCAAATTAACTTTTCGTCAGCTCATTATAATGAACCGTATCCAAAAATAGCACAATCAAAAAGTTTACAGCCCGAAAAATATATTACAACACGTCAAACTGAACAGCTGCTACCGGTCAGCCGTCAAACAAGACAATCGAAATGTAATAGAATAAGAAAGAACAATTTTACAGTGGCTTATTACATAGCCAAAATTTTAAGTCTCGCAATAACTCGAATACAGTGTTTTAGATGTAAGACAATTAATTTACATCAGGTTTTCAATTGTTGGGAACTTTTTATAGTTATACAAAACCGTTTGTTATTTGATATTATTGCACAAAAATAAGTTTGTGATACAAAATATTTCCGATACATCAATAACATTTATCATTGAATTTAAAATGAATTAAATGCAAGTTCGATCGATGTTATGACGTTTAGGTATTACGAAAATACAATCTACTATATCAGTACAGTGAAGTTCAGTCCCATAACGGAAAGATTGTTTGAAGCAAAATATTACATTCATACAAAGATAAATCGAATATTTTAACAAAGCAAGATAGTAATTCTTGGTATGTTGACGATTGGAAAAAATACGCACAGCTGTTATGAGGTTTGAAAACTTCATTGGTTAATTACGGTTGGTGTTTAGAAAATTCAAATTCAAGTAGTATATTGAAAATACTCGAATGGAAACGTAGCGCGCGTCAATTTTAGGGTGTTGTAAGATTAAATTTTAATGTTTATATGGATGATATTTAAAGAAAATTATTAATTAATTCAAATTAACCAATATTATATTATATTAATTAATAAATAAAATCAGTGTAATTGGCTCAATTCTTTTTCAAATATGTCTGTCCAGCTATTGAAAATTTAAGTAAGCTTTAGGAAAAATAAGAAAACTAGGGGTTACGGGGACTATAGAAATATGGCTATTGAAGGTGAATGGATGGGAAACTATTATGAGCGGTACATGTTAATAAAAAAAATGAAAACTAATAAATCTGAGACTACAATACACTGGTTTCACGCATTCTTCCAGGCTATCCATTACATGTTGATAGAATCAGATAGCTCTCTATCAGTGGTAACTGCAGTACGAGATCGAAATTTAGGAGATGCATGTAATGCATGCAATGTGCTGTCATCAGCAAAACTATGGATTGGGTACACTGTGGAAATAAGTAAGTCATTAATGTATAGAAGAAACAAGGTTGGTGAGAGTGCAGAACCTTGGGGAACCCCAGCATTGGTTGTGAAAATATTGGATTTGATACCTTCTAAATTAACATGAAATTGGCGACCTGTAAGAAAACTATGAATCCATGAGACAGTAAGATGGTCTATGCCATAAGATTTTAATTTAGCTATGAGATTTTTATGCCACGCTTTATCAAATGTGTTAGAAATGTCAAGTGAAATACTGAATGTTTCACCATGGTTTTCCAGCGATTTGTTCCAGAGATGGGATACGTAGGCTAACAGATCACCTGTTGCATGACTTTTACGAAAACCATACTGTTTATCATCAATAATTCACGACATTTCCAAATAATCTATTAAATTGCAGTTTTCATATTTTTCAAATATTTTAGCTAAAACCGATAGAATTGCAATTGGTCTATAATTGTTAGGGTCTATCTAACTGCCTTTCTTTTATATGGGTTGAACGCTGGGCAGCTTTCAAGAATCGGGAAATATTCCGGTTTTATAAGATAAATAGAAAATGTTTGTTAAAATTGGAGCTAGTCGCCTCGCAAAGTTTTTAAGAATTGTTGATTTGTTGATATTGATAGAAAAAAGTTTTTCCGTACAATATTGCAATCAAAAATAATGGGTTTCATTTTCGTTACAACTGGGGAAATGAGTGTAGGAGAATGAGGAGGTTCAACTATGTTTGAGTTTTCTGCGAAAATACGACCCAAAAGATACGCCTTTTCTTTCAATCTTTCGAGTCGCTCACGGGAATGCCATTCAGAACGAAGGTTAGAATAAAGAATCGAGTAAAATTACTTTGGACTGATTTAACTGCCTGAAAGAAACTACGTGAGCCAGATGGGTGCTCGGCGAATATCTTTGCTTTGTTCTGGATAAACGCGTCTTTGTCCAAATCTATTTTGAATTTACTAATATTTCTGGCTTTCTTACAGGCGCTATGGGTTTCAGGTGTTTTATTTGTGTTATACGTCTTAAATGCTTTGCGTTTATTCCTCACTGCCTCATCAACATCCCGCGTGAACCAAGGCTCAGTTTTAGGAGTGATTAAACGATTTGGAATAAACCGCCACATTCCGTCTTTTATGATTTCAGAAATTCTTATTGCCGATGTACTAGGGTCTTGATCAATACAACAAATAGTTTTCCAAGGTGTTGTAATGTTAATTGTACAAGTACATATATATAGGTACAGTTGTATTCAACTTGTTGTACCAACAGTGTTTGTGGTTCCTTACCTGTGGATGGTTCTCAATAATTACTGATTAAAACACTTTAGATTCACTTAGTTAACTATAAATAACATTAACTATTAATATTAGTTTTATTATTATTTTTATAGAAAAAGTTACAACTTAAGGATTTATTCGAATTAATTGAATCACTGATTAGATTTCGGACAACTTAAATTTACACTTTAAAACTAAACTAAACTGTACTTCTTCGAAAACAAAAAATCAACTCCCTTCTCAAAACTAAAAACCAATTATTTATATTATTTTATTTACCCAAAATCAACAAAAACTCAACAAAAATTGATGTATGCAAATTTTGCATAATTAACAATTTAACGAATTTAATTATTTATACAATTTTGTTGATTTTGGATAATTTAAATTTTTAAGTAACTTCTTAACCTATATTGTTATATTATGACATATATGTTGTATTATTGTAATTTCTTAACCTAATTTTATAGTATAAACCAAAGGAGATTTATACAACATTCCTCCGCCCTCCGAAAGAACCTATCAACAATTCTTTATGTTTACATAATAACTTATAATGTGAACATAAAGTGAACATAAAGTGAACAACCTTGCGAGGGTTGTTTTTAAAATTAAATTTTCATTAAAACTATCTATTTTATACTTTTATTTTGATTATAACTATCTGATTACTTTCCTTCACAAAATTAATTAAATATATTTATACTTGTATAAATTTCTTAAAATTTACCATCGACTGGTTATATTATTTTAATTTTAAAATATACGTTTAAAATGAATTAAGCAATACAATATATATGTATAATTATATTAATAATTAAAATTTAATTTTAGCTTTATTTTGTTCTATATGTATTTGTAAGATAGCTAGCATAGCAAAATTAATAGCAAAACTATAATCACTATAGTTCATTTTATTATTATTACTTTTATTTTTATCGTAAATAAAATGTAATATATTATAAAAACTTTAAATTTTTGATTAAACATAATTATGCAAGATACTTTATTAAATATTCACTATTTAAGATACTTTTATAATTAAAATTTTACTTTCGGTGTAATTTAATCATAAAATTTTATATATAAATTGAATTTATTGAGATAAAAAATTTAAATTTTTTTTTTTTTTTCTGTTTGTTCATTATGTTAACATAATTAATTTTATATAACATTAAGTGAACAACCTTTCGAGGATTGTTCTTAAAATTAAATTTTCCCTAAAATGAACTATTTATAACTTTTATTAAAAACTAATGGAATGAACGAACTAACGGAGTTATCGACTACTAACAAAACAATGACCTTAATTGTGCTTGAAATTACATAATATTAATTAATTTAAAATGAAACCAAAACTTTACCCTATATATTTTATTAATAAAAAGTTTTTATTCATTTTTATTTTTAAATTTGTTTCCTATAAATATATGAAATTTTTAAGTTAAATTTTAAAATTATCTACTAAACTAATTTTTCCAAGTTCTCACTGATTTCTTGTAGAGTCTCTCTGGTCTTATTTCCAAAGAGCTCAATATTTTCCGTGACATTTGTGATTTTATTTTTATGTTTATTAAATCTAAACTTAAATTTGAACAATATTAAAACTAAAATGATTATTATAACAATAATGCCAATTGAGACAGAATAGTGAACCTTTGAATGTATCTCCTGTGATTTAAATTTGTTTTCTAAATCTAGCTGAGTTAACCGTGTCTGAAGATGTTTAAAGTCATTTTCGTATATAGAAAGGTCTGTTAAATTTAGCTTATTAATTTCTAATATTTTTGGCTCAGCTGGTATGTGTATGTCGTTGGAATATTTTTAATTGTTGCCAAAAAACTGTCAGTATGTACTATTTTAGGTTGCGTAATTTGTGTTTCTTGGAGGGTTCTTTTAGGGGGTATTATAAAGTCATCGGTTATAATACTGCATCCGTTAATATTTTTTAATATGCCCTGGTTTTGTAGCACTATTCTATTTTCCGTTCCTTCACAGTTTAATACGATAGTTAGATTAGGATATGCGATATATAGCCATTTATTCAAATCATGCATTTGTTCTAGTTTATTTTGTCAGTTTGGGTATGGTATTACAGGGCAGTATGTTTTCCTTTCAAACGGATTGTGCAGTAAGTTTTGTAAGCAGTCTTTGCTGTTTTCCTTCCTGTATCCATTTTTAAGAATACATAAATGTCTATGTTCCGTAAAATTTACAGTCAGTTCTTTACAGTTACGTAGTTCGCTTTCGGTTGTTGTTACATATAATTGTTTTGGTCTGTTGACTGCAATAAAATTTTCTTTGATTTTGTAAATTAAAAAGGTGTCATTAACCCGCATGGGTAAAGTATATATTTTGTGAATTTCAAATTGGTCTTTTTCTGGTAAAGGGATCTCTATCTTAACAATAATTTCGCTAGAACCTTCTATGGTTTCTATTTCCACTATTTGTGGTAAATGTGAAATATTTACTATATCTTCGTCAAATGTACAACTAGCTTTCATTCGCGTCAAAATTTGTCTTGTATTATCAACTCCGAGTACCAAGGGATGTAATTTTTTATTTCTTAGGCACGATAATACGTCCGTAAAAATAATTTGTTCTTTTTGTTATTCTATATGCTTTGTTACTATATAAGAGCTTAAATAAGATATTTTCTTATTCACTTGGTTTCTGACGAATATGTCATGTGATTTATGGTTGTTATCGAGTACCATTCCTCTAAGAGAAATTATGTCGTTGTGAACATTGTTTATGTCTTCTTTTAAGGCTTGTGTAACGTTAGCAAACAAGTTGAAATGGGATGTAGTTATTGTCACCTGCTGTTTCATTAACTCGATAGTCTTATTTGTATTTTCATTTAAATCTCTTAGGTTCGCGTATATTTTGTCTGCGTCTCGTGCGTCCATTGTTCCAATTAGTCTGTTTGTTAGATATCCGAGCTCGTCTATAAGTCCTCTTCTTTGTCTTAAATTTGTAGGGAAAATGGTTTTTGACACATCTTTTTTACTTAATCTGAACAGTTTCTTATCTACATTTTGATTGGTGGGTACATAGATTTGAGAGTTTACATTAATTTCTTTGATAAAAGCTAGACATTCATTTATTTCATCTTTGTATGGGTACAGTTTGCAAACCGTTTTCATTTGTTGGGTAGCTAATTCGATTAAGTGAGACAATTCATTAAAGTTCCTAATACTAATGGTTGTAAACACCGTCCATTTCCTTGTGTAAAATGAAGCTGTTCCTACTCGTTCGAATAATGCCCCGGTATCTGCAACTGGTTTAATCTCATACCCTTTACAGGCTAGTGATCCCCAAAGGAATAATAAAACTATTGCGCTTGTATGCATTTTTGTTTTTTCCAGAGTATAAAAGTAAGAGTTTATTCTTTTCTACTATTTTAATTTCCTGTTTTAACCGAAAAAAAATATAACATGATAAAAATATAATTTAGTGTTAAAATTTTAGATGGATAATTTAATGGAACAAAGATGTAAAAATCATTAAATAGTACTATTCTTTGTTTGATAGAATGTGACTGTATAATTTTAAGCGATTGTTGTGGAGCGTTTTCTGTTTGTTACCTATTTCTACCGTGTTGTTGGTCTGGCTATTGATTTTGGATACTGTATATGGACCTTGCCATGCACATGTCAAACCTTTATGTTTAGCTTCGTTTTTGATTAAAACTTGATCTCCTATCTTGAACTCGACTGGGTTGGTTTTTTTATCATAATACGTCTTTGCAAGTTCTTTTGACTTTTTTAAATTTTCCCTGGCTATTAAATGTGTTTTTTGTAGTTTATGTTTAAGTTCTAAAAAATAATCGTCTGCATTATACAGAGCTGGTGCTGGTGCTTTTTTTAAATTTGATGGCATGTCAGCTGTGAATAAACAATCCATAGGCGTTAATTTCGTACCGCTGTGAATAGTATTGTTGTGGACATGTACCGCTTGGCGTAGCCACATGTCCCGTTGCTCAGGATCTTCATCAACAAAACATTTTAAATAATCTTTTAGTGGGCGATGAGTGCGTTCTAAAGAACCATTGGTTTGAGGGTGATAAGGGCTGGTTTGGAGTTTTTTGATTTTTAATAATTTGCATACCTTTTTAAAAACTTCACTTGTAAAGTTTGACCCTTGGTCGGTCAGTAGTTGTTTTGGTATTCTATACCTGCTAATAATTTATTATTACCAATATCTAAATATATTTTGTCAAATGGTTTTGTTGGTGTGTCTGTCAATATCATTGGCATTTTATTGTACCGTACGGTTTTGACTTTTTGGCATATTTTGCATTGTTTGATATATTTGATAATGTCAGTTAACATATTTTTCCACTGGTATTGTCTTCTGATACGGTGGTTGGTTTTAAAAACACCTTGATGTCCTCCAAGGAGTAAGTCATGGAAGTCTTTCATAACTTGATCTATTTCTGTTCTTTCAGTTAGCCATTCTTCTTCACCATTGCTTAGTTCATCGTCATTGGATGTTATATCTGCATGGTTTTGAACTTTATTTTCAACTTCTAGATTTTCGTTAGTGTTATTATTACTATGTGTTACTGTAGCGTTACACTCATTACAATTTTGAACTTCATTTCGTGTTTGTAAAGGATGTGTATTATCTATTGTATTGTTTATTTGTTTGGCCTGATTTCTCGTAATCACTAGACATTGTGGAGTATTGTTTTCGTTATCTTCATATGGAAGTCTACTGAGGACATCCGCGTTGGCATTTAACTTCCCAGGTTTATACTCTATTTTATAGTCGAATTCTGAAAGCTTATTGTGAAAACGGACTAGTCTACATGTTGGATCTTTGACATTAAATACACCTTTAAGAGGTTTATGATCCGTATATACGGTAAATTGTCGCCCGTATAAGTAGCATCGAAAATTTTTTGTAGCCCAGACAATAGCCAATAGCTCTTTTTCAATAACTGAATAATTTTTTTCAGCTTTATTTAAACTTCTACTTGCATAGGCGATTGGTCTATCTTCTCCTGGTTTACCTTGGGATAACACGGCTCCTAACGCTTCACTACTAGCGTCTGTGGTTAATATAAAAGGTTTATTGAAATCGGGGTATATTAGTACCGTATCTGAGGTTAATTTTTCTTTTAATAAATCAAAAGATGTTTGACATGCTTCAGTCCATATAAATTTTATATTTTTTTGTAATAACTTATTAATAGGTGCTGCTATTCTAGAGAAGTCTTTAATAAATTTCCTATAATAGTTTGCTAATCCTAAAAATGATTGAACTTGCTTAATTGTTTTGGGAATCGGGAAGTTTGAAATTGAATCCGTTTTTGAATCATCTTTTCTCACACCTTCTTCGCTGCACTTATGACCTAAATAAATAATTTCTTTTTTAAGGAAGTGGCATTTATCGATTTGTAATTTTAAGTTAAACCTTCTAAGTCGATCGAACACACTGATAACTTTACGATTATGATCTTCTAGATTTTTACCGTATATAACTATATCATCTAAATACACATAACACTCAATGCCTTGCAAACCCGTTAAGACGTGATTCATAGCTCTTTGAAAAGTGGCAGGGGCTCCTTTCAATCCAAATGGCATTCTGTTAAATTCAAAATGTCCTAAAGTACTACTGAAAGCCGTTTTTTCTCTATCCTTAGGTTCAACTAGTATCTGATGATATCCGCTAGCTAGATCAAGGGTGGTGAAATATCTAGAGTGACCAAGTTGGTCCAAAATTTCTTCTATGCGCGGAAGGGGAAATGCGTCACTTATTGTTATCAGATTAAGCTTCCTAAAATCAACAACCACTCGAAATCGTTTATTGCCGGACTTATCAGGACGTTTTGAAACAATAAGCAAAGGAGCATTGTAAGGACTCTTACTATGAACTATTATATTATTTTCGAGCATTTCCGAAATTTGTTTATTTATTTCTTCCTGTTGTGTTTGTGGAATTCTATACATTTTTTGGTTGATAGGGGCTTTATCTGGTAACGTGGGTATTGTATATGTTATTGCTGATAAATAAGAAATTTTATCTCCTTCTAAGTGAAATAAGTCTTGATGATTTACTATTAATTGTACAATAGAGTCTCTTTCTTCTTTATTAAGATCATTATCTAGATTAAGATTATTTAAAATTCTATTTATTCTATCACTATTTCTATTGCAATCTAAATTTTCTGATATTTCTGGTATTTCAAAAAAGTTATCCGAACTATCATATTCTGGCACATAATTTTCTAAATCTACTTCAAAATTATTTATATTTATTACACTTATGGGTACTACATTGTTTTGTATTTTAGCAACCACATTAGAGGTGTATACACCTGCTAACACTTCTTTAGAGAAACAAACGACTTCTTTATCATTATCGTCATTGATTTTAAAATACAATATTTTTTTTGATCGTGGTGGAATTGTTTTTATTTGAGTAGCAACGATATTTGGTAGAATAGATGAGTTTGAATTATCCTTAACTAACGCTTTATTATTTTCTATTTGAACATTTTTGTAACTTGTACTGAGGATTTTTCTGAAACTGCCTCTATGATGTATCTGATTCGAATTTGTTATCCCATCATTTCAAATGATTCTAGGATTGGTTAAATTCTCGCTACTATCACCTGATACATTCGGTACTACTTTGTTCAATTCAACTAACGGTTGTTTTTCGTTAAGGTGTCCAATCTGATTATCTACCACTTGACTTGCTCTGACTTGATTTAGTTCCGATTTATTATTTTTTCAATTTCTCCTACATTTCGTGGTTTGCATGAAAAGGGGAAAATTACTTGATTTTGATTCCTTGTGCTTAATACTATTAGTTTATTGCTAACAAAATCTACTATTGAATTTCGAGCTAAAACATCTCGTCCTAAAATACCATCACTTTGAAAATTCATATCCTCAATTACATGAAACTTAATTGGTAGTAAATTATTTGAAATTGCGCCTATTACTGTACCTAATGTATAATTTGTTTGATTGTGAATACCTCTAATAATTGCTTTTTCTGTAGTATTTAAAATATGTTTTTGGTTTATACTGGATCTTTTAATTAAAGAAACTTCAGCTCCAGTGTCAATCAAAAGTGTAGTAATTATATTTTTTCCTATATCTAAATTAACACTAATTTCTGGACAGTTGCCAGTTGATTTAGTAGCATCATATATGCCTAAGTTAAAATTTTCATGTTCCCGATTATTTAGGTTTTTGTTTGGGCTTTGAATTGTGGGTTGCAATTCAGCCCTAGTTAGTTTAAATCATTATTAATATTTTCAGGTGGTTGTTCATTGGAATTTGTGTAATTTGAGGAGGTGAATGTTTTAATTTGTTGGGTGTTTGGAGTTTCGTAATACTGAACATGTTTTGGTGCGTATGAGATGCGGGGACCTGAATTACTTAAATTTGGAACTTGAGTACGAATTGTATGTGGAATCTGTTGGTACTGAAAATTTCGTTGTCCTTGCGGATTTTGGTTATGTGTGTAATTTACTGGGTTATTAAATTGTAAATTACTTGGCAAATTCCAGTTGTTAGCTGGCCTATATTGGATACTATGCGGTATCTGTGGTTGATTATAGTGCATAGCATTGAAATACGTATTTTGTTGAGGGGCTACATTACGAAAAGTTTGAGAATTTGTAGGCTGGAGTAACTGTTCTTGGTAACTAGTTTGTTGGGCTAAATTCAATCGTAATCTTTTTCGACAGTCTGTTAATGTATGTCCGTAGTTTTTACAATATCTACAACTAATATCATTTCTCGGCAAAGTGTTGGAAAACTGTTGTTAATTAGGTTGATTTGCATTATATGAATTTGTGGTTGTATTGTATATTTCTGTGTTAGTATGTATGTTTCGGCTTGGCTGTAAACTGTTTTGCATATTATTGAATTTTTCCAGTTCTATTGCGTACTCTAACACTGTTTCAAATTCCGTTTCCGCTAATGAAATTTGAAGAGCTACTTCTCGTTCTCTTAAACCAAGTTTAAAACATTTTATGGCCTGCTTTTCGAGTTCGTGCAACCCGGCAGAACAACTATCACTATAACCACATTTTAAAAGTAAAGCCTTTGCTTTTCTTAATAATCTGTTTATTTTATCTCCGAATTCGGTAACAGATTCGTGGGTACTTTGAACCATTAACCCCATTTTCCCATATAACTCAAAATAGCTAGAGTCTTCCTTTAGTCCTCGGGAAAGATATTTATAAAGTTCTTTCAAACTTGTGAAATTAATACCACTTATAAGTTTCAGGGCGTTGCCCGACAACCGTGTCCTAACTGACTGTAAAAAGTGGGTTCTGTATTCGCTTGGTAGGGTGTGGTACGCGCGATCGCATTCATGCTTAAAATTACATTCATGCTAAAAATTCGTCTTCCAGTCCATCATGCATTTCACCATTGTATTTTGGTATATTTTTAACTCTGGTTGTTATCATATTGTACTCTTCGTCTAATTTATTATTAAAATTAGGTACATCGGGTTCCACTATTCGTCATTTTTAAATTTTTCGCGTCTTTTAATTTATTGTTCAAATTTCCGAGGGCAGCAATTTCCGAATCTACCCTTTCTCTTAAATCTATATCTTCGTCCAGAGTTACCGACTCCAGATTAAGATTCTCTAAACTATTTGTTTTCTTTTTTATAACGGCTTCGCGTGATAAATCGCGTACAATTTCGAATTCGTTATTTAATATATTTAAAGTAGAATTTGATGGCTTACCTTCTGAAATTTTGTGTGCTGCTTTATTTTTTCGACGGTCGTCAATAGCTGAACTACAGGATAGATTTCGTTGTCTAGTAGCTGAACTGCTTGCTTGCTCCGTTTTACTAGACTCTGACATTTGTTAAATAAAAGTATTAAGCTGCTTTCAGTTTTTTGTATATCGTCAATAGCTAGACTGAGATAGATAGATTCCTAGTCTCTTGAAGATTTCTTGTCAGTAAAATTTCTTTGTGGTAATTGACAGCTTTTTCTAGCTCCGGAACGTTTATTTCAATTGTTTAATATTTTGTACTTGTACTTTTGACTGATGACTTGATACTTTTGAATTTTGATAACTGTATGTTATATAACTTTAAAAACTGTATTTTGAACTTTTAGCTTGTTCTTAAAAATTGTTTATAAATTTTTACTATCACCCACTTAAAAATTATTTTATTTTATTATAGAATTATTAAACTTATTATTTTGGTTTTAGTTCGAACCACTTTAAAACCACAGGTTAATACCGGCCGCGCCAAATTGTAATGTTAATTGTACAAGTACATATATATAGGTACAGTTGTATTCAACTTGTTGTACCAACAGTGTTAGTGGTTCCTTACCTGTGGATGGTTCTCAATAATTACTGATTAAAACACTTTAGATTCACTTAGTTAACTATAAATAACATTAACTATTAATATTAGTTTTATTATTATTTTTATAGAAAAAGTTACAACTTAAGGATTTATTCGAATTAATTGAATCACTGATTAGATTTCGGACAACTTAAATTTACACTTTAAAACTAAACTAAACTGTACTTCTTCGAAAACAAAAAATCAACTCCCTTCTCAAAACTAAAAACCAATTATTTATATTATTTTATTTACCCAAAATCAACAAAAACTCAACAAAAATTGATGTATGCAATTTTTGCATAATTAACAATTTAACGAATTTAATTATTTATACAATTTTGTTGATTTTGGATAATTTAAATTTTTAAGTAATTTCTTAACCTATATTGTTATATTATGACATATATGTTGTATTATTGTAATTTCTTAACCTAATTTTATAGTATAAACCAAAGGAGATTTATACAACAGTGTTTCATCATAAAAGTTTCTCAGTCCCTCCCAGTCGGGCCGTTTATAGTTCCAAACGGGACGAGGATTTGCTTTAATTTGTGTCGGTGATGTAAATTGCACTATTGCTGATATTAGTAAATGGTCCGATATTCCGAGGGGTTGTTCAACTTTTGTCTTCGCAGTATCTGGTTCGTTTGTCAAAAGAAATGTTTTATATAAAACATTTAAAGTTTTATATTATCTTTTTTGTTTCATTGTGTTGAAACAAAAGAATTCAGAATATAAAAACATTTCAAGTCTTATATTACTTTTTTTGTAATGTTTCATTGTGTTGAAACAAAAAAAAATTCAGATATATAATTATTTCAGATTTTATATTATTTCTTTTGAAATGTTTCAATGTGTGGAAATGAGTATTCTGTATAATACTAACATGGTTTTTGACAACTACAAATGAAGATGATAATGTAATTTTTTTTATAGGTTGATATATATTTCTTTTTCTTTGAAATAGCTTGGAATAACCAAAGCAATTTGCTTTTGAGGCCCCTTATATGTGAGTTTTATATTTTTTTGATCGATGTACTGGTATTGATGTTTTAAAGAGAATCGGAAAACCACAAAACGAACAAATGCTTATGTATTCTATTTTTTTTTCTCTCGTTTAGCTAAAATTGAAAATATAAATAGTTATTTGCGTATAGTAACAAGCGATTGACATTATGTTAATATAAATACCGTCAATTTATAGATATAGCATCCAGTCAGATTTTGATTTTTGCACAAAAAAAATAAACATTCAGTTATGATCTCCGATAGATCTGAACAAATTTTCGAAAAACCGATCGGACGTTTATTTTTGATTGAGTTTATTTGGTGTTTTAAAATAAATTTGAGTTTTTATGGATAATCCATGAAAGATAACGTTTGAACTATCAAACGCTTAGTTAGTCAAATTAAAAAGAATCTTTTTTGTATTGAATTGTGTTCATTCTTTTTTTTTACTGTTTTGATAGTGAACTCCCAAGTAACAATTTGAAGCTGTCACAACGTTGTGTCAGCTAAAATTTACAGGAATTTAGTTGTAATAACAAGTTCAAAAAATACAAAAAACGTTTTCACAACGTTTTGCTGATGTTGCGGCAGATAAAATGGGGATCATATTTTGGTTGGCAGTACGTTGTAATAACGTCACACAGCGAATTTGCTATAATTGTAAAACAGTTTTTAATATATCAATTTCGTTAGTTTAGCAATAACGCTTCACAAAAATTAAATGGGTTGTTTTTGCGATATCGCTGAGTTCAACGCAGAATAGTAAAATTAGGAAAAACGGATCCATAACAATTAAGAAATTATTGTTGTAACTTAGCATTCGTAAAAGTATAATAGTTATTTAAACGATTTTAGATTGAAAAAAGAAAAATTAGCCAGAAAATCTAAACTGCTTTTTTAAAAACACAATTTATAAAAATAACAATTTCGTATATTTTTTAGCCCCAATTTGATTATAAAAATGATCTTGCATAACTTAATTACTTTGTTTTTTAATGCTACATAATTTTTTTGATTGTATTCATAATGGATGGCCAAATTATATGTTAAATAATTATTGTTTTAGATTCTGCATGTTCCAAACGTAAAAACACATGCAGAAATAAATTTATCGGGCACTTTCTAAAGTTACCTCAGATAATTAATATGCGCCAACAAATTAATTGATATATCGTCGCTTTAATAATGAAACAACGTATTCGCAAAAGTGTAGTTTCGAGATAATTGGGTTTAAAGATTTTTCGATTTTCTGATTTTCGTAAACTCGGCAGCACTATTGAATGAATAAAGATATTGGAAAAAAAATTTCTGCCAATTAATCTTGACTAATTTCCCCATAGCATATTAAAATTTCACATTGGTACCTGCTGGCTTTTCTACCTAAAAAGAGGTGAAAATTCAATCAGGTACCTTATACGTTATTTCATATTTCATATACGTTATTTCATTTTACATGGAAGTACGACTAACCTAAAACTAATCATTATTGAACTAACGCATAATATTCTTACAATTTTTTATTTATATGAAACGGCATCTCATGTAGTAATGAATGATGCTTATACAATATTTTAGATTTACCATTTTGTGTTGCGATCGTAATGTATGTAAAGTATACGACGCTGATTTTACCCAAGTTATTATTCTGTAAGAATTGAAATATTGTACATGCATTTACGCTGTTTCAATATTTAACCAAATTCAAATTTGCATGTACGTTAATTAACAATATATTAATTTTCACCCCCAGTTATAAAAAAATTGGAAAATATTAAAATGCCACTTTATAGACATCCTTATGGGGAATGCAGCGCACCCATTATATAATAACAACGTATATATGGCATACGTTATTTCATTATTAAAGCGACGATATAATAAGTAAATAAAATTTAAAATTTGTCGTAAAATTTTTATTTGCAAAAAAAATTCATCAATTTGAAATGTATAATATAATATCTTCAAAAAAATTAATCAAACTACAAATTACAAGCGTTTATTTTCGTGTTTTCATTCAGAAAAACAATTTTTTTGGTATTATATCGTACCGTTTAATTTGGCATAACAAATAGAATTAAAATATGTCTGCAATATGTATAACAGCTATGTAGATAAATTGATATCCTTTTTACTATTTATACTAAAGTCAACATTTTTACAGCTAAAATGCTTTTTCTTTAGATGGGGAATAAGCAAATAAATGACATATTTGCCTTTAGTAATAAATATTGCGTAGTTAAAAGGAAAATTGCATTCAAAATATTAATACCATAACGGGATATTATCATTTCTGAAAACTACTTACCGTTAATAACATTTTAGAAAATAAGTAATATTCATTGCCCTTAATAACTATAATGCTTTGTCTAGAGGCCTATCGTTGTCCTCCTAATAACCAAAATTGTTATATGTTAAGCATTTTCACTGATTGCTTTAAGGTAAGCAATCTTTCGTTGAGGTGGCCTTTGTAGTTTTGTGGTAAGTAATTTTGCTTTGTGTGAAAGAAAATGTGAAAAAAGAGGATAAATCGTAGTTGTTGTTTATTAAATGAAATTCATGTAGATCATCAATTATTTCTACAGAGAACTTAAAATCAGAATGCAAGTCTGTTGGCTAGGTAGTCATGAGACATTCTCAACCAATGAACTCATAATATGAATTTGTCAAGAAAATAGATTTTCATTTGTTTGAAATAAATAATTTTATAAACATTGTTTTTAATTTTTTACAGCAACATTCAATGGTATGCGTTGTTGAATAGAGGATATTTAAATAGTATGATTTATAAAGTGTGAAGCAATGGAATGAAAACAAATTTCGTTTTGTAAGGCAAATATACAAATTTTGCTGTAACTCTGTAATTTCTGTAATTTTGCTCTAATTGCCATTTTCTTTTCAAGTGGTGTAACTGAACGGTTAATGCTCAATGGCAAAGTCCATTTTATTTAATATGGTGATACTTCCTAAATGCGTCGATGATCCCATCGTGAAAAATGAAACCCCATTTTCATTTCTTGACCAATAAAACAAAGTTTTTTTCATAATACCAATATGCTGCTGATGAAGCATATCACATACGATAACATCATCTACCATATTAATAGGAAGGCAGAGAAGTGCTGAATTGAATTTGTGATGCTGTTTGTCTAGTTGCTGGCGAAAGGAATAATCAGTTCGTTTAGGCATATAAGGCATTATCATGCTCTCCGATGACATGGCAGTTAAGACATCCGTGATAAGTGTTAAAGTTTACTGTAACTAGAGCAAGACTCAGACAAAACTAATTGAGCTTTCGAAATTTTGGTTTCATTTTGTTTTCGATTAGTATCTTTACCTTTGATTATACTACCAGCTGCGGCATCACAAATTAAGCAACGGATTTTAATATCTATTTTGCTATTATTTATTATCATACCGTTTTGCAAGATCGTTTACAAATCATCTACAAAGCCTTTCAAATAGTAGAAGAAGGTTTACTATTGCCACAGTAAATACCTACAACCATGGGTACAAAATCGTCGATCTCCCATGTATTACGAAGTGAACGAGAAAAAATTGAGTTTTTGAGCTTTTATAAATAAAAACTCTATCAATATTTATAATTAGACTGATGGAAATTGAACTATCTAAGGATTTGAAATAAGATTCTAAGCAACATCTAACACCTCGATTCCAATACAAACCACCAGCCAATGGTACTATACTTGCAATCTTGTGGTGTATTAAACAAGGTGCGAGCATCACATTGTAGTGGTTGCAATTTATTTTGTTTAAGGCATTGGTTATAAATCGTTAAGAGCAGTTCCTTTAAAGCAGTTTGTGCTATAATAAACGATACTGCCTATATTTTTATCTTATCAAGAAAGTCTTATATGTATTCTCTTTTTCTTCGTCTTTGTTATCATTAAGGAAATATCCGAATTTTTCGTTTTGATCATATATGGAGGTTACAGATGTTAAAAGTTTTGGTATTTGAAGTAGAGATGTCTTGAAAAAGACATAATTGCTCTCTTTTAAATCAGTATCACAATTTTTATTGGAATCTAAATTGTTCTCATCTATAAAACAAAGAGAATAAAATAATACTCATTATCAAATTAAATTAAACATTTTTGAAAAAAAAACTTACTTATGTTTACATACTTTGTTGCTTGTAGTTGTTGTGATACTACAATAAAAGTGTTCAAAAGAAATCACTTTTATTTTTCTAACAGTGTAACTGGCACATGTCAATCGTTTAACGTTAATACACAAATTTTCGTAATTAATTAAGGTTCCATTTTTAGCTGTTTAGTATTGATCTTGGACTTTCTATGAAATGTAGAACTGCGTGTATATTTCTTTAATGATTTAAAATAATGGTTATATTTTTATTTTCCATAATATAAAATAATATCGAGTGCACTGTTACAGCCGACCAAGTAAAACCAAATAATTTTTTTATGGTTTGAAAAATATACATGACGTATGCTCATAGCATGAAATTAATTGACAATATGAGTGCACAGCGAATTTGCTTTACAGAAAGCTCAAACTCAACAATACAGTCTAAATTATATTGTATTCATCTTTTTCAGCTATCTTGCTATTAAAAGAACTAAACTGATTAATTGGGATTTGACTTTGAAATTATACAAAAATGATAATAAAACGTTTTGACTTTAACGCATAAATACTTGACTATGGTAGCAAAATTGCTTTCCACATAACAATTTTGATTTTACGAAAATAATGATATTACTGCTATGAACACATATTACCTATATAAGGGAATTAGCTGTTTGTTTACTGTCACAACGTTTCCAAAACTAATGATTTAGCTATTTAACTTTTATAACTATTTCGTATAGTTTTTCGGATTTCGAGACGTTGTCACAGCATAGCTTTAGCTGTGAATGACAATTTGCCGAGTCAATTGTTACTTGGGCTGGTTCTTATGCAATCTAAATATTAATTAAGGAAATCGCCTTATAGTGAAAGCGAGGGAAAGAAATGCTTATAAGAATGTTTTGTGTATTAAAGTTTCTTTCCTTTACCACATAAAAACATATAAATATGATGTATATGGCTAAAAAGAAAAACAGTATGTTTGTAAATATGATTAAAGGAAAAAAAAATATAACAGTTAAAAATATAAAATATTATTAAACCAAAATAAAAATTAATGGGTGATAGGCTTTAGGTGATATTTTTTCAAATTATTTTGCCATAATGTAATTATGATGTCCCGTAGTTGTTAATTTTTAAAATTAATGATAGATAGATATAATTCAGTATATTTTAATTACATTCGGTATATATAAATTTTGGTATACAATTTATAATAAGCACTTATAAATTATTCCATTAATATTTAATAAATAAAACTAATAAATTTATTTCAATTTATTTATTAGTTCAAAAACTTATATTAAGTCCAACGACTTATTTTCACAACTGTTAACTTCAATCTAACTTAATATTTTATATAAATCTGCGCTGCGGTTTTAAAACAATGCGCTACTTCAACATATAATAATTATAAAAACATTTTCTTAATACTCGTACGTATAAGAAAATGAAACAAAAAGAGATAAAGAATTTTATATATTCTTATTATGTTATGTCTATAACAAACTTTGTTTAATTTGACTTTAAAATATGAAATGAAATCTAATACTCATGGAAATGATAATTTATAATAATTACAGTTGAATGAGAAACTGTTAATTACAGTCAATGAACAAAGTGTTCATTCGAAAGGTGATTTGAATGTAACTCCTCCCCCCTTAAGATTCTGCTCCGAAGAATCTTTAGATACCATTTCGATATTTATTTATGTTTTATTATCTTTAGTTTTATTTCTGATTAAAATAACTATAAGGAAAGTGATTAAAATTATTATTAAAATTGAAATCGTTGAAATGATATAATCATGTACAACGCCTTTTGATTGACATTCTTTGATTATTTTTCTATTTAGTAAGTGATTTATTTTTAAATCTTCAAGTGAAAAATTCCTTAAAATATTCTTAATTGTTAAATTACTATAATTAGAAATTACAAATTTGCATATGTTATATAATTAATTGTTAGTTAACAATTTTCAAATTTAATTAAGTTGTTTCCTAATAAAACTACTTTAAAATTATTGAAATTATGTGTAATATTTGTAGCTGGAATATTTTTTGTGATTAAAATATTACTGGTTATTTGTTTAATTTCGATTTCTTCATATTTTCTAAAACTACAATACTTTACAAGAGTTTTTTACTAGTTCCAAAGTTTTTTTAAGTATTACATTTCCAAAATCTTCATGCAGTTCTATTTCATTATTGATAAATGATTTACTTTCAAAATCTAATTCTAGGTTATCCTTATTATGAATAGTTTCTAAATATTTAATTTTTTTTTTTGCAAAATTAATACAAAAATTATATTGCTTTCATATAAAATTACAGATGATTTAATATTCATTATTTCCTTAGTGGTTATACTATTTCTTTGTATCTATTAGACATTCAAAATATATTTGCTTAAAAATTCTAATCTACTTAACCCTGGTTAAACATTCCAATTGAAACGAATCGAAAAAAATGAATTGGATTAATCGGAATTCTGCATTGGGAATTTTCAATTAGTTCCTATTCAACAAATCTATTTCATTTGTTTGTTTTCATCGTTTTAGTCCAAAAATGTATATAAATTAAGCTTTTTGTTCAATTTTTCAAAACATTTTATTTAATTATTTGACGGAAATCTATTTCCAATACAATCCTATTCATTCCCGTTAAATATCTCTATTTTATTTTTCAACCGGAATGGATAGGATTCTATAGGAAATGTATATAAATAGGAATTAATTGGAAATTTCCATCTCAGAATTCCGATTAATCCTATTCATTCCTTTTAAATCTTTTCCAATTAAATCCTGTTAAATTCATAAGATTTTTTACTTTTTTCTAAGTTCTCTTTTCCTATTGAATCTCTTAATTTCCGATTGAAATTCAATTGGAAATTTCCATTAAAATCCTACAGAACCTCTTTTTCTGTTGAATCCCATTCACTCCGATTGAATTTTAATTAGTAGATCGAAATCTCCCTATTAAACCAATTCAATCCGATTTAATCCTATTGAAATTATATTGGATTTAATAGGATTCAATAGGTTTGAATTGGAATGTTTAACCAGGAAATAAAAGGTTTTCTTTAACGTTTCGTTCTTGTTCTCTTAATAGTTGGATATCATATTGTTACGATTATAGAAAAATCTAGACGATTACAGAAAAATCTAGACGATTACGGTCACTTCCAGGAAAATCAAATCAACAAAATACTACAACAAATTAATGAAATGAATGATGTTGTTGTTGTACTTCGTGGAGCTTGGGTCGACAAAATAAATAAAATTGAATGATTTTATGAATCAAATCAGCATAAGGTAAAGTAATCGAATATTCTACTATTTTCTCAAGGTTTCTAAAAAGATACATCGAATTTTTTAAAACTTAAGCAGAATTGTATAAAAGCGATTGCATCTTGTAGATTAATAATTAGTGTTATTTTAAACCTGCGATAGTGAAGTTATAATTATAAAAGTGATTTTTAAATTAGTTTTTGTGAATAAAGTTTAAAGTGTTGTAAAGTAGAAATAATTGGTGTATTATTTTATACGTTGTATTACTGGAAATTTCTACAATCAACCGTTGGAGTTTCTGAAGCTGTTGAAAGAATATTCTAGTTAGGAATATTGTTTGCTGTATTGTTGTCCTATTGTTGTGGAGCAATTAAGTTATTGAATACTTAATATAACCTGGACCCCGATTACGGAATGCGAAAGCGATAATAGCTCAATTTTTGGCGTAAGTGTATTAGTAAAGATATTGGTCTAAAATCAATTACTTTTTTGTAAAATTACTACGTTTGTTTAAATTATTTTGAAACCAAAATTCGTTTGACGGTTCAAGAAAATTGTTTGTTATTGTTTTACAAATAGGATTCTTGTTATTGTTGTTATAAGTTCAAACAGTTTTTGTTCAACCATCATGCAAAATTTTATTCGATTATAATCTCGTTTACAATAAAAGTGAATAATGATTTGTTGTTGTTAATTATTATTGGAATTGTTAGTTGTGTTAATTTGTGAACTAGATGTAGTTACATTTAATTATAATGCCACACATCCAAGTCAAGTACGCTCTCTTTCTTTTTGCTATAATCCACCAAATTCAAACAAACAACTTCATATTTCCAAACAAAACTTCATTCTCTATTTCTTACTCATCTAAAAATCTTTTTGCTTTCAATCTAATACCGGACACAGAACAAGCAATCCATATCGGCAAACTCAACTAAAAACAAGAGACATCATTTGTTTTAGAATAGCAAATCTTATCAAGCACTATCAACTCTTCCACCTTAATCACCAATTCGCCGCAGCTAACATTATCAACCAATGTGATAAATGTATCTGCCAGCAATCAAAACAACAGTAACCATGTCAAAGACTGATATTAATAACTTAAACCTCTTACTCAGTGATTTTAGCAGGTATGATATTTTAAAACGTGACATACCAACTACAAACTGAAACAATCCACTGTTCACATTTCTATCCAAGATTCTCAAACACATTTCTTCAAACATCTTTAAGTTTAAAACTTAATTTGCCTAATTTGCCATCAAAACTAAATAAGTTTCAACTTATTTCATTAACCAAGACCATTATTTAATCTCCTTTGACGCAGTAGCCCTCCTCACTACCCATCCCATTACTATTAGGATCTTCTACGACATCATTTAAACTCGTAACAATTTACAAAAAGAAACAATTTACATGCGACAAATAAATTAGAATTAATTTTGGTTTCATTTAACCTAAAAGTTATAAACCTACAATAAATTAACAAATTCTTCAAGAATTGTACCTTCTTATGCACTTTCGGCTCATAAGCAATATGAAAACATTACCTCAAAAGGTAATGTTTATTTGACATATCACAGTGAAAACTAATTTTAATTACTAATACAATTAAGAAAAATTTTGTACAAACACAATATTTTTTTAAAGCACCGTGCTTTCAAATATATCGCATTTCATAATCGGGGTCCTGGTGTTTGTGCTTACTAATCAGTGATCGAGCTCGGAAGAGATTTGGGAATTGCGTTTATTGAACTGAGAGTAAGGCCAATTCGAAGGAAGGTTGGAAAAACGTAACATTGGTGACATCGGCGGATTAGTGAGCTGTTTAAAGTGGTTTTCTTAAGTAAATTGAAGGTTCCTGAGTTGAAGAAGGAACTAGAACAAGGAACTAGAGAAGCTATGGCAGCTAGTGGAGTAGTAGTGAAAAGTTACCAGTTTGGAGTGATTAGTACAAATAATGATCTAGTGGTAGCTGATGAGGAGAAAAGTTTTGGTGCAGAAACAACAACAACATTACCATCTGGAAACGGCGATTTTACGCAGTTAATGGCTATGATGCAACAGATGAGTTTTAACATCAGTCAAAAGGTGGTTGCCAATAAAGAAGAAGTAAATCAGCAATTAAATACAGTAAATTTGAACATTAATCAAAAACTGGATTATGTAAATACAAATATGGCTGCTACCAAGGAAGGAATTAGTTGTAACATCAATCAACAAATATGGCTGCTACTAAGGAAGAAATTTGTCTCAACATCAATCAACAGTTAGATGCAATAAACACAAACATTGCTATGAGTCGCGATGAAATCAAACAAATTATGGATGAGAAACTTCTACAAATGTAAACGGCATTCGATGGTAAAGTCAAGAAGATGCAAAGTGAAATTCATGATTTGGAGCATAAAGTTTTAACTAAGGTTGACGATTTTGAGAAGAGGTTACAAGATGTTGAAATAGTTAAGGGTTCTTCACATGTGGTACACCAAGTAGCAAATATTAAATTAAAGCCTCCCTCATATGACGGTACCACATCTTTTGGCATATTCAAATTTCAGTTCGAGATAGTAGTAGAACAAAATGTTTGGAGCAGTGAAAATCGTCTAGCGGCATTAATAATTGCGCTTAAGGGAGAAGCAGCTGAAACATTACAGGCGGTTCCAGAAAACGACCACAGAAGTTATGCAGAGGAACGCAAATACGGCAGCGATCATAAAAGGGAGCTATACAGGATCGAGTTAAAAGGTCGCTTGCAACGAAATGGAGAATCTCTACAGGAATATTCCGCGGCAGTGGAACGGCTAGCTCATTTGGCACACTCAAATACGCCACCATATTTCATGAAGAAGATAAAGATCGAGGCCTTTACTGATGGTATTCGTGATCCTAAGACAGGAAAGCAGTAATGTTGTCGCCAAAAGCAACATTCGCTGAAACAATTGCTTGCGCTTTGACCTATGAAACTGCACAAGCTATTATAAAACCATCAAATAAAGAACGCCGGGTGGAGTTGGCTGATGACAACAACTATAAGTCAAGACCACGAGAGAATATACGAAGTGACAGAATTTGATGCTGTCTATGTGGCAAACTGGATCATATTTCAAGAGAATTCAGAGATGTGAGAAGGAAACGAGCAAGATCAGCATCGCCTATGCAGAGACGTCCAGTAGAAGAACGGGTGCAGCAAGCTAGAGAAGACAATGGAGCAGCACCTTATTAGTTAAACTACAACGAGCCAGTCTTAAGGGGCGTAAGCTCCCACAACCATTTGCCCCATAACCTTCATAGTAGTTAAAATTTTTTGATGATATAAATCAGGGTTCGCAACTGAATTTTATTGGCGTGCCAAAACAATCTTTTTTTAAATAATCGCTATTTCCACGTGGCAAACCAATTATAAAATAGTACATTTTGCTACAAGAGAAACCTTTCTTTTTCGTAAGTGAAAATTTTTTCACGAGACGCGTTAACGTCGAGGGAGACAATTTCACGAACGTAAAATGTGTAAATAAAAATTCGTTCCTGCAAAGTTTCTAGTTTTAGGAGTTCTTGTCGTATTTTCCCAAATCCCAACTGTAGCACAAGGCAAAGAAATTACCAGTCTGGCATCGGAGTTAATACCTGTACTCTCATCAACCGCCAATGCTAACACTTCAACCGTATGAAGATTACATTTTAACTGTTAAGAAGTATTTTCACGTATTTTTATAATTCTGTAATTGTATTTTTGCTTTCAAAATCTTTGAAAAGTGTTTCACCACAGTCCACAACTTAAAAGAGTTTATTTAAAAAAATCCGTAAATGCGTTGCCATATTTGGCAATATCTCTTGCTACTTTAAAACTTGCGGCGGTAATATTATTAGAAGATTTAGTATATTTAATAATTTTATTTGATTGCGTTTCATGTTCATAAACCTTTTTTTGAAATATCCTTTTGTATAAAATTAAATGGACAATAAACGGCACATTTACAGCAGTTTTTTTTCCGGAAATACATCTATTATTTGAGAAGGTTATTTTGGTAATAATATTACTGTTGTATTTGATAATTATTATGAACAAAGTATGAAGATTGTAGAAATAAACCGTTGTTCACAAAAATTTACCTCATAAGAATAAATTCCTGCGGACAACCTTTTAAAAATCATTTTCTGTAATTGGGAAAGAGATGTGTTGCATTATGTATCTGTCGAAAAGTTGGACTTTTTTGCAACGCAGCTTGTAGTGGATACTCCGGCAAAATCTGTCATAATAGTGCTCCGATTTTAGATCAAGAAAATCAAGAAAAGAAGTTGTCGTGAGGATTCAATGTGCTAAATATTAATAAAAAAAACATTTAAATTTAATGTAGTCAAATTAAAAAAAGAAAATAAATTTGTCGCCCATAAAAACTTTTTTTAATGTAATCATAATAGTGGGTGGTTTTTAAGCGCAATTATGATCTTTATTACGATCTGTTAAGATTTAATTTGTAGTTTAATAAGTTTTGACAAGAAGGAGTAGTTTTTGCCCTTAAAAAATAAGAAGGTCATAGGGTAAATTTTAAAATGATGGGTGTGTTGAGCTTAATTCCAAATTTTCAGGCAAATCGATGCTGATTCAAAGAATTCGGAGGTTCCCTAATGTTTTTACCGTCTTTACTGGACTAACAGTAACATTTAACTATTACAAAATATCTGACAAAATCTTTTCTCTATTATGATTCCTAAAACGCAAATTTAAGGACAACTCTGGAAACAATTTCAGAATATTTGCCGTGCCGGACAAACTTTCAAAAGTGCCAAGTCTGGCACGCCTGCCACGTATTTGCGATCACTGATATAAATTGTTCGAAAAAATAATGAACAATTAGAATTTTAATCGGACTAAAAATCTTTAAAATTATATATCTCAAGAACACGAATTAACGCCTCTTTGTAAATTTGATATATTTTAAAGTAAGGTTAAAGCTATATTTAAAAAAAACTTAAAATTTAATTGATTTTAAAATTTTTTGTTAATGGAAGTTGTTTGAAAAAATGAAGAAAAATTCGAATTTCAGTCGTACTAAAAATCTTTAAAATTAAATATCTCAAGAACAAAAATTAACGCCTCTGAGTTAATTTGATATATTTTAGAGTAAGGATAGAACTATTTTCAGAAAAAAAAATTAATTAAATTCCAATTGATCCTCGACCCTAGCGCCATCTTTAAAAAAGTTTTTTTAATATTTTTATTTAAAAATTAAATATAAAAACAATTATTTAATTTTTTTTTCAAAGGACTAACTAATCATCTATCAAACAAAAACAAGTTTGATGAAATCGGTGTAGCCGAATTTAATTTCAAAGTTACATTGGATCGGCTGAATTTTCATTTTTCATGCATATTGGAGTGTCCCCTATGCTCAAACTATGCACTTTAAAAAATTTTAAAATAAGTTGTATTTTTTATTTTGTCCATACTACTAATATGTCAAGTTTCAGGAAAATCAAAAATGGTCAAGTTTACACAACTCTGTCTAGAACACGTTTTTCATCCATAGGAAACAATACCAATCCTCCACATTTATAGATGATTGAACTTCAATATTATAAGTGTTTAACAAAGAAGAAGATGATGCTGATATATATTATTATTTTCATTTCTATACTTGATGGGTTAAAAACCTTACCCTCGGGGTTTGTGTTTTTTAATTTATGATTATTTTCTTTAGCCTTTGATATTTTAATTTGGTCAATATAGGATTCTGATGTCAACTTTGTCGCTTTTTGAACACCTCTAACAATGCGTTTGTTTATGTTTGAAGTAAATTTTGGTAATCGTAATAGTTCTTGAATTGAAACAGGTAGTAGGATTTTTTCTACTAAATTGTTGTTTAATATGTCACCTGGAAGTGTTGAGTTATTTGGCACATCGATTTCTACACATACTTCATACTTACTATAAAAAATCCGTTATTACAGTTTGTTTCATTGCAAGAAGCAGAAGAAACTTATATAGTGGATGAAGAAAACTCTATTTCTTTGAAAACTGTTCGATCTACTGGCCAAATTTCGCTTACTTTAAATCCGTTAGTAGCTGTTTCAATACAGTCAGATTTAATATAAGCATCATTTAACAACAAACAAACTTGGTACTGCCTAGCTGTATGTTCTAGATTCGTTCTTAGCCATTTTTTGATGGCTTGAGTATAATATGTTTTGAGAGGTTCAAAGAATACTACATCCAACGGTTGAAAACGATGGGCAGTATGTCCTGCAAGCTGCAACAATAATATACCTTTTTGCTTAGCAAGAGCCAAAGCTTCAAAATTTTTGGAGTCAGTCGTGTGACCATCGAGCAAAAGAATCACCGTTTTAGTAACGGAGGGATGAGCGACGTTTATAAAATATTTCAGCCATTTGACAAATATTGCTAAGTTTATATACCCACTTTCTGAGCAATCAACCAAACTGCCCATTGGTCATCCAATTTGCAAGTCATCAATCATTCTGATTCTTTTAAAAATTATCATTGGGGCACAAAACGACCTGATGCGCTCATACAACAAACAATTGTGGTGTTAACCCCTCATTCGGCACTTGAAATAACAGCAACTTGCGTTTTTCCTTTGAGTGCCAGTAGTTTATGGCGTCTTTTTTGAACCGTCGAAAAACCGGACACCGGATCACATAACTGTTCAAGTAAACCAAAAAACTTATTCACGCTATCCTAATTAAATCCTCGAGTTTTTGCCATCGACGTTATTTCTAGGCTGCCTCACAGTCAATCTGGGATGTATCTTCATAAAACTCTAAAACCATTGTTTACCTGCTAATTTTGTGTCCTTGTTAAAGTTGTGTTTTATCTGATTTTTTTTCGGCTAGTTCAAAAGCCAATCTTCAAACGTCATTTATCCTGAATCCAAAAAATTGTTGTTCGAGAATTAATAGATGTTTCTCCAGTTGGTCTTCTATCGGTTTGGAAAAAATGGTTAAACGTACAAAGCTTAATATCTTGGACTAATTCGTAAATCAGAAAAATCTGACACATGGATAAATAACTAGAAGCTTTATACTAGAAAAAAAATTCGTTTTTTAATCCGTTATAACGGCCGTTTGGATACTAATATTTTTAAAAACTTCATAAATTTAGAATCTGTGGAAACATTTTAATCCGTTTCTTATAAATATAAACCTCTGCAGTTAGAGGTTTTTGACTTGTTGGCTTCAACAAAAAAGTTTGCAGCAATCCATAACTACAATTTCCAAAAACCTTATAACAGTCAATGAAAAAAAAATAAAAAGGTTTGAAAAGAAGAAATTCATTTTTACTTCACCACAATTTTAAATTGTGTGAAGTAATGCAATCTATCGTGAAACAAAAAATCTTACATACCCCAAATTTTATTTTTTATTTTATTTTGGACCATTCTCTATCTAAATAGCCCAAACAAAATTTGGTGTACGTCTGTGTGTGGGTGGGTGGGTGGGTGGATGGGTGAGTTTTCTGCATAGGATCTTGATGAAACTTTGGTAAATGATACAGGTTCACTTGAAAATGGAAGATCTGGACTCATTTAAAATTTGGACAAAATGGCGGGGGGGTCTCCCGAACACCTCTAAGTTTAAATCTTGAATAACTTCTGATCGCGAGATATGATCTTATTGAAACTTAGTATATAGGGTTTAAGTACTGTTTCCAAGATTTCTGCATACCAACTTCCAGTTTGTCACTTCCGGTTAAAAAGTTTTTTTTTCAGGTGTTCATCCCTACTGTAGCCTACAATTACCGATCGATTTTCATGAAACGTTGCGAAAAGCTTTTAAATAGCATGAGAAAGATTTTATTAGCTTTTGGAGCACATTGGATAAAGGGTTTGGGGGTCCACCATACAACAGGTGGTTTTTTCCACAAAGTTTTTATGTTTGCTGGGAGCATAAAACATTCATTCGTGAATGAATTTTGATGACACTTTGGAAAAAGATGCAAACATGTATGACAAAGAACTGATTAGTTTTTGAGCGATAGTGAACAAAGTGGTGGGGGGTCCCTGGAGCACCTGTTTTTTTGAAAGCTCTATAACTTCTGTACCTGATAAGCGAATTGGATGAAACTTGGTACATGAGTATGTAGTACGGTTTAAAATAGTTCTGCATCCCAACTTCCGGTTTTTCACTTCCGGTAAAAAAATTGTTTTTGTACTTTTTTGAAGTTTTTCAGTGTCTTTATGCACACTACAGCCCACAATAATGGAGTGATTATGATGAAACTTATGGAATAGGGTTCCAATTAGTGTGAAAAGATAATTATCATTTTTTGGGACACATCGATCAAAGTGGTGGGGGGTCTACCATACAAATGCTGACTTTTCACACTTTGTTTTTAAAGTTTGTTGGGAGCATACAGACTTCATTCATTAATTTATTTTAATGACACTTTGGAAAAAGATGCAGACTTAAGTAACAAAGAATTGATTAGTTTTTGGATAATATTGGAATAAGTGGTGAGGGTCCTCCCGAACACCTGTTTAATGTGTCACACTTTTTTCAATGTTTGTTGGGAGCACACAGCATTCGTTCGTGAACGAATTTTGATGACACTCTGGAAAAAGATGCAAACATGTAATGCAAAGAACTGATTAGTTTTTGAGTGATAGTGAACAAAGTGGTGGGGGGGTCCCTGGAGCACTTGTTTTTTTTGAAAGCTCTATAACTTCTGTACCTAATAAGCGAATTGGATGAAACTTGGTACATGAGTATTTAGTACGGTTCACAATAGTTCTGCATCCCAACTTCCGGTTTTTCACTTCCTGTAAAAAATTTGTTTGTACTTTTTTGAAGTTTTTTCAGTATCTTTATGCATACTACAGCCTACAATAATGAAGTGATTATGATGAAACTTATGGAATAGGGTTCCAATTAGTGTGAAAAGATAATTATCATGTTTTAGGACACATTGATCAAAGTGATAGGGGGTCTACCATACAAATGCTGACTTTTCACACTTTGTTTTTTAAGTTTGTTGGGAGCATACAGACTTCATTCGTTAATTTATTTTAATGACACTTTGGAAAAGATGGAGACTTAAGTAACAAAGAATTGATTAGTTTTGGACAATATTGGAATAAGTGGTGGGGGTCCTCCCGAACACCTGTTTAATGTGTCACACTTTTAAACCAAGGCTTTTCATATAACTGATACTTTTTTTTAGCTAATATTGATGTTTTATTATGCTCAATAGTTTTTACTAGAATTTTGTGTAAATTTTCAAAACATAGGGTTTCAAAGTTAAGCTCAGATATTTGTTGAATAACATAAGATTCATTAACTTTATTGATTGTAATTAAATTATTAGCCAATTTTGCTCTTGATTTATTTATTACTATAAATCGGTGGTCACTTAAATGTGTATCGCCAAGATAAACTAAAAACTTATCAGACACCGAAGTCATTGCATGATCCAGTAGCGTTTTTATAGAGATAGATTTTCTTGTATAAAAATTTTCATGAATCTTATTTATAATTTTGAGTGCATTCATACCAATGATTTGTTTATAGTTATTGGTCTGTGTGTCCATGTCATTTAAAAGATTAATATTTAGATCACCAATTATAAACGATAGTTTATATTTTTCAAGAACATCATTAAAATATTTCAGAAACAAACTGAGATTAGTATGGGATGGACGATATATTGCAATTAAAGTCATTTTAATTTGCCTAGATTTAATAGCCAATAAATCATTTTCATTAAAGGAATCTGCAAAACAGAAATCAAAATCTAGATTTAAACTTGTAAAAATCGATACTCCACCTCCACTTCTTCCCTGTCTAGTATGCACCCGAGTCGAAATTTAACTACTCTTTAAAACCTACAAATTCTACTATTTAGAAATTAGAGTATTTAAGTATCACTTATTTTTAATACAAAAATAACATCTACATAACTCCTACAAGGACTACTTACCGGAAAAAATCCCATTTAAGGTGTTAAATAGACGTTAAAAAATTCTTTCGGTCTTTTCCGTAATATTAAAAAACAAAAAGAAAAAAAATTGTTTGATGCGATGATAAAAATAAACGAAAGAAAAGAAAGAACAAGAAATATAAGAATATAGAAAAATAAAACGTTTTTTTTATATATTCTAACATGGCTGGTTTTATTTAACATTTTAGGAAATAAATTATTGAATTATTGAATTGAATATTTTAATGTTATATAAATTATGTGCGAAAGAAATTTTTCAGTTAATCTAATATAAATAATCTCGTTAAACAATTAGGCCCTCTTAATAATTAATTTTAGTGATTTAAAAAAAATATAATATTTTTTTAATATTTTTTATTTGTCTTGTTTCATATCGATTTATCGATATTTTGATTTAATTTTTCATAATACTGAGAAATTTATGGAAAATTAGTATTATTTTCTACACTTAATTCAAATATTTAAATTTTTTGATTTCTGAAATTTGGTCTTTTAAATTGTATCATTAAAAAAATGGCGAAAAAATGGACGCATCCTTTACAAACAAAATCACACTCATACATTTCCAATTTAGAACTTAAATATACGAGCGCTATCTTCATGTATAAAAATGTTTGTCGGGTTTGATGTGAAATAAGATCGGAATCGTAAATAGTTTTTGAAGATTCAAATAAGATGTAATTTTGTACATTGATAGAATTGATAGGACTTTTTAAGTTCTTAGGATATGATTAGTACTTAGTAAGGTGTTGAAAAACACGCTTATTTAGGTGTAAAGTAGTATTTTAATGTCGCGTTCTTTGGCTTGATGGAAAAAAGATTGATTTATTTACTTGCCAACGAACAGCATAAAATAAATCAATCTACTTTTGTAAATGTAGTAGTAAATTGTTTTGACTTCTTGTTCTGTCACTTGATATGTTTGGTTATGTTTACATTTGAAAATGATAGATTTTACGTTTTATCATTTTATTTGTTATAACTTTATTATTAATTAGTAATTTAAATAATTTAAATAATAATAAATTATTTTTAAACAAAATAATAATAATAATTAAAATGCCGGTTTTTTTTACATAAATTTGACAGTTAAAAATAATATTTCAATGTATTTGTAAAATCTACCAAAAAATCTAGATTTTTAAATCTTGATCTAGATCAAAGTAAAAATCAATCTTTTTCTGCCAAAGAACACAAACTGACAGCTAATTTGATCTGACAGCTAATTTTTTTGATCTCAGATCAATTTTTTTTTTTGCAAAATAGCACGACATAGGAATAAGCAGATTGTAAATAGTATTTGAGATTCTAATTAGATGTTAAATAGTATGTTTTTAGATTTTGTAGGAGTTAATAAGTTTATCGAGAATCAAAAGTTCTTATTTACAGACAATAAAGGATGAAAAAGACTAAAATAGGTGCATTAGAGAATGTCGGCTACTTAAATCGTAGTTAAAGTTCGACTCGGGGGTGAAAAGATTTATATCCATTCAAATTAAAATAGCTTAACTCGTTTTCTTGTAGAAACGTTTCCACAAGCACTATAACACTTATGTTAATCTGTAAGGAACATAGCAGTTCTTCTAACTTTTCTAACTTATTTCTTAATCTGTTAATATTACGATATAAAATGTTTATACCTTGAATTGTGTCAATATTCTTTTTGAGTTTATTTAAACTTAGAAAGTGAGTATTTTCTGCCAAGTATGACATATTAGATGTTTTAAAATCAGTAATATGAAAATTAATTCTTTTTCTACTTAGGGAGTTCACAAATTTCAGAAATATTTTTCAAGATTAAAATAAAAAAAAAGATTAATATAATATTATCCAGTTTTACCTCGGAAAAAACAGTATGTATATTATTGTTGTCTATCAGCTGCCTGTGTATTTTTGTATTATTATTATTATTAACATCAAGTTCGATTACGGATGATTTACGTCATTTGTAACGATGTCGTCAGTTGTTGTAATAAATTTATACTGAAGGTATAAATTTATTACAACAACTCTCCAACTTACGATACTCTCCTTCTTTAACTTTGATGAAAAATTTTCCATGACGATACCACTAATGATGAAAAACTTTGTTTTTTTTCTAAGATCTGGCAGGTCGCTTAGAAGTTTTTGGTTTTCCTTCGTTAGTCGATCTTGAAAATAAATTTGATTACCATTATTGCTATTGATGTTGGTTAAAATTTGGTGGGCATAGATAGCATGAACCCAATGATTTTTTCATTCGCATTATACTTGATTTAGTTTCTGCACTATTTAATTGCATGATAATATGTGATCGTTTCCCAAGTAATATTTTATGAGAAGATGCTACATTATCTAATCCAAATTCGTAGAAAGAATCCAATTTAGTAATGATTTCATTGGCAGTCATATTTGTATCTGGAAATCCCATGATAATAACGTCATTAAACATTTCTTTTTGCTTCAGAAAATTTAATTCGTGCTTTACTTATATTAAATCGTTGTTTAAATCAGCAACGCGAGCGTTCGTTTCATTTTCAGCTTCTTGTAGTTTATGAGTTTCCTCATTATGTGTGATAATAATGTAGATTTTAACATCGATATTTGTTTCGTACAATTAACTACACTACTTTTAATGGCGTCGAGCAGATTTTTATTATTTGGCTCTTTCAATTCAAATAGTTTCATTTCATCAATATCATCAAGTAACGCCTCATCTTTTTCAGTATTCTGATCTATAGGAGCAGATGATTCGATTGATCTACCATTACGCAAAGTTTTGGAGTTCAATTTGTTTGTTGAAAGTGGCATTTTATAAGGTTATGTAATGAATGGCACTATGCGTTAAATTTTTTTTCACTTTAACTAATTTGTTGAATTTTTTTTTATTGTTGAAACAAAACAGTTTTAATATTATAATTGCACACTATCTAACAGTTTATTCACAATCACTATAATCGATAAATGATCAGATAAATCAAAATTTAATATTAGACAAATTAAATATAAATGAAAATAATTTTTCTCCGAGATAACCAAACATGTTATTCATTCGCCATCTTGAAAAAGAACATTAAATCATTTAAAATACTTTATAGACTTTATTCACTAATAATATTGCACTAAATGTAGTTTTGGTTTATTAGTAAAAATATTATTCTTATTGACAATTAGGTTAATTTAATTCACTAATGCAATTTCTAATACAATTTTACCAATTTACTTACTAGGCTGGTTTTGGGTTTTTTTTTTGTTAAAAATTATTCTTTTTGACAATTTAACTAATAGGTTAATTCACTAATGCAATTTCTAATACAATTTCACCCATTTAACTATTAAGCTAGTTTTGGTTTTTTTTGTTTTTCCTTGAATTAAAAAAACTATTCTTATTGCCACTTTAATTTCACCAATTTAAATATTAGGCTAGTTTTGGGTTATATATTATGTGATTTAAAATTTTATTCATCCAAAAAACACAATAAATTTAATTCACGTTTTTCTTGGTTTTTCTTTTTTGTTTTACGTTAAAAAAAATTTACAAAATAAATTTTTTACAATACTCAAAAAAAAATTAAAACTTGAGAAAATGACCATTAAATTAAATATTTTTGTTGATTACTCATAACACATTTCTAGTTCACCACCGACTGACTTCCCTCTTTTCCTAGATTTTATGATTTTGAGGAAAAAATAAAAAAAAATAGCAATACATACTTGCAATTTTTGATGGGAATAAAAATTTATACAAATTTTATAATTTTATGGAAATAGAAAACCATTCCCGTCACTTGCAGACTGGAATAGGAACAACGAAGGTTATTTTATTCAGGTAATTAGGTTTTTTTTTAGGTAATTGTCCATGAAAACTTCATATATCCTGAGAAAAATTTTGAAATAATAAAAAAAAATAAGACCACGAAGGATTTGGACTGGATTTAAGAAATGCAAGTGACAATGGTGTGAGAAAGGTTGTTACCATAGGGTAACACGTAATAAGGATAAAGGGGATCTTCATTTCCTAACAAGACAAGGTGATGCTATCTCTCCTATACTGTTTAATCTAGCCTTGGAATCTGTGTGCCGTCAAAAGAAACTACCGACTAACAACAATATCTTGTCAATAAACTCAGTACAGATGATCGCGTACGCTGATGATGTTGTCATCCTCGGCCAAAGTGAAGTTGTTATGAGTGAGACTTTCAAGTCACTTGAGAGTGGTGCTAGAAAAATTGGTCTTCAAATTAACTATGATAAAACCAAACATATGAATGTTTCAAGAGAGGCTGAGAAGAAAGATTTGATATGCTTTCAAATATTTGGGATCCATGCTTGACTCAAACAACAGCATACTTACAGATATTAAAGCTCGAATCGCTGCAGGTAATTGAACTTTCTACTCAATTAAACCTCTTCTTGGATCACCGTATGTATCCACTAACACCAAACTCAAGTTATACAAGTCGTTGATTAGACCGGTGGTGATGTATGGGTTACAAACGTGAACACTTACACAAAATGACGAATCGCATTTATCTGTGTTTGTGTGTTTGAGCGTAAGATCGTACGCGACATATTTGGTCCACTTAAGACAGACGATGGAGAGTGCAGAACGCGATATAACTTTGAGATCAGAGACCTTCTTGAGGGTCCAGATATAATAGGTTGCATCCGTTCCAAAAGGATTGCTTGGTTTGGGCATGTTCAACGAGCCGATTCACAGTCTGGAATAATTAGAAAAATGTACGTTAATACCCCAGGTAGTGGGCGACCGCGAATTAGACCACGACTGCAATGGGAGATGGTCTTAATAAGCGACCTTCAAAAAATCGGCTGCCATGGTAATTATGTCGCTGTTGCGAATGACCGTGGTGAATATTCGAAGCTGATTAGCCTGGCAACGCTCCTACATGGAGCATGAACGCCGTTAAAAAAAAATAATAATAATAAAAATGTGTTTAAAAATTTCATTAAAATAATAAAAAATCGTTAAACACATTTTATTTACAAACAATGTTATTTCTGTAACATAATTCAAATATAATATTTTCCTTACACCTATATTAATTATTCGAAATCTATAAGCAGAATCGAATCGATATATAAATTGTTTTACTTTTATTTTACTTAATTTCGAATTGATAACAAAATATACATGGAACAACATAGAAAGTAGGATCAAGATGGATGAGGTTTTTCATGAACTTTGTTTTGTCTAAACCAGAGACAGGTCCCGGTTTCACATAAGCCTAAATTTTTAGCTTTCATACAAAAAGTACCGGAGAGTACTATTCGTCTCATATAATTCTATCAACGTAAAAAATAAAAATAAAACCACGAACTACTCTTGATCTCTAATATCACCTTCGTTGTTTGCTCTCTTTCATTATTAAAGAATTTAAAAACAAAGTTTTCACAAAAAAGAGAAATATTTTGAAAAAAAAACAAAAAAACATTTTCTTTAATTTTCTTTCAAATTATAAAAAATAACAAATGAATAATAAAACAACAACAATATAATATATTTTTTAGTGATAGAATTTTTACATCATTCAGGTGAAAGAATTATTTATCCAATTTATATTTAAGTAAGATTATGAATTGTATAATTGTTGTGATATTTTTAAATACATTTAAATAATTAGTAAACTATAAAGTAGTGAATTTAGTTTTGCTAAATATCCGAAAAGTGTGGCATTTAAAAAATTTAATGATGGAAGAAATTAGTTAAAAAAACATAGTCAACAGCATACGGACAAAGGTAATAGTTTTATAAAATATGTGAAGTTATTTTATTTTTGGAGATTTTATCTCGTGTTTCCTTTTTAAATGAATCATACAGTGTGAAATAAAAAAAATACTACAAACGGTAGTATTTGACTGAAACGACTGAAAAAACAACAACAATTGCATTCACTTTTTCATTTGTTTCAGTTGCTTCAGTCACACGACTATAGAAAAAGAAAAACATAATTTGTGACATAATCTATGATCGATGATTGATTCGACCTCGTTATTTATGGATTAGGTTACAGCTTAGAATAACACTTCGATGATGGTGTGATATTTGACTTTTAAAGATATCATTGTACTTACATGAATCTAAACCAAACATATTATATTTCATGTTTTACTAACTTAGAAAGAAAAATTTAAAAAAATTAACTTTAAGGAAAATCAATTAACAATTAATTTCAGGTTACTAAGAACATTCAAGAATTATTTGTGGTTCCACCATCAATAATTGTGAATATTTTTGAACAATAAAATGCATTTACATTACTGTTGACCATCTTATTTAGCGACTATATGGATTCCAAGCCTATTATGTTCGAAGATAGAAAACAGCGATCGGAACAAGCTGTCATTTCTTATTGTCCCAAGAATCTTTTTAATAAAAATTTATTTAGTTGGGCTTGGACAATAAGTCATTCTACTTATTTCGAAAATTTGAGCTTAAAATTTATTCAACTCCAACCTAGTGTTGTATATGAAACCACAGTTTGACTAAATAGCGTGAGAAAATAATAATAACGGATGGGAATTTAACTTAATGGTGGACAGAATCTAGTTTTACTGATACTCTGTCCATCGTCCTTAAATTTGTTGGTATAATATTATCAAAAGGTTAAAATGAAAGCAAGACATACATTAAATATAAAATAAAAAATTTTAGATTTTCCGTTATGTCATTTGTTTTGTTTTTCTATGCTATTTCTATGTATTTCAATATGGTGATAAAAACTGTAGCAGGCCAACTGGAAATTAATCGAAATAATTTGCAGTCGTGGATAAAATAGCATCTTGTATTCGCACAGGATGATGGAAAATCTTCACTCGGATGACTTCATCCTCGTGAAGAATTGCCATCATTCTAAACTCATGCAAGAATCTACTATTCTTAGGTTGTTTTGTTACCAAAGTCAAACTTTTACAACCCCAACAACATAAACTAAATTCTTAACCTTGAAAAGGTTTTCGTTAATTCTAGGAATAGCATTAAAATTTTTTAAGTTAATTTTGTCATCAAAACAAATCAACTGATAATTAAAAATCTAAAAATATATTCGAACTAAGTAGATTATTATTTTAGACACAATACATATACTTATATTTATTATGTTCATCATCTTAAGTAATTTTTTTAAAGAAATTAACTGTGAAATTAATGTGGGTGATTTTTTAAACTTCAACAAAAATCATGTTCTTTATATACAACAAAAAACTAATACAGTTTGCATACGGAATGTTTTAAACTTAATTTTAAACCGCTTTTAAGGAGCTTCTACTTGATTTTAAAGAATTTTAAAAAGTTTAATGAGTGATTACTGATTACAATATCCAGTGGCTGTGCTGATAATGGTTTATTATTTATTAATTTAAATCTTTCCTTTAATGTAAAATAAACTAACGAAATTGTTGTATCATTCATAAATTAAAATTAAAAAGACCACCTGAGCAGAATCGATTCGGACCTTTTGTATTCCCGAGTGAAAAAATATAGACCGAAAAGACGCTGAAAAGAAGACAAAAAGCTGATTTTTTGTCGAAAAGACACCGAAATATTACTAGAAGCCGATAACAGCCCAAAAAAACGTAAAATATTATTATTTAAATGCTTGGATAACGAAAGCGGCCCGATAATATTTTCATTTGAAAATTTTAGCCAAAAAGATACCCTAATATTTGGGTAAAAAGCCGAAAATAACTCGAAAAGAGACGGACAAAGTAATAATTTTAAATTTATCTACATACAGCTTAAACAGGCCGATATTACACCGATAATATTGGCATTATTAATTTTGACAAAATACATGTATTGTTGTTTATTTATTATAATTTTTTGAAAAACCTTTTGATTCAAATAATAAAATATCAGTCGTTATTTTAATTTGTGACAATAGAGACTCCGAGTGAAAATAACACGCCGACAAATAAAAAAAATTCAGCCTATTGTAGTCTAAAAATATGCATAGTAAAAAGAGCCGAAAAAGAACCGAGAACTAGCCCAGGTAGTGAAAGCCGAAAAAACACAAAAATGACACCGAAAACAAGCTGACAGTTGATTAAATATAAATCAAAATAACGTCGATTTTATCGCCGAAATATTGAAAAAAGGCCTAAACAAAACTGAAACAAGACCGATAAACGGCTGCAAACACGCTTTAATAAGATCGAAATGAAACCATCCCAGCTTCATTTCGGTGTAATTAGGGGTTTGTTCAGCTTTGTTTCTGCTTTGTTTAGGCCTTTTTTCAATATTTAGACGTTATATCGACGTTGTTTCGGTTTATAATTATTCAACTGCCGGCCTGTTTTCGGTGTCATTTAGGTATTTCGGCCAAAATTATAAAAACTTTTATCGAAAAGAACTCATTTTTAAAACCCTTCAAAATAACATATTTTTTTTAAATCCGCTCAAGTGATTCTTGAGCTATGGGTTCTTGAGCTATGGCTAGTTTTTTAAGCCACGGATTTCATCTACATATATTAAAAATAATGTATCTCGAGAACAACTTGGGGGATTAAAAAACAAATTATAATATTTCAAAGATAAAAGTAAATAATTTTTAGTAAAACATAATTGAATTTAAAATTTTTCATAGTAATTGTTATTAAAAATTCAAAATTAAAAAAATAATAAGAGTTGGAAGGTTGATGTCTCCTTTGTTTCTTATATGTTCTCCAATTTTTTCTTAACTTCATTAATTACTTCGGTCTGAAAGACCTAAGTAATACATTCATGAGCTCAAAATGAAATTCTTACCCCCACTTTTTTGGCATTTCTCGACGTTTTAGGACCTACTGATTCTAAAAAAGCAAAAAAAAATGAATGTCTGTGTGCCGGCCGTCCGTCACAACCGACGAAATCTAGAAAACGGTTGGAGCGATTTGAAATTTTTTTTCTGAAAATAGGTACATTCAATGGAAAGAGCTGAAAGGACGATGTGTTCGATAACTGTAGCGGAAGTGCGTCAAAAAAACGTCAAGTGTGTCAAAACAAGGAAATATGCATATTTTTTGCTTTAAAAACGTTCATTTTAAATGATTTCGAGTAGGAACATTGAATTTGGAGAAATCTGGATGATCGGGATTGGTATGTGAGATCAAAATCTAGATTATTACATTATAAGTTTGTCAAAAAAATGTTGTCAAGTTTGTCAAAAGAAAGATTTTTATTTATTTTTTACCCAATTTTTTAGAAAAAAATTAAATCAATTATTTGTTTAAAATGAAATTTTATTGTTATTATTGAGAATTATGGCATCATAAGTTTGTCAAAAAAATAATGTCAAATTGTCAAGTGTGTCAAAAAATGATTTCATTTATTTTCTTAGCCAATTTTTTGAAAAAAACATTTAGCTGTTTTATGACGTAAATGTATTTGAAAATGAAATTTGACATGGAATTTTTTGAATTTGTTATAGTTTTTGAAATATTTTTGGAATTTTAAAAAAAGTTTGAAATATTGATTTTGTAATAATTTTTGCAATATTTTAAGAATTTTGGATAAAGATTTGATTTTGTAAGAATTTTTGGAATAGTTTTAGAATTTTGAAAAATTTTAAGTTTTTGATTTTTTGTAATTTTTGGAATTTTGAAAGAAGTTTCAATTTTTGAATTGATTTTCGCAATATTTTTAGAATTTTGGAAAAGTTTGAATTTTTGGAATATTATTGGAATTTAGAAAAAGTTTAAATATTTGATTTTATTCTAATTTTTGAAATATTTTTGAAATTTTGAAAAAAGTTTGATTTTATTTAATTTTTACAATATTTTTGGAATTTTGAAGGAATAATGAATTTGTGATTTTGTAATATTTTCTCGAAACACTAAATGGAGAGGTTTTTGAGTAGTTTGCTGAGTGTATAATCTTTTCACTAAATTATGTTAATTTATGATCTGTTATAATTTTCCGGCATCGTATTGATGTTTCGTGTTAGTTTTATAATATAACAGAGATAAAAAAATACTTTAACAAAGAGTTATGTTTGATATACATCGCTGCCCAAAACTAAAACCATGTCCTCATAAAAGTTTTTTGCCGAAAACTATATCAAAATCCTTAACCCAGACCGAAGTCTTGATATCTCAGAGCTGTGAGATTTCAGCCCCTCCATATTTTTCTATAAAAATCCAAAAAATGGATTTTGGCGATGTTTTTGGAAATTATAGAAATTTTTTAATGACTCATTATATGTATATATAAGTCGAAAGTTTTTAAAAGATTGCTTTAATTTTCAATCTGAGAATTCTAAGATGAGAACGAACCCATCAACGACCTCATCCAGGAAAAAGGCTTCGTTATAAAATAGGAACCGGTAAAAACAACAACAGAGCCGAAAGCAAAAACTAAATTTTTCCTAAACGTGAAAACAGACCAGACTACCAAATCAGAATGTAGAACGTGCGCTCTCTAAGAGCTCCTAATAATCTCAAGGGTCTAGAAAGTGATGCAAATAGGTATAGAATGGATGTCGTTAGGAATAATAGGACAACAAGATTTGGATAGTCACTCTCTATACTGTTGTAGTCACCCTTCACGAAGAGATTTTGGTGCCAGCTTTCTTTTGATTGCACGCATAAAAGAAGCCATGATGAAATTCATCCCAGTCTATGAAAGAATCTGCTACCAACATTAACACGGAAATCAAATATAAATATAAATTGAGAATTTGCAGTACTTTCTTTCGGCATCGATCGAGTCATAAACAGACGTGGGTCTCACCAAATGATAACACTCGAAATCAAATTGATCTCATTGCGCGTTTATTTTCCAGCGTTCTGGATATGTAACCCTTTAAACGTGCAATTATTAAAATTGATCACTTCATTGTATGTTCAAAACAAAGGTTGCACTCCCATACCCAGGGATTCTTAAATTCAATCAACGGAAACGTGTTAACATATTATCACTAAATAATGCTGCAAACTCAATCACAATTTCTTTAATCTCTTGACCAATATTGTGGACAAAATTGGAACGAAATTCCCTAATTGTGAGGTTATCGTTACCGGTTACTTAAACATCCACAACAAATCGTCGTTATAATTTTCTAAAACGACCGACGACAACAACAATGGAAGACTGGCTGAAGTATTTGCCGCATAACAGAACCTGACGCTAATGGCAAAAACTAAAAAGTAGCCAATATGGTTAACCAAAATGGTTTTCGAAGCAAAAGATCAACAACCGTTTGAACCCCAACCTATCGTTCGAACCGCATACTTAAAATGGTGGTGAAACGTACTTAATCACATTAGATCTTTCCAAAGCATTTCATCGAATATGGCATCCCAACCTGGTCAATAAGCTCGTTGCGTACGGTTTTCACCCCGCAGTCGTGAAGCTAATCCAGGAGGATTATTTGGTTAATTTACTAAATCCGAAAACAAGACCCTTTAAAGTGTTTCAAAAGCTTGGAATACGGCCACGTGGCACGAACATGCTAGAACCAAGATCAGTTCAAGTTTAGGCTCAGGAGCAGTGGAAATGAACACGACGTCAAAGACTGTTATAACGAATTCAAATGTTTCCATGATTTGTACAAAAAGAAATTTGTCGAACGTAAAACACACTACCGGCAACCAAAAACGCGCAGCGGTTAAGGGGGCATTACAACAAAAACTTTAATGAGATTGATTCAACCCAATCTAGATCACAGAAGGATTGCACATAATCTATTATCCGAAACGGTGCAGTAAAATTGGGCGGATTTTGCTATTTTAACTAAGCCGTACAAAACTATATCAAATAAATGGCGCAGCTGTTTGAAGATTTGGGAAGTGGCCTTTGACAAACTAGCTGATAAAGGTAAAAGACACTTCGTGGGAGGGAAGATATATAAGATCCATATCTATACAGCTGTTACACTCGATCAATAAAGAGATTTAGTGTTTTAGTGCAGTGTAAGGTCAATAATTGGTCTAACATTTGTAAGTAGTTTTTTAACCGGAGGAGAAACAAAACTGGAAGTTAGCGAACAATAGACCAACAGTGATCATAACGCCACATGGTGTGAAATCGCCCAAAAAAGGGATCGATTATTAAAGCCATGAAAGATATTATTGGATGGAGTACAAAACTGTTTGATAAAAACATTTTTTTTGGAGGCGAATAAAGATCTGTGGGGACAGTGTCGTCATGAAAAAATTGAAGCAAAGGCCAGTTTACAAGCTCCAACAAAATCAAAATTTACTGAAAATGGTAACCGCCTTTTTTCCACATGAGCGAGACACAGTTGATCTTTTTGTATCAGCGGTATATATGGATGAGTATGTACTAACCGTTCCGTTACGAAACAGGAAGTGTTGGAATCAGTTTGTAGAACTGAAAATAAGAAAATTCTTGGTGCTGAAAGCATTCTGAACGTTTAGTATTAAATGACAGTTCATGCAAAACGATTTTGTTTGATACGCCTGTTGGAAAGAAGGGGTGTTTCCGCAAGAGTGGAACCATCAACGTCTAGCGATTTTGTCAAAAGGAAAGGTAAACCAGAAAAATAGTCTTCATACTACCCAATCTGTATAATAGATAAATCTGGTAAATTTTTAGAAGAAATAAAAATTTGAACATTCGAACAAGCTTTGAAGATAAGCAGCACCAATACGGTTTAAGAAAAGCTCGCTCAACGGTTGACACAATAAAGTTTGTTATTGGTGGAGCTAGAGGACAAACAGTGGCAGGGAAAAGGATAAACAAAAAAACACTGTTATAACTTTACATATTAAGAAGTGACACAGGCAGATGGTCTCACATTACATCAAGAGCTCTGATGTGTAGAAGTTCCTGGATGCATCGAAAAAATCGTAACCGATTATTTTCGCAACAGAATATTGAAATATTATAGCGACGATGGTTTTAAAGCGTTTAAAATTACTAGTGAGGCACATCAACCGTAAAGTCTAGGTTCAGTGATGTGGAACTTACTGTATAATGGTGTTTTCAAGCTGCAATATAAACCAAATAGCTATTTCATTTCTTCTTATTCACATTTTTCCCACGGAGGTTTCTTGAAATAAACATCTATATATTACAAAATTTTACCTAAATCAATTGAATCGGTCATTTCAAAAACCTCTTAAGTCACATTTTTTACCAACATGCTTTTTTTGCAGCAAATGGTACCTTAAAGGTAGATGCGTATTCTGGATAAAAACCACGTAAGTCGATAGCGATAGCATTCCTGCGTTCCTGCGTAGGACGAGAGGAACCGCAGGTACGGACCCATGACACTCGTCCTTTTTTCGAGGATTCGTATTATATATGAATTATATATGAATTGTATACGAATTATAGTATTATATATGAATTAACTCATAATTAAGAATGATGGAGAATATGACTATGTACCATAAAGATATTAAAACATGACAAATTAATACATGTAAAATGTTAATAAGATTATTTTTAAGTGTAATTCTTAATAATAAGCAATAAAAAATATGATTACTACGGTTTTTTTGGTTATACTTTATACCACTAACCCTATTTCTTGCTAAAACAACATAAGTCAAGAACTGTTTTTCAGGTTTTTTTCATTATTTCTATCAATAAATTGTAAAGGTTATTCGCTATTTTAATTTTTCACCACTCAAATACTAAATTAAACATAAAAAAGTCCTTTAAAACTCATTTGTTTGTGTGTGAAACAGTTTTTATTCATTTCTGAAAAATTCTAATTGAGTGACTTATGAGGTTTTTGAAATGACCGATTCAATTCATTAACGAACGCTTTAGTTTCCCAAAAGACTAAATTTTACGTCGCTTCTCATTGTTTTGTTAAGCTTTTGAAGATGGACAGTACTACGCCTCAGAAGTGCTCGGAAACTAGTTCCGACCAAGGACCATCACAAAACATTCCACGAGACTTTTGTGTCAAAAAGCAGCTGTCACTGGCCTCACTGCTTCAAACCTCCTGGTCATTGCTGGTATTGAAAAAATCCTGAAACAACTGAAATGTAAAATCATTTTAAGGTCAAACTGATAATAACTGTGATTATAGAAATATAAGAGATAGAGAGAAGGAAAAGGGTGGTGGCCTGCCTTTATCATCCACAAAACCATTTGCTTCAACTACATAACCAACAAAACTGGGAACTGATAAACACCTAGAACAACAAGGTATTATATTAAAATTCGGAAATGTGGAGGTAACGCTACATAGTCAATATTTATATTCCACCAGTAAGCAGTTGTGATACAGGTTTTAACCGTCCATATGATATTTATTTTACAGCAAAGTGTATCTAATTCTCAAAGATGTAAATACACACCACGATCTATGACACTCACACTAGTATGTCGATTAACGAGGCGAAAATATTGCTAATCAAAACGATGGCTCCAACTTTGGAGTCCTCAATGAACTACAACCAACAAGGGTAACAAATAACTCCTACTCTTCTCCAGATGTCACACTTGCCAACAACCACTAAGGCCAATTGCTAAATAGAGAACTGAAAGTGCACTGGGATCAGACCATGTACCGATCATGTGCCGATCAAAATCAAACTAAGCCGTTCCATAAATGAAATTAAATTCGGTTAATTTTACAAATTTTGCTGTAATGGAATTCAGTTAGTAGTTTTTACCACTTTACGCCCTCTCTATATGAGAATACACAATTTAGAGAAATTCGATAGTAAAATAGTTATGGCAAACATCACAATTTTTTTTCATATGTTTAAAAAGCAAGGATGCATAGAGAGCCAATTTGTAGTTCCAGGCGATTTTATTTTTCGTTTCGCAGGGTCAAAATATTACTGAAAATCAAATAACGTAGTAGTGCTTTGGAGATTTCGAAACGAACTTATCTACTACTGTACTAAGAAATATTTCAACATCGAAAGGCTGAAATTTGACAATACTAAAGCCGATAGATGGCAGATGTATTTAAGTAAAATTATCGGGTGATCGACATATTTCTGAAGTCTGGCAAAAAATTGCTTGGTTCAACCATTTCAAAATAAGTTTTAATTTAAAACGCTTCTACTATTAAATGTGAAAAATCCCGCACTTTCCAAGTTTTTACCCGCTTTCCCGTTTAATATTAAATATCCCACAAACGAGAAAAAATCCCGCGATCCGGCCACACTGGAGCCGACCGCAACATTTTTCACTCAATCTTTACACTGGTTCATTAAACCAAAATTTATTCATTTTTACTTCGGTCTAAAAGACCTAAGTATTACATTCATGAGCTCAAAGTGAAATACTTGCCCCCACTTTTTTGGCATTTTTCGACGTTTTAAGACCTACTGATTCTAAAAAAAACAACAAAAAAAATGTATGTCTGTCTGCCGGCCGTCATTACCTACGAAATCTAGAAAACCGCTGGAGGGATTTCAAATTTTTTTTTTCTAAAAATAGGGATACTCAAGAGACAGGTCTGAAAGGACGCTGTGTTCGATAACCGTACCGGAAGTGTGTCAAAAAAATCATTAAGTTTTTCAAAAATAGCAAATTTTCATATTTATGCTTTAAAAACGTTCATTTGAAGTGATTACGAGTAGGAACATTGAATTTGGAGAAATCTTGATGATAGGGATTGGTATGTGAGATCAAAAACTAGATTATTGCATTAAAAGTTTGTCAAAAAAATGTTGTTAAGTGTGTCAAAAGGAAGATTTTTATTTATTTTTTTACCCATTTTTTGGAAAAAATAAAATTAATTATTTGTATGATATGAAATTTTATTATTATTATTGAGAATTATGGCATTATAAATTTGTCAAAAAAATAATGTTAAGTGTGTCAAAAACTGATTTCATTTATTTTTTTAGCCAATCTTTGGGAAAAAAAAATTTAGTTGATTTTATGATGTAAATGTAATTGAACATGAAATTGGACATGGAAATTTTTGAATTTGTTGAAGTCTTAGAATTATTTTTTGGAATTTTGAAAAAAGTTGGTATTTTTGATTTTGTAATAATTTTAGCAATATTTATAGAATTTTGGAAAAAATTTTAATTTTTGATTTTGTTATAATTTTTGCAATATTTTGTTATGGTGAAATGCGTCCAAAGAAGCAAAACAACTTAAACCAACCACAACTTATTTAGTGGGTATACATTGGTGATGGAAACATAAAAAAAACTGATCGTTTCTTTTTATCGTTGCAATCGACCTTTATGTTTTCATCAACTATAAATATCACTGGTTTGCAACAAAATCCTCCTTCAAAAAATTATGTCATAAATATGAAGATTTTGATGCTCTGAATCTGTTCCCTATGGCCAATTTTTTCTATCACGTCTAGATTTTTCGATATGAATTTTTTTCCAAAATATCATAAATTTCGGTTTTTTTATTTCGTTTTATGCGTTAACATTAGAAACATGTATATACATACGAAATAGGTTTTTGCTAGTTATAAAAGAAAGAAGGAAAGTGCCGAAAGTGATTTCTATGGTAGTACATATGCGCCTGCGCAGTATACACTGTGACTTTACAAAAGTTAGTTGAAAACTTATCTTTTAATTGTTTACGTTCTATATCAAAAACTTAGTAAGTTTTGCACAAAATTCATGACATCAACACGGGATTCTCGAAAAAAAAAAAAAAATAAAAAAGATTGTATATCCAAACATCGTATCTGCAGAGAGACCGTTTCCTCGTGGTGAAGGCAGTTCCTCCAGCAGTAGCTCCAGCGAGACGATGGAAAATAAACGTCGATTTCGCCTCATTCTAGCGAGTGGAATAAAAAAAGTTAAAGCAAACTTCTCACAAGAAGCTTGTGTAATTTCCACACAGAGAGATGACATCCAGAAGGCGGATCCAGCTTACTCTAGAATTTCGGGACAAAATAAGCAAATTAATAAATTAGTTAGTTATGTAACAAACGTAGCAAAAGTCGAGATCTAGTGAGTAAGTTAAGCTTTGACACAAACAAGAGTACCCGGAAGGTAATTAAGGGCTTAACTCATCCACGACACCCGAGTAACAACTACATGATCTCCTCTGATTATATCCCAACCGAAAACCCCACAGGAAATGCGCAACAAAATTCAACACACATTTTAAAGAAAAGCAACGTAAACATGAAAAGGAAACTAGTTCAATATTAAGATGTCTGCGCAAAATGAACACAGAAAATTTAGAGAGCATAATAACTTCCGAAGAAGAAATTGAGAATGCTATAAAGAAAACTAAGCCATCTAAAGCTATTGGACCCGATGGCATCTCAGCCATTATGCATAACAACATTTGACCTAATGGAACTATCTCACTACCACTACCCTGAACTATCTCTCTACCACACTCAACACATCTCTAAATAATCTCCAGAGTACCCGAGTGAAAAAATATAGGCCGAAAAGACGCTGAAAAGAAGACAAAAAGCCGATTTATTGTCGAAAAGACACCTAAATATTACTAGAGGCCGATAACAGTCCGAAAAGACGTCGACATAAAAAGTTTGGACAACGAAAGCGGACCGATAATATTTTCATTTTAAAACTGCAGCCGAAAAGACAACCAAATATTAGTAAAAAGCCGATAATAACTCGAAAAAGCGCCGATGAAATAATAAAATATTAAATTTATCTGCAGCTTAAGCAGGCCGATATTACACCGATAATATTGACAAAATAAATGTATCATTGTTCATTTAGGATTATTTTTTAAAAACTGGTTCAAATTCAAATAATAAAATATCAGTCGTTATTTTAATTTGTGACCATATAGACGTGTGTTCGTTTCATTCTATACAATAAGTTCAAATTAAGTGGGGTAATTCCCGATTTTTTAGACAGCTGATATTATTAGGTATGTTGTTTATAAATATAAATAGAATTATAATATAATTATAAGTTGTATTGGATTATAGATCCAAATTCTTTTGGGAAAAATTGTTGATGTGAAATTCTTGAGAAATTCTATTATTTTGATAAGCGGAATACCAGAAAAATCGTGGTTTTGGTGACTGTGGGTATAATAACTAATTGCTTGTTTTTGCAATAATTGGTTTATCCGTAAAAAAACGTTGTTACTTCTATTATTATAATATCTTTAATATCAGAAAGCTTTTGCTTTAGGCTCATTTCTCAAACCATTATCACATTAAGGCATGAAACATTTAAATTTATTTATGCTTTTCTTATGTGTGCAATCTTTTCATTTTAATCATTGTAATCTTTTTAATCCAATAAATTGTTGGTGAACAGCAACGACGTCAAAATTATGTAATTGTAAAGAGTGTTTGTCAATTGATTTTACGTAAATTAAGTAAAATCAATTGACAATTTTAAATCTCGATTGTGATTCATGTAAAAAATACGCTAAATGTCTCTAGGGGGCATAGTCATGGATAAGGCGTCACTGCAGGGATATTACTCTTTGTGACAGGCAGTGACAGGTAGATATTGTTTGGTAAGCATTTCGCTATGTTCACAGACCGTCAATTTGTTACATTTCTCGTGTAAGTGATGTCGTTCGGTCTTCAAATGACATCTGGTTGCGGTGTGCTAGGCTGTGCTTTGTGTTATTTGTAACTTACAAGCATGAGGTATTCATTTGGGTGCAGCGTACTTTGAAAAAGGTCTTACTATTGTTTTATATGCTGTTATTATTGCGTTTTTATCCTTGCTCCATGAACTATACCCTGTACCAACTAGTGCCGTTAATGCATTATTCCTGTGTTTTACTATCAAGTTCACCTGTTGAGCATGAGCGTTGAATTTAAGCAGTGAGTCGAATGTTACCTCAACAGTCTCGGATTCACAACCAGTGCTTTATTAAACCTGGTTGATTAGTTTTGAATATGTAATTTAGTAGTAGATGCTGTGTTGAATGGTTTTGATAGTTTGAGTGCAACGAAAATTGTTCTAGCACCGGGTTGTTTTTGGTTCACACCATCGATGATTTAGTTTTGGATTCTCTGAAGAGTAGCAATTATACTATGTGCGATCCTAAAGCCATGTTGGTGTAACGTTAATTTGCAAAATTTATATAATGTTTTGCAACTGATTAAAGGATGGAGATCGGTCCATAAGATTCTCTTTTTTCTGCATGTTTTCCAGGTTTTAAGATGGGTCTTATTCTGGCCGTTTTTCAGATATTTGGTATCTGGAGAGTATTTAGAGATGTGTTGAGTGTGGTAGAGAGATAGTTCAGGGTAGTGGTAGTGAAATAGTTCCATTGGGTCAAATGTTGTTGAGAATAATCGCTGAGTTGCCATCGGGTCCAATAGCTTTAGATGGCTTAGTTTTCTTTATAGCATTCTCAATTTCTTTTTCGGAAATTATGATGTTCTCTAAATTTTCTGTGTTCAATTTGCGCAGACATCTTAATATTGAACTAGTTTCCTTTTCATGTTTACGTTGCTTTTCTTAAAATGTGTGTTGAATTTTGTTGCGCATTTCCTGTGGGGTTTTCGGTTGGGATATAATCAGAGGAGATCATGTAGTTGTTACTCGGGTGTCGTGGATGAGTTAAGCCCTTAATTACCTTCCGAGTACTTTTGTTTGTGCCAAAGCTTAACTTACTCACTAGATCTCGACTTTTGCTACGTTTGTGTTCCTTAACTAACTAATTTATTAATTTGCTTATTTTTCCCGAAATTCTAGAGTAAGCTGGATCTGCCTTCTGGATGTCATCTCTCTGAGTGGAAATTACACAAGCTTCTTGTGAGAAGTTTGCTTTAACTTTTTTTATTCCACTCGCTAGAAAGCGGCGAAATCGATGTTTATTAAAAATTTCTTTAAATTGTGTATTCTCATATAGAGAGGGCGTAAAGTGGTAAAAATTACTAACTGAATTCCATTACAGTAAAATTTGTAAAATTAACCCATTCAGCTTTGTTTAAAATTAATATAGGTCCTCTTCTCGAATTTAATTTCATTTATGGAACGGCTTAAGTTGATTTTGATCAGTACATGGTCTGATACCAGTGCACTTTCAGTTCTTTATTTAGCAATTTGTATTAGTGGCATGTTGGCAAGTGTGACATCTGGAGAAGAGTAGGAGTTATTTGTTACCCTTGTTGGTTGCGGTTCATTGAGGACTCCAAAGCTGGAGCCATCGTTTTGATCAGGAATGCTTTCGCCTCGTTAATGGACATTCTAGTGTGAGTGTCATAGATCGTCTTTGCTGTAAAATAAATGTCATATGGACGGTTCAAAACCTGTATCACAACTGCTTACTGGTGGAATATAAATATTTTCTATGTAGCGTTACCTCCACATTTCCGGATTTTATTATAATACCTTGTTGTTCTAAGTGTTTATCAGTTCCCGGTTTTGTTGGTAATGTGGTTGAAGCAAATGGTTTTGTGGATGATAAAGGCAGGCCACCACCCTTTTCCTTCTCTCTATCCCTTATAATTCTATAATCACAGTTATTATCAGTTTGCCTTTAAAATGATTTTACATATTGCACAGTGTTATATTTTAGTTGGTTCAGGATTTCTTTCAATACCAGCAATGACCAGGAGGCTTGAAGCAGTGATACCAAAGACAGCTGCTTTTTTACACAAAAGCGACGGAGCCACACCTCTCGTCGAAAGTTTTGTGATGGTCCTTGGTCGGAACTAGGTTCCGAGCACTTCTGTCCATCTTCAAAAGCTTAACAAAACAATGAGAAGCGACGTAAAGTTTAGTCTTTTGGGAAACTAAAGCGTTCGTCAATGAATTGATTTAGGTAAAATTTTGTAATATATAGATGTTTATTTCAAGAAACCTCCGTGGGCTAAATGTGAATAAGAAGAAATGAAATAGCTATTTGGTTTATATTGCAGCTTGAAATCACCATCACACAGTAAGTTCCACGGCACTGAACCTATACTTTACTGTTAATGTGCCTCACTAGTAATTTTATACGCTTTAAAATTATCGTCGCTATAATATTTCAACATTCTGTTGCAAAAACAATCGGTTACGATTTTTTCGATGCACCCAGGAACTTCTACACATCAGAGCTCTTGATGTAATGTGATACCATGTGCGTGTGCCACTTCTTAATATGTAAAGTTATAACAGTGCTTTTTTGTTTATCCTTTTCCCTGCCACTGTTTGTCCTCTAGCTCCACCAATCACAAACTTTATTGTGTCAACCGTTGAGTGAGCTTTTCTTAACCTTATTGGTGCTGCTTATCTTCAAAGCTTGTTCGAATGTTCAAATTATTATTCCTTCTAAAAATTTACCAGATTCATCTATTATACAGATTGGGTAGTATGAAGACTATTTTTCTGGTTTACCTTTCCTTTTGACAAAATCGCTAGACGTTGATGGTTCCACTCTTGCGGAAACACCCCTTCTTTCCAACAGGCGTATCAAACAAAATCGTTTTGCATGAACTGTCATTTTATACTAAACGTTCAGAATGCTTTCAGAACCAGAAGTTTTCTTATTTTCAGTTCTACAAACTGATTCCAACACTTCCTGTTTCGTAACGGTTAGTACATACTCATCCATATATACCGCTGATACAAAAAAATCAACTGTGTCTTGCTCATGTAGGAAAAAAGGTGATTACCATTTTGAGTAAATTTTGATTTTATTGGAGCTTGTCTTTGCTTCAATTTTTTCATGACGACACTGTTCTCACAGATCTTTATTCGCCTCCAACAAAAATGTTTTTATCAAACAATTTTGTACTCCATCCAATAATATCTTTCGTGGCTTTAATAATCGATCCATTTTTTGGACGATTCCACACCATGTCATCAATCATTTGGTATAGTTTTGTAAGGCTTAGTTAAAATAGCAAAATCCGCCCAACTTTCCTGCACCGTTTCGAACAATAGATCATGTGGAATCCTTCTGTGATTTAGATTGCGCAATTTTGGTTGCTGGTAGTGTGTTGTACGTTCGACAAATTTCTTTCCGTACAAATCGTGGAAATATTTGGATTCGTTATAACAGTCTTTGACGTTGTCTTCATATGCACCGCTCCTGATCCAAAGCTTGAAACGATCTTTGTTCTAGCATGTTCGTGCCACGTGGCCGTATTCCAAGCTTTTGAAACACTTTAAAGGGTCTTGTTTACGGATTTAGTAAATTAACCAAATAATCCTCCTGGATTAGGTTCACGACTGCGGGGTGAAAACCGTACGCAACGAGCTTATTGACCAGGTTGAGATACCATATTCGATGAAATGCTTTGGAAAGATCTAATGCAATAACGTACGTTTCACCACCTTTTTAAGTATGTGGTTCGAACGATAGGTTGGGGTTCAAACGGTTGTTGATCTTTTGCTCCGAAAACCATTTTGGCTAACCATATTGGCTACTTTTTAGTTTTTACCATCAGCGTCAGATTCTGTTATGCGGCAAATACTTCAGCCAGTCTTCCATTGTTGTTATCGTCAGTCGTTTTAGAAAATTATAACGGCGATTTGTTGTGGGTGTTTAAGTAATCGGCAACGATAACCTCACAATTAGGGGATTTCGTTCCAATTTTGTCCATAATATTGGTCAAGAGATTAAAGAAATTGTGATTGAATTTGCAGCATTATTTAGTGATAATATGTTAACACGTTTCCGTTGATTGAATTTAAGAATCCCTGGGTATGGGAGTGCAACCTTTGTTTTGAACATACAACGAAGTGATCAATTTCAATAATTGCACCTCTAAAGGGTTACATATCCAGAACGCTGGAAAATAAACGTGCAATGGGATCAATTTGATTTCGAGTGTTATCATTCGGTGAGACCCACGTCTTTTTATGACTCGATCGATGCTGAAAGAAAGTACTGCAAATTCTCAATTTATATTTATATTTCATTTCCGTGTTCCTGTTGGTAGCAGATTGTTTCATAGACTGGGATGAATTCCATCATGGCTTCTATTATGCGTGCAATCAAAAGGATGCCAGTACCAAAATCTCTTCGAGGAGGGTGACCACAACAATATAGAGAGAGACTATCCAAATCTTGTTGTCCTATTGTTGGTTATCCAGTTTTTTGCAGAGCAACGACATCCATTCTATACCTATTTGCCTCACTTTCTAGACCCTTGAGATTATTAGGGGCTCTTAGAGAGCGCACGTTCTACTTTCTGATTTGGTAGTCTGGTCTGTTTTCACGTTTAGGAAAATTTAGTTTTTGCTTTCGGCTCTGTTTTTGTTTTTTCCGGTTCCTATTTTATAACGAAGCCTTTTGCCGGGATGAGGTCGTTGATGGGTTCGTTCTTATCTTAGGATTCTCAGAATGAAAATTATAGCAATTTTTTAAAAACTTTCGACTAAGATTTACATATAATGAGTCATTAAAAAATTTCTATAATTTCCAAAAACATCACCAAAATCCATTTTTGGGATTTTTATAGAAAATTAATGAAGTTAAGAAATAATGGGAGAAAATATAAGAAACAAAGGAGACATCAACCTTCCAACTCTTATTATTTTTTTAATTTTGAATTTTTAATAACAATTACTATGAAAAATTTTAAATTCAATTATGTTTTACTAAAAATTATTTACTTTTATCTTTGAAATGTTATAATTCGTTTTTTAATCCGCCAAGTTGTTCTCGAGATACATTATTTTGAATATATGTAGATGAAATCCGTGGCTTAAAAAAACTTCAAACTTCATTATGAATTCATAACGCCCTCTATTAAGATGCTAAAACATTTTAGAAAATAATGCGTGCTTGAAATTTTCATATTTTCCTATTGAATGAAAAATCGCTAATGTTCTTCCTGTTTTGAAACCGGGCAAATTTAAAACAAATATTGATAGCTATAGACTTATTAGTTTACTAAATTTCTTTGGTAAAATCTTTGAGCGTACAATATTAAAGCATTTTGAGCAGTTTGTAGAACAAAATGCAATTATTCCTCCTGAACAGTTTGGCTTTGGAAAATACCATTCCACCTCTCACCAAGTTTACAGAATTTGCAGTAATATTAAAGTAAAGTTAAACAATAAAGAATCCACTGCCTTAATAACCTTTGATATTGAAAAAGCGTTTGATAAAGTTTGGCATAAAGGTATCATTTTTAAATTAGTTCATTTAAATTTTCCTAACTATTTGATAAGAATCATAAACTCCTTTTTAAGTGATAGACAGTTTTTAGTTACAATTAACTATTGTAGATCCACGCCCAAAATTGTAAGTTGTGGTGTTCCACAAGGGGGCTGTCCTTTCATCTGCATTATACAATGTATTTGCGGCTGATATCAAAACTCAATTTAACAACACTACAGATTTTGCTCGTTATGCTGATGATATAGCTGTATTCGCATCTTCAGCTGATATTAACGTTATTTTATCTGAATTGCAAACGTCAATTAATAATCTTTCTTTATATTTTTCCAAATAGGAAAATCTATTTTTCTGAGTGCTGCAAGAAATCTCCCAAATAATGAATCTCTTTCTATGGATGGAATTCCATTGCAATGGTCAGAAACTATAAAATACCTAGGAGTTATAATAAACAAACGATTAACATTCAAGCATCACATTAATTCATCAGTAGAAAAATGTCAAAAAATGATACGAATACTGTACAGTATATTACATAAAAAATCTAAACTTTCAATTTCAAATAATAGACTTTTATATATATCCATATTACGCAGTGCCTTATTATATGCAGCACCCGTTTGGTTTACCAGTACCTTATTTGGTTTAACAGTACCAGAACTCACCTTAAAAAACTACAAATAGCACAAAAAAAATGTCTCAAACTAATTTATAACCGACCTAGATTATTCTCAACACAAGCTCTCTCCATTCTGTCTAATGTATCTCTTGTGATTGACTTCATCAGTAAAATTAGAACAAAATTAATAAGTAAGTGTCAAATAATCGAAAATAACTTAGTAAACCAACTTATATTCTGATTGTTAGCGAGTTCTCTTATAAGCTTTAAGAATTCCATACTTTTTAGGAAAAAAAAAATATAAAATTTAAAATCCATTTGATGGTGATGCGGCGTCGATGAGAGGTGGACTGTATTTTTTTTATTGAAGATATATTTGATGTGAGTTGGTTGGCACATCAACTTCCAACACCGTGATGCAAATATGGAAATATCTCAGTTCATATAATAATTGAAGTTATGTACATATGAGATGATTGATTGAAGCAATGACGAAAATATCTCAGCTCATATAATAGTTGAAATTATGTAAGTGAGATGAATGATGCAATGATGAAAATATCTCAGTTCATATAATAATTGAAGTTATGTAAACGAGATGATTAACTGAAGCGATGACGAAAATATCTCAGCTCATATAATAGTTGAAAATCATGCACATATGAAATGAAAATATATCAGCTCATTTAATATTTTGAAGTTATGTAAATGAGAGGATTAACTGAAGTAATGACGAAAATATCAGCTCATATAATAGTTGAAATCATATACATATGAGATGAATGATTGAAGTAATGACGAAAATATATCAGCTCATATAATAGTTGACATCATGTACATATGAGATGATTGATTGAAGTAATGACGAAAATATCAGCTCATATAATAGTTGAAATTATGTACATATGAGATGAACGATGCAATGACGAAAATATCTCAGCTCATATAATAGTTGAAAATCATGTACATATGAAATGAATGATGCAATGAAGAAAATATATCAGCTCATGTAATAATTGAGGTTATGTAAACGAGATGATTAACTGAAGCAATGACGAAAATAACTGGACTCATATAATAGTTGAAAATCATGTACATATGAGATGATTGATTGAAGCAATGACGAAAATATCTCAGCTCATATAATAATTTAAAATCATGTACATATGAAATGAAAGATGCAATGATGAAAATATATCAGCTCATATAATGGTTGAAGTTATGTAAATGAGATGATTAACTGAAGTAATGACGAAAATATCTCTCATATAATACTTTAAAATCATGTACATATGAAATGAAAGATGCATGGAAACATCACCCGTTCCAATCGATGAAAAATTATACGAGTTTCTTTTACTGCATGCACACTCGACGAATATTTGTCAGAGAACAAAGAAAAAACTATTTGGTTAATTTATATATACATTAAAAAACTGACCTGGTGCACACAACTTTATATAAACTTCCTTTATTAATTTGACAATTACTGATCTAACACATCGGAATACAAAATATTTAAAATTCACTTAAAACTAAAAGAGAGAGCTTAGCTCATACTCAACCAACTACATGGTAACACAAACAACACTTTTTACTGACAATACTATTCAGATATAAATTCGTAAGAATAAGAGACCAAAACTACCAAAACAGTCCATTTTATAGAAAACCAAAACTCTACAAATCATAAACTCCACACAGCTGTCAAGTTTACCAACGATCTCGAAACTATCGAATTAATAATATAGAATAACGAACACATAAATTCAATGTGAAAATTGAAAATATCGAATGAATGATCAAAATATACCGAACACGTCAATTCAAATTGACAGTTTCGTTGACATTTCAAAAGGATTGTTTTGGTAATGTTTTGCATAATTTTATAAATAATAAATAAATCTTTAATTGGTTTTGTTTTGATTCTAATTTAAAATATTTTGATTTTTCAGATGAACTATTTAAAAATTCACGATAATGCGTGAACAGATGGTTTATATAATATTTAAGAATTTTGTACATTGCTTTAAATATTAACATAATATATATGTTTAAAATTAGTTTTTAAGTTTAGATTTAGTATTTAGTTTAAGTATAGTTTAAGTTTCCAGATACACAGGGTCTTTTTTACATAAGTTTTTCTCCCGGCTTAGTATTACAATATATAAAAACATCATAATAATTAAAATAATCCATTTAAACCGAGAAATCAAATTTTTTATAACATAGTTGAGAAGTATATAATTTTACTGAACACTTTAATTATCATATATATAATACACAAGCTACGAAAAAGCGTAGCCATATCATAGGAAAGAAGAGAATACGGAAGGGAATCTCTTGTTTCCCTTTCCCATACAAAAAAATATAAAAAAATTAAACGACTATTAAAATAAACGAAACAAACTTTGAATATCTTTAAATTTTATTTTATTAAATTTTGTAACAGTTTCAGTTCATGCTTTGCTTGAACTAGACGTTGCAAACAGGGTTTATGTTATTAATTTTTGAAAAAATATTTTGTGCAAAGGCACAGGGGTCCCTTAGTTAGTATAATATGTTTATATACCAAAATTGTAAATATATAAAAATATTAAATTGAATTGAATTGAACACTTAATAAAATTATTTTTACATTAGTTTCGTCTACAAAATGGAAATAATTCTTATTCAATTTAAGCTAGTAAAAGATTTCTACATTTGTTTAAAAATGTTAAGCAACATTTTAGTTATTAAATGTTCATATAGTTTTTCAAAACTATCAAATTATTTTAAACGTCATACAATGTTTTTGTCATACGCTACAAAATTAAGGAGAATTTGTTTACATAGCAACGGACAAACAACAAATATTTATTTTAAACTTCAAAATAGTTATTTTCTTGGCATACTAGGATACATTTGTATTTTTTTGCATATCAATATAGACTAACAAATTAAATTATTTCTTAGTTTTTAGCTTATTAAGTGAAGCATAAAATCTTATATGCACCACTGGCGTTACTGGGTATTATGCCGATCAAGCGTCATCCATCCATCGGGCCAGAGGCCATCGCGCTAGATTACGTCGCTTTCCGGGCGCAATAACCTACATAACGCCCTTGGTACATAAATAGCTATTATAATTTTGGCCGAAATACTTAAATGTCACCGAAAACAGGCCGGTAGTTGAATAATTATAAACCGAAACAACGTCGATATAACGTCTAAATATTGAAAAAAAGGCCTAAACAAAACCGAAACAAAGCAGAAACAAATTTCGATGGTTTCATTTCGATCTTATTTAAGCGTGTTTGCAGCCGTTTATCGATCTTATTTCAGTTTTGTTTAGGCCTTTTTTCAATATTTCGGCGTTATATCTGCGTTATTTTAATTTATATTTAATCAACTGTCAGCTTGTTTTCGGTGTCATTTTTGTGTTTTTTCGGCTTTGTGTTCACTACCTGGGCTAGTTCTCGGTTCATTTTAGGCTCTTTTTACTATGCATATTTTTAGACTACAATACGCCGAATTTTTTTATTTGTCGGCGTGTTATTTTCACTCGGGTATCTTCCAAATATCTGGAAAGATTACAATGATTAAAATGAAAAGATTGCACACATAAGAAAAGCATAAATAAATTTAAATGTTTCATTTCAATGGGATAAAATGGTTTGAGAAATGAGCCAAAAGCAAAAGCTTTCTGATATTAAAGATATTATAATAGTAGAAGTAACAACGTTTTGTTACGAATAAACCAATTATTGCAAAAACTAGCAATTAATTATTATACCTACAGTCACCAAAACCACGATTTTTCAGGTATTCCGCTTATCAAAATAATAGAATTTCTCGAAATAATTTCCGATAGCCACATCAACAATTTTTCCCAAAAGAATTTGGAGCTATAATCCAATCCAACTTATAATTCTAAAATAATTCTATTTGTATTTATAAACAACATACCTAATAATATCAGCTGTCTAAAAAATCGGGAATCACCCCACTTTATTTGAACTTATTGTAGTATGAAACGAACACACGTCTATAAGGTCACAAATTAAAATAATGACTGATATTTTATTATTTGAATTTAAACCAGTTTTTAAAACATAATCCTAAATGAACAATGATACATTTATTTTGTCAAAATTAATAATTTCAATATTATCGTTGTAATATCGGCCTGTTTAAGCTGCTGATAAATTTAATATTATTACTTCATCGGCCCTTTTTCGAATTATTATCGGCTTTTTACTAATATTTGAGTGTCTTTTCGGCTGTAGTTTTAAAATGAAAATATTATCGGCCCGATTTCGTTGTCCAAACATTTAAATAATAATATGTCGACATCTTTTCGGACTGTTATCGGCCTCTAGTAATATTTAGGTGTCTTTTCGACAAAAAATCGGCATTTTGTCTTCTTTTCAGCGTCTTTTCGGCCTATATTTTTTCACTCGGGACGTGCGTTTGATAATACAATAAAATTAAATAAAATGGGTTAATTTCCGATTTTTAAGACAGCTGATATTAGCAGGTTTGTTGTTTATAAATATAAATAAATTATAATAATTATTAGTTGTACTGGATCAAAGATCTAAATTCTTTTGGGAAAAATTGTTGGTGTAGCTATCCCAAATTATTTCAAGAAATTCTGTTATTTTGATAAGCGGAATACCAAAAAAATTGTTGTTTTGGTGACAATGTATAATAATTAAGTGCTTGAATTTTGAAATATATAATTTATTCGTAAAAAAACGTTGTTACTTCTATTATTACAATGTCTCTAATACCAGAAAGCTTTTGCTTTAGGCTCATTTCTTAAACCATTATCCCATTGATATGAAACATTTAAATTTATTTATCCTTTTTTAGGTGTGCAAGAATTTAAACCTTTTAATCCAAAAAATAGTTGTTTTGCTGTTCACGTCGTCTAAATTATATAATTGTAAAGACTATTTGTTATATACATGGTTAAGCATATAATTTACATAAATGTAAAAAATATATATTGTAAAAATAAATAAAACTAACATATTTGTTTAGCACTTGTTTTATACGCACGTTAATATAAATTTTAAAAAATAAAGGATTTAATTTTATTTCTATGATCACTCAATATATTTCATCATTTTAGAACATCCTCAGGAGTAATGATATTACTCCTGAGGTTGTCCTAAAAAGACGAAATATATTGAGAGATCATAGAAATAAAATTAAATCTTTTATTTCTAAAAATTTATATTAACGTGCGTATAAAACAGGTGCTAAACAAATATGTTATTCAACGAATTACGCCAAGAGCCTACGGCAAAAAGTGTAAACTATAATAAATAAAACTGTTTGTTAATTAATTTGGCAAGCAATTTTACTTTATTTACTTATTGTAAATCTCGATCGTGTTTTTTTTAGAATTCAAATCTAGAGTTCTATTTTCAAAGCATGTACCCGCAGCAAACTGTGTGACTTTGTTTTTATTACCTATAAACGAGAATTATTCATGTTAAAAATATGCAGATAAGTTTTGTCAAAGTGGCTAGGTTGAATAAGATATGTATGGCAATCTCTGCAAACAAATGTAAGTAGTTTCTTTTCTCTTTATCGTTATTTGTCCATAAATATTCGTGACATTGCATACCTGCTTGTTGTGATTTGCAATGTTTAATAAAGTTGTTTCATAACAATTATCTTATTATTTTGAAGTGCGATGTTTTCTTCATTAGTACATCTAGCGAGCAGAAATTCATTAGGGAAAGCCTGAATTCAGTTGGGGCGTGATCAGAGGCTAATCAGTCCAGAAAAGGCAAGATCTATTAGGGTTATCTGATGTAAGCTTGTTTCGGGTCTAATTTAGAACACCCTTTTAGGATTAACCTTATTTGAACCGGCTCTGATTTTGTTTTTGGTATTTGATCCTAGTTAGGCAATCTGATCAGGGATCGAAATACCTACTTATCTAACCTGATGTACGACCTATTTCATTTGATAACAGCTGCTTCTTTACACAAAAGCGACGGAGTCACACCTCTCGTCGAAATTTTTGGGTCGGAACTAGTTTTCGAGTACTTCTGGGGCGTAGTACCATTCATCTTCAGAAGCTAAGCAAAACAATAAGATGTGACATAAAATTTAGTCTTTCGGGAAACTAAAACGTTCGTTTATGAATATATTTTGGAAAACATTTTGTAATATATAGATGTTTATTTCAAGCAACTTCCGCAAGTGAAATGTGAATGAGAAGAAATTCAATAACTGTTTGGTTTATATTGCAGCTTAAAAACACCATCACACAGTAAGCTCCACGGCACCGAACCTACGACTTACTGTTGATGTACCCCACCAGTATTTTTATACGCTTTAAAACCATCGTCGGTATAATATTTCAACATTATGTTGCAAAAATAATCGGTTACGATTTTTTCGATGCACCCAGGAACTTCTAAACATTAGAGTTCTTTCGTTATGTGAGACCATCTGCCTGTGTTGATCGCTTATTAATATGTTAAGTTATAACAGTGCTTTTCGGTTCCGCCTTTTCCCTCTCATTCTCACCAATCACAAACTTTATTGTGTCAACCGTTGAGCGAGCTTTTCTTAAACCGTATTGGTGCTGCATATCTTTAAAGCTTGCTCGCATGTTCTACTTATTATTCATTTTAAAAATTTACCAGATTTATATATTATACAGATTGGGTAGTATGAAGACTGTTGTTCTGGTTTTGCCTTTTAATTTGACAAAATTACCAGACGTGGATGGTTCCACTCTTCCGGAAACACCCCTTCTTTCAAACAGCCGTATCAAACAAAATCATTTTCCATGAACTTTCATTTTATACTAAACGTTCAGAATGCTGTCAGCACCCGGAGTTTTCTTATTTTCAGTTCTACTAACTGCTTCCAACACTTACTGTTTTATAACGGTTGGTATATTCTCATCCATGTATACAGCTGATACAAAACTATCAACTTTGTCTCACTCATTGTGGCAAAAAAGGTGGTTACAATTCTTTGCTTTAATTTTTTCATCACGGCTCTGTATAGAGAGTAACTAAAAGTCCTATTATTGGTTATCCAATTTTTTGCAGAGCAACGACATCAATTCTATACCTCCTTGCCTCAGTATCTAGACCCTTGAGAGCATTAGGGGCTCCCAGAGTGCGCACGTACTACGTTCGGATTCGGTAGTCTGGCCTTTTTTTACGTTTAGATAAAATTTAGTTTTTGATTCCGATCTCTTTTTGTTTTTTCCAGTTCCTATTGTATAACGAAGCCTTTTTTCCGGGTTGAGGGTGTTACCCTCAGGCTCAACCGGAATAGTCGTTAATAGGTTTGTTCTAATCTTAAGATTCTCAGATTGAAAGTTATAGCAATTTTTTAAAAACTTTCGAATTATATTTGCAGATAATGAGGTATTAAAAAATTTCTATAATTTCCAAAAAACATCACCGAAATCCATTTTTTTGGATTTTTGTAGAAAATTAATGAAGCTTAGAAATAATGGGAGATAATATGAGAAACAAAGGAGACATAAACCTTCCAACTCTTAATATTTTTTTAGTTTTGATTTTTTTATAAAAACCAAGAGTATCAAAAATTTTAAATTCAATTATGTTTTACTAAAAATTATTCACGTTTATCTTTGAAATGTTATAATTAGTTCTGTAGTCCTTCATGTGGCTCTCGAGATATGTTATTTTGAATATAGATGAAAGCCGTGGCTTAAAAACTAGCCCTAGCTCAAGAACCACTTGACGGATTTAAAAAAATCGTTTTGAAGAGATAAATGAGTTCTTTTCGATAAAAATACTTAAAATTATTATAATTTGGACTGAAATACCTAAATGACACCGAAAACAGGCCAAAAATTGAATAATTATAAGTCTAAACACCGTCAATATAACCTAAAAATATTGAAAAAAAGGCCTAAACAAAACCGAAACAAAGCAGAAACATAGCTGAAAGAACCCTTAGTTACACCGAAATGAAGCCGGTTTGGCTTCATTCCGCTCTCATTTATCATGTTTTCAGCCTTTAATCGGTCTTGTTTCAGTTTTGTATAGGCCTTCTTCAGTATTTCGGAAATATGTTTGTTAATATTGTTTTATATTTAATCAAATGTCAGCTTGTTTTCGGCGTCATTTTTGTGTTTTTTCGGCTTTGGGTTCACTACCTAGGCTAGTTCTTGGTTCTTTTTCGGCTCTTTTAACCATCCATCTTTTTAGACTAAAACACGACTAAAACATTTTGTACTAATTTGTACCATCAATAAAAGTTTTGTACCACGTGCCATGACGAAAAAAACGTGGCGTTGCTAGCTTAATATTAAGTTAGCAGCACCACATTAAAAAAAACATATACAAATTAAAACAAAGGTTCAAATGAAAAAAACTGAATTTGTACTAATTTGTACCAATTTGTGATATTATATTCTAATATAATATATTATTACTATTGTAAGTAGTTATTTATAAGTATACTATTTATATTGTTATACTATTTATTTATTTATAAGTACTATTATTACTATTGTAAGTAGTTCGTAGAAGCTCTCTTAAAAGAATACTTCTTACCTTTTGAAACTGAAAATCATATATCTTATTTTATTACACGTTTATTATGAATTAAAATGTTGTTTCCATTTCATGTGAGAGTCAAGAGTGATATCAAGATATTTGATTTCGTTAACAACTTTTATTTGACTGTTTCCGGAAAAAGGAGTGTTGTTTATATTGACCACTTTGTCATTAGGTATGTTATCAGCGTAGCAACTATAGAACACTATATTGGTCTTATTATTGTTAACAGTTAGACCATTTTCTGCAAATCACTGTAGCACCTTTGTGTTATCTTCAGCTATATCTTCAATTAATTTATTCCAGTCATCATGAGTCATCCAGTTTATGTCATGAACAGTGTCATCCGCATATCCTACAATTTTAGCTTTTTAATTAATTTGGTAGAGATCGTACACAAAAATCAAAAATAAGAGTGGGCCTAAAATCGTTCCTTGTGGCACACCACAATTTAAATACTCCTCGTTGCTGACATTACTTTGAAATTTAACTCATTGAGTTCTGTTTTCAAGATATGGTTTTAAGATTAAGTAGATTTTGCCTCTCAATCTAATTCTTCTATTCTTTTCTAGCAAAAGCTTATGATTTATTGTACCAAATGCCTTAGTTAGGTCAATAAACACACCAGCAATTTTTTAAGTTATCCATTGCATTTCTTATATACGAGGTGACTTCACTTAATGCGTCTACAGTTGATCTTCCAGTTTGTAAAATGCTGCTTCTAGTGGCCTAGAAGTCAGTTTTTAACAAAAATATTATATCTAGACATTAGCTCTGACGACGGGTACCTAAGACCGACTAGAACCCAGAGGATGGGAGTGAATTAAGTGTCACAGCGTGTCTAGATCTTGAATTCCCGTCAATAATCACAAACCAGACAATAAAGCTTTCCATTTCGACAACATGTATGTTTTGCACTCCTCCGTGACGTACGTTAAACTAATACATAACTATAACTTATCGACTATCGATCGAAAGGACGATTTGCCGTAAATAAAAGTAAACATGAGAGCTCTCGCTCATGAAATTGAATTTGTAGAATTTCTTAGAAGACTCGGTAATGGTGATATGCAAAGTTTTCCACAGTTTGGTTCAGATATCGTTGAAATTCCTCATAATTTGATTGGCAATCCAGACAATATTATTGAAGACATTTTTGGAAATATTTCTTATACAATTTTATCTGATGACATTTTGAGTTCCGTCATTTTAGCCCCCAAAAATAATGATTGCAATGAAATCTTTTCTAAAATCTTGAGTATTATGCCAGGAGAGGAGAAAGCATATTTTAGTTTTGATAAAGTTGTTTGTGATGACGTTCGTGACCAGAACAATTTTCCAATGGAATTTTTAAATAAATTGAGTGTAGGAGGTTTGCCACCTCATAAATTAGTTTTGAAAGTGAATTGTATTGTTCTCCTCATACGCAATTTAAATACAGGTCAAGCATTAGTAAACGGAACACGAATGTAAAATTTATGCATCGAAATTCAATAGATTGTGAAGTTTCATTTCATTCATTTGACTTATTCTGGAACTCTTCTTCCATTTAAATTTCAAAGAACTCAATTCCCTATTATTCCGGCTTTTGCCATGACTATTAATAAATTTCAAGGTCAGACATTCAACAGAGTTGCCATTTTACTTAAAGAACCTGTATTCACACATGGTAAATTGTATGTTGCTGCAAGTAGAGTGCGTGCGTTTGAATGTTTGAAATTTTATATTTATGATACATCTGACCAAGGTCATTTGTTCAACGATGATAGAGTTTTCACAAAAAATATCGTCTTCCCAGAAGTTATTGTTACCTAATTTCTTCTCACTTTTCTCAAAAACCTTTTCCTCTTTTATGATTACTAGGACGGCCCGGCGTGCTTCGCTACGCTTATAAATAAAGTTTTTGCGTAGACATTTTGTTGACGTAGAAGCAATGATTTCAAAAAGTGGTAATGAGATATGCTAAAATATAATTTTTAATTTTTCTTTTTAAATATATGAATGAAAAATAATCAAAACTCTAGCTGATCAGTTCGGATATATGAAAAATTAGCGATCAAATAAGCTAGAGATCAAATAAGCTTACTTGAAAACTTATTTGATCGCTAATTTTTCATATATCCGAACTGATCAGCTAGAGTTCTGATTATTTTTCATTCATATATTTCAAATGAAAATTTAAAAATTATATGCAATTAAAAATTATTGATTAAAAACTAAGTGATTAATATTTTATTTTACAACAATATAATACACAAATATTTTCATAATGCAAAACATAAAAGCAAAATGTATTGTTTCCAGGGAAATTGTTTGAAAATTGTTTTTTGGGTAAAAAATCATGATTTATGCAATAAATGTTAATTTAACAACAAAATAATAAACTTTTTTTAAAAATATTATTAAGTTATCTTATATATTAATACGCTAGATTAAAACTTTGTGGAGCATAAGGCTTTTTTATTCGCAGATCTTTTATATATTAATACGCTAGATTAAAACTTTGTGGAGCATAAGGCTTTTTTATTCGCAGATGGATTCAATTCAAATTTTCACAGCTAACTGATATTAGTGTAACCTATATTGGGATCCGGATTCAAACAAATCGGATCATAAATAAAAAAGTTATTATATACGGAAAACTTTTTCTATACATATGCATTATAAGTTTACATACATATAAACATATATTTGCTATCGAACAACGAACAACAAAAACGAAACTTAAAACTTTATTTTGTTATTCTTTTTTATATTTAATTTTTTCTCAGCTGTTAGTATATTTATTTCTTTGAATGTGAATAAACGTACATATTGTTTTTCTATGTTTTAAATTTCATTTCGATTTTTTTCTTATGCGTAAGATAGGTTTTGAGTTAGATCGTGTGAATCCTTTTGTTCGTTCTTTTAAATCAATGCATGAATTTTGTGAAAGACCTGAGAATGTTACTGCTGATGTGTCAATGGTTATAAAAGTTAACAGAGAATGTGATATTCGTCGTTTTAATGATGCTGTTCAAACTGATGTGGTTGCTATTTTTAAAAATGATGAATTTTGTTAAATTTGTTAGATGAAGATAGAATTGATGGAAATGAAATGATTAATAAATTTGTATGTACTGAAATCCCTGATCCCATTCTTTTTCCTAAATTACATGAATATGTGAAACGTCATATGATGCATGAACCATGTGGTGCTCTAAATCCCAATTCTGTTTGTATGAGAGTGGTAAATGTAGTAATAATTTTCCAAAACCTTTTTCTGAAAATATTAAAGAATATGTGAATGGTTATCCTTTGTACCGTCGACGTGATAATGGTATGAGTGTTGATGTACGTGGTGCATCTCTTGATAATAGATATGTTGTTCCGTATAATATTTATCTTCTTGCAAAATTCAATTGTCATATTAACGTGGAAATATGTACGACTGTTAAAAGTGTGAAATATGTTTACAAGTATGTATATAAAGAGTATGATTCTGCCAATGTTGAATTGAGAGTGAATGGAGAGAATGCAGTGAATAATGATGATGCGATTGTGGGAAATGAAATTCAAGATTTTTTGAATGGACGGTATGTTGGTTCGACTGAAGCTGCTTGGCGCATATTTGAATTTCCAATGCATTTTCAATCTCATACAATTATTCGACTTGATTGTCATTTGCCTAATAGACAAAATGTTTATATCAGGAATGGTAATGTGGCTGGCACAGTCGCAAATGTATCAAGAACAAAATTGTTAGCATTTTTCCATTTGAATTCCATTGATAATTTAGCTAATGAGTTTTTGTATACAGAATTAATTATGTTTGGTATGACCAAAGTAAATCGTGGAAAAGAAGACAACGTGGGGCTGATAAAGTTGTTGCTCGATTATATATGGTTACTCCAAAAGATATAGAATTGTTTCATATGCGTTTACTTCTGTTGCATGTTCGTGGTCCAAAATCTTTTTTTGATCTACGTATGTATGAAGGTGTACCCTACCCTACTTTTGTTGCAGCATGTGAAGCTCGAGGTATTGCAACAAATGATAATGAATAGCGTGAATGTTTACTTGAAGCTTCAGAAATTCAATCACCAAAACAGTTTCGTCAATTATTTGCATTTATCTGTGGTTTGAATGTTCCTCCGAATGCTTTAGCTTTTTTTCTTGACAGCTCATGCAGGTTGTGGCAAAACTTTTGTTCAAACGGCAATCATTCATAAATTTAATTCACTAAATCTTTCGTGTATTGTAACTGCCTTCAGTGGTATTGCATCAACTCTTTTGATTGGGGGGCGAACTTGCATAATGTTTTCAAATTACCAATTCCATTATTAGAGAATTCAATGCCAAATATAACTCCAAACAGTGTACATGGCACATATATTAATAATGCATCAATCATTATTATAGATGAAATTTCAATGTGTTCTATTCATGCTTTAAAATTAACTAGGAAGGCCCGGCGTGCTTCGCTACGCTTATAAATAAAGTTTTTGCGTAGACATTTTGTTGACGTAGAAGCAATGATTTCAAAAAGTGGTAACGAGAAATGCTAGCATATAATTTTTAATTTTTCTTTTTAAATATATGAATGAAAAATAATCAGAACTCTAGCTGATCAGTTCGGATATATGAAAAATTAGCGATCAAATAAGTTAGAGATAAAATAAGCTTACTTGAAAACTTATTTTATCGCTAATTTTTCATATATCCGAACTGATCAGCTAGAGTTCTGATTATTTTTCATTCATATATTTAAAAAGAAAAATTAAAAATTATATGCTAGCATTTCTCGTTACCACTTTTTGAAATCATTGCTTCTACGTCAACAAAATGTCTACGCAAAAACTTTATTTATAAGCGTAGCGAAGCACGCCGGGCCTTCCTAGTTTAAAAAAATGGGCTATAACTCGGTCCCAAATCATGTTAGAGAGCTATATTTTTTAGAATCATCGGTTTTCTAAGCACTTTGCAAATTTCAAAACCATATCTCGTTACGTTGAAAATTCGTTGAGAAATTTAATTTTGCAACTAAGGAATTTTCGCCGTTTTTTGAAACGCTGTAATTATTGTTAATATTGAACATGGGTATAAGCAACATAGTTGCCAATTAAATCTGACATTTTACCCTTTTGACTGCGGTCAAGCAAATTGCGATCAGATAAAAATTCAGTCCTTGCGACCTGCCCAAAGTTAACAACTTTTTTTCAGACATTAAGTGTAAAATGGAATTGTGCAAAAACTATTAAGCCGAATGAAACGTTCCAAAGTTTATATTTTTGGTTGCAATTTTAGCTACAAGATGAAAGGATAAATTGTATTATAAACTGTTATGTTTATAACATACGTAAATAAAATTTAGATAGAAATAACGCTTTTTGATATGTAATTTATAAATATCTTTATTCACTTTTATTTTAGATGTTGTTTAACTCTCTGCGTATTACATAATGGCGGATCGTCATGTATGTCATATTTATTTTCAGCTTCGTGTTGCCCGATGCATCTTTACTCCCCATTCTTACCCAATAAACAAATATGCGTACATCACATCCGTCCTTCCTTAAAGTTATTACAATAAATTTTTTTTTTTGTTTATTATTGTTAATATTAAATTGTTTATAATACTAAATCTTATATCTACTAGGTTTTTCTAACTTTTCTCTCGGACGTAACAAACGCTGTCCGTTATCATTCAAACCTTCAACTATGACATTTTCTGTAACAATGTCATCAAATTCATTTACTATAACATTTTCGGTAGTCAAATCATTACTTTGAGAAACGAACTCTAGTGGTTTATTTATCTTATGGATAAATAATACCGTATGATTATGATTCTTATTATTTTCTACTACAAATTTATCTTCAACACAAGTTTTACTTTTAGTTATGCTATCGTTGATATCTTCAATGTGAATTGGACGATTGACTGTAATACGCAAATGCATTTGATTAACGTGACGTTTAATCAATCTTCCATTTTTATTTAAAGAACATAGATGGGTTCGTGGCCCTAGAATTTTGATTACTATTGCATTCTCTCAACTAGGATGATTAGGATTTGCGAAATTACGTACGATAACTGAGTCACTAATTTTGAAACTTTGCTCTATTATTTTTCGTTTACTTTTTCGTGTCGATGTCAATTTTGAATTCTCATTAAAGTTCTTCGTCGTGTCCTTAAATTGTATCTCGTTCCTGGCAGGTTTAAGAAGATCCAATTTGATTTTTGGAATGAAACTCAGCAATGCTTTGGCTGGCGGACTGCCCATCGTGGAATGAGGTGTACTGCGATAATCCGTGAGAAATTTATTTAAAATAACTTGAATGTCCGTCTCTGTTTTGCTAAATGTTGCTTTTTTAATTGCGTTTTTAATTGTTTTAACAGCGTTTTCTGCCGCCCCGTTTGTGGCTGGATAACCCGGAGGTGTTAACGTATGATTAATTCCGTTTTTCTTCGTAAATTCTTGTCAGGTAATCCATATCGCGCGAATAAGTGTTCTAATGCCCGAATCGTGAAAGATGATGTCGGACTTTTTGTACTGAAAACTTCTATCCATTTCGTTTTATTTATTTATTTATTTATTTATACAGTGTAGTATCACATAAGGAATTCCTTTTTAAACCGAAGTTTATCGTGAACTAAGTTTAATATTAAAATATTAATTATTCATTGATTAATTAATACAAAAAAAAAAAAAAAAAGAATTAAATAATTGTGAAAATAAAGAATTATTGAAAATGTAACAAAATCAATCTGGTGACATTAATGAACTGCTTTCTTTAATAAATAGTAATTTGAGTTCAAAAAGCCTAAACTTATTGATTATCACTTCTGTGCAATGACCAAACCCTTAGCGTCAACAATGATCAAAAAGTATATATCTACTATAGGTCCCGCATAGTCAACGTGTATCCTACCCCACGGCCTATCTGGTATTTCCCACGGGATGTTTACTGCCCTGGGTGGATTTGTCCTTACTGACAAACATGCATCACAACTCTTAATCATTGTCTCAATATCTTTGTCGATATTAGGCCACCACACGTAAGACCTTAACAACGATTTCGTTTTGACAATTCCCATATGAGAACGATGTGTTTCTCGTAAAATTGACTCGCGCATTTGTAATGGAGGGATGATTCTATGCCCCCTCATGACAGTATTGTCTTCCACACACAACTCACCTTGCTTCGTAATGAATGGACCAAATTTAATTTTGTCTAATTTGTGAAAATTTCCTGAATAAATCGCTTCTTTTAATTCCAGTAACATTTCGTCATTTTCAGATTCTTTCTGAAGCGTGACCCTATCTAATTTTAAATCGTGATTGTTTGTAACTAAATGCAAATACGTTGCTGCACCGTTGTTCTCGTCATCAAACTCGTTATTAGCTACAATTGGAAGTCGTGAAAGCATATCTGCACTATTATTTTCCGATTTGACGTGTTTATTGGGTAAGAATTGGGAATACACATTTTTTTTTGTTTAGTTTTAATCCAGCTTCTCGTAATCTTTCAAAAACTAACGTAATTCGTTTATTATGTTCTTCCTCGTTTTTCGCTCCTACCAATATATCGTCAAGAAATACTACTGTACCAGGAATTCCTTTAAAGATCTTTTCTGCCTCCCTTTGAAAAATACCTGTTGCGGGTTTTACACCAAATGGCAAGCGGTTTACTGTATAATTGCCTATGTGCGTACTCCAAGTAACTAACTTCTTCGAGTCATTGTCCAGTTCCAACTGATTATATGCTGAAATCATATCTATTTTTGAAAATACGTTGCACCCTTTTAACTTCGTAAAAATGCCCGTTATTCTTAGTATCGGGTAATTCGTATCTTTGATAAATTTATTAATCGTCACTTTATAGTCAGCGCATATTCTAACTGTTCCGTCTTCCTTTAAAACTGGGACAAGAGGCGTGCCCCATTGTGTTGCGTCTGTTTTTGTTATTACACCCTTCCTTTCTAGTTCGTGTAATTGTGTTTCAATCGACTCGCGAAATGCAAATGGTACTGTTCGTGCCTTTACAAAAATTGGTTTAATATTTTCGTCGATGTCTAATCTGATTTTAACGTTTTTCAAACATCCAATTTCACCACTGAAAAGATCATCGAATTGCTCAACAATGTTTTCGATTTTTATTAAGTTTACATCAACATTATTTATAGCAATAGACTTAATATTAAAAAGCTTAAAAAAATTACGTCCTAGTATTGGAATTTGAGCATTTTCAATAATTAAAAATTTAAATGGTCGTGTAACGCTATTATAAGAAATAACAGGTATGAAACCACCAACTACCTTTAATATATTACCACCGTATCCTTTTACAATCGTATCATCCCGTGATAGTAAATTCTTATTAAAATACTCTAAAAATAAATTAGCGGGAATTGCAGACACACCTGCACCCGAATCTGCTTGAAAGCATACATTTCTATTTAAAATATTTAATTCAATATCTGTTAAGCTACTCACATTAACATAATCTACACTACAAATGTATTCATCATTTAAATTAATATTAGTATTTACTAAATCTAAATTTTCGCTTGAAATAAGACTCACCACGTTGCTTTGTTGTTTAGATGATGTTCGGCATACCGATTCCATATGGCCTCGTTGTTTACATTTATTGCACGTCACATTCTTGTATCGACAATTAATTTCTTGATGGTTCGTAAATCCACAATGTTTGCACGGTACTCGATTCATAATTTTCGCCTGGTTTCTATTTGTAGAGCGTTGATTGTTATGAGATTGATTTTTTGTTGTGAAATAACTGCGTGTCAATTTATGCTGAACCGCGTCCAAATCAAATTCCTTATTATTAGTTTTCACACGTTCTTCGTATTTCAATGCTAACGTTACGGCTTTATCGATCGTTAACCCTTCTTCTTCACATAATCTGTCAAAAGTTTTATCCTTCATACAGGTGACAAACTTGTCAACTATCATTTCCGGTAATCTGCTTCCAAAATTGCACGTTGATGCCAAACTCTTTATCCGAATGCTAAAATCTTTTATCGTTTCACATTCTTTTCGTTGAATTTCATAAAATATCCTCCTTTCGTGAAATATTATTACCGGCGCAGAATAATATAATTCTAAAATCTGCAACAGTTCGTCGTATGATTTTTTTCCCGGTTCTTCCGGAGCACAAGAATTGAACAGCATTTCAAATGCTTTAACCCCAATAAAATCTAATAAATGATTTTTTTTATCATTTTCGTCATTAACTTTAATGCGTTGGAAAAAACTTTCAATCCGACACTTGTAAATTTTCCATTGCATCGTATTTGGGTCAAATGGTTGCATGGTCGCCATTACTGTAAGCGCGTCGTCGTTACCCATTTCTAATTATTTTCAATATTGTTATTGCGTTGGTGAAAATTCACTTTATTTCGTCGTATTAAACTTGTTTTTTTGTGTTATTCTGTGATCTTTATAACTTTTCGTCGTAATATAAGTCAGGAAGACTTTTAAATTTTTCAATTTGTATTTTATTCGTGTTAAATTATATATTCTTTTGTTGCGTCGTATTTAATTATTTTATATATAATTTACCTATTTTTTCCCTTTTGCGTTATCCTGATTTTCCTGCGTCGCCAATGTTATGTTTATAACATACGTAAATAAAATTTAGATAGAAATAACGCTTTTTGATATGTAATTTATAAATATCTTTATTCACTTTTATTTTAGATGTTGTTTAACTCTCTGCGTATTACATAATGGCGGATCGTCATGTATGTCATATTTATTTTCAGCTTCGTGTTGCCCGATGCATCTTTATTCCCCATTCTTACCCAATAAACAAATATGCGTACATCACATAAACAATTATTTGCAAATAGCTAAATTAAATTGAAAAATATCGTTTTTTAGACATTTTTTCGCAGTTTTTTGCAGAAATTTGCAACAAAAAAAAATTTTTAATTTTTTTTTTATTTTAAGTTATAGAAAACATTTAAGGAACAAGAACGTTCCATGGCACCAGTATCCTAAAGTGCACCATATACAAGTTATATCGCTTACAAGGAAGCAAAAAAACATTTCCAGCCAAATTTGTTGAATAACTCCAGTCTCCAGGTTCCGAGCGAGTGGACTCGGCCGTTCCATTATGTGAGTACCCTCCCACAGAGATTAAAAAAAAAATCCGACCTGTAACCGATAACAACACGTACAATCCGTAATTCTATTGGCCTAATGACCATATGATTTTTATAGTGTATTTTTTTTTATCATGAATGTTGAAGTGATTGCTTTTGATAGTGAGTTTTTCAATTAGTTTTGTTTTAAAATTAATTCGACATAAAATTTGCTTTTAATGTGGATAAAACTCCTGGTATCATCTTATCTCACATTTTCTCACAAGCACACTTGTATCCAAAAAACGATGTTTGTAAATAGGGTGTCTGAATTTCACAGGTGTTGAATCGGGAAGTTTTTTGTTAGTTGATTTATTTTTAAGGCGTCTTACGTCAATAATTTCTCTATCTAGAAGATCCACTTTTAGTTCTTTTGCTATATTTATAACAATTTTTTTTAAATCTTCATTGTTCTGTTCAGGCAACCCCAATATTATCAACGAATCATCTAAAGCTTTTTGCTTAACCGTTCCCGCTACATATTCTAGCTCACATACTTTTTCTTGAAGCAATTGATAAGTCATCACAATTTTTTTTAGTTCTCTATTTTCAGTTATTAGTTGATCAAGCTTTTTTTTTATTATTATTAATTAGTTAGACATGTTTAGCACACTAAATATGAAATATTCATTATTTAGACTCTTTGAATATCCGAAGATACCAACTATATGTCAACTATAAAGGAAGGTGATGAGGAAAATGGGAGGAATGGGGATATAGAGATAACTATACTAATTGTTTTAAATGATGATGGACATTTTCTTTAAATGCCTGAGGGGAATATTCATCGGGAAATACAGAGGGAGGCATTGAGTTCCACAATTTGGCCACTCTATTAAAATAGTCGTTCTGAAAGGACACAGTTCTACAACGAGGTATTTGTACAACAAATGGATGGGATAACTTGGCAGCTCTTGTTTTTCAATTATACTGCGCACACGATGGAAGTATATTTTGAATTTCCTTAGAGGAGAATTTGCTAAAGTTATATTTATAGTAGATTGACAATTCAGTCACATTTTTTCTGTGCTGGAGTGAATCAAGCTGGTCTGTTAGTTCGGTATTACCAATCAACCGTATTGCTTTTCTCTGTACAGAGTCTAGACATTTTATTGTTGACTGACAAGCACCTCCCCAAACATGACAGCAGTACTCCATACATGGACGAATAAAGGACTTAAAGATTAGCAAAATTTGCTCGGGATTGAAATACTTTTTACATTGACTCAAGAATCCTAATTTTAGCATAGCAGATTTAGCGAGGTTGAACACATGTTTATTCCATTTCAGGTTATTTTGAATATCCACTCCTAGAAGTCTAACTGGTTAAACCTCACGCAATTCCTCGTGGTTTATTTTAATAGGGAGATTTTTAAAATTTAAAATTTTTGCTGCTAGCCCACAATCCGAATTTGGATATCGTGTGGGTGAATTGTCCATGTAAAATCCCGCTGATAACAATGCAAAATCAGTTTCTGCAGAAAAAACGGAAAAATGCAAATTCTAAATTTCAAATCAGCACTTTTAATACTCGTACATTGTCCCAAGATTTACATCTCAAACGAATGGACAAAGCTTTAAAAATAATCAACTATGATGTAATTGGTTTATGTGAAGTGAAACGAGATGATGAAGAGATCCTTGAAAGAAGTGATTATATACCATACACAAACACAATAACAAGGAAAAGAGGATCGGTCGGCATTTTGATAAAAAAGAAATGGAAAAAAAATATTCAAAAGCTCAAAAGTTTTTCTGATCGGGTGTGCTATGTAAAATTGAAGTTCGATATCGGAATATTAACAGTTATTCAAGCATATGCACCACATTCAAAAAGAAGCGACAATGAAATCAAAGGTTTTTATGAACAACTTCAAGACGCAATTTTTGAAACGAAAGATTCATCATGGCAAATCGTTGTTGGAGACTTTAATTCAAAAATTGGTCAATTCGAGATGAAGATAAGGATGTTATGGGTAAATTCGGATATGGAGAGAGAAATGATAGAGGAAAAATGCTCCTAGACTTTGGAAGATCGCAGGAACTTTTCATAACAAAACCAATGTTCCTAAAAAGAAAAAAACCAAGATACACCTGGACCATGAACAACGTAAAAAATGAAATCGATTTTATAATGGTGAAAAAAGAAATGAAATCATTAATACATAACACTAGTGTAGTGAAAATCGAATATGATTCAGATCACAGACTGCTTCGAATGGATATGAATCTGGTGGTGAAATTAAAGAAACATAAGTTTTACAAAAGACTAACAGTCACAGACGATAAAAACCAGATCAAAGAGTATAAAGAGAAAGTGATCAAAGAAATGTCGAAACAAACAGTAAATGCAAGTGATCTAGAAAATACTCAAGAATTATATGATAACACTATAAAGAACATTATTCTTGCGGCTGAAGTGTTTAGAAAAAAAACCCACAAGATAAAGTAATAAGTGATTTAACAAGAAATAAAATAAAACAAAGGGAATTACTACACAAACAAAGACATAAAAACCAATTATTGAATGAGGAATTCATAAAAGTTAGGAAGATTACATATAAAATGATTCAAAACGATATAAGAAAAAATGAATTAGACAAACTGAAATATGCGATAATGAAAAACAAACCATGGGATAAGATAAAAAATGGTTTAAATAACGGTATCAACTGGATTTCGAAACTGAAGGACAAAAACGGAAATCTCAAACACGAGAGAAATGAAATAATAAATATCGCAACAGACTTTTATGAAGAACTTTATTCAAGTAAAATGAACGAAACAGATAAGACTGCACTAACACCGGTTCTCGATAATATTGAAGATGTTGAAGAAATCACAGTAGGAGAGTTAGAGGTGGCTTTAAAAATGTTAAAAAATGGAAGAACAACCGGTGAGGATGAAATATCATCAGAATTGTTAAAGTTATGTGATGGAATCGTATGGGAAAGATTGTGTACTGTCTTCAACAAAATTCTGAAGAATGAAGAAGTTCCCCTCCAGTGGTTAGAATCGGAAATAATCTTGATTTACAAAAAAGGAGATAAATCTGACATCAAAAATTATCGTCCAGTTTCGAAAACATCACAAATGTATAAAGTGTTTGCAAAAATAATTCTGAACAGAATATCGATGACAATCAAAGTGTTACTCAAGCAGGGTTTAGAATACTATATTCTTGTATGAGCTAGAATGAAGGCAATTCTTCACGAGGATGAAGTTTCATCTCGTTTATCATCCGAGTGAAGAATTGCCTTCATCCTAAGCGAATACAAGATACTATTTTATCCACGACTACAAATATTTCAAACAATTTCATTCATTTTTTCCTGTAAACGTTTATATCGCCATATTGCAATATTTCTATGAAAATAAAAACAAAATAAAACTTGTTTGTTTATTTTATATGTATTGTTCGTGTTTTATCTCGTTTATATTACTATACCAACAAATCAAGTTTTTAATTTGTTAGGGGAATTTTGAATAAATAAAGCGTAATAAAATAAATCAAAAAGAATTTGATATATAAAAAAGGAATTAATACAATTACAATGAAAGATATACGCATGGAAAATAAATATTCTTTAGTAGTCGTGGATAAATAACTATTCTACATGTGACCATATCTTCGTTATTCAACAATTGATTGAAAAGTGCAATGAATACAACATACCCCTTTTTTTTGGGTTTATTGACTACAACAAAGCCTTTGATTCATTAGAACATCCCTTCATTTGGTCAACATTAAAAACGCAGAACATTAATCACAAATATATCAGAATAATGAAGAAGATTTATGAGAATTCAACTGCAAGAATACAACTTGACAAAAAAGGAAGAAGATTTAAAATTGAAAGAGGAATAAAACAAGGTTGTTGCATTTCACCAAAAGCATTCAATGGAGCCACTGAAGAAATTTTCAAAACCATCAACTGGGAAAATCATGGAATGATTATCAACAACGAAAGATTATGTGAGTTAAGATTCGCAGACGATGTAATATTGATAGCAAATTCGAAAGAAGAAATTCAAGAAATGATAGAAAAACTTATAAATGCTTCAGCAATAGCAGGGTTATCAATTAACGTTGCGAAAACAAAAGTGATGACAAACACAACAGAAAATGAGTTTATCGTAAATGATACCCGAATAGAAAGAGTTATATTCTGTGTTCTTATAGTTACATATTACAAAACACTTTTTTCATAATAAAATTCAGTTACATAATACAAAAGAACTGATATGTGTTCCATTTGCCTTTAGTTTTGTACTAAATTTCGTTTTCAAGTTTCGAATGATGGTACATGCTACATAGCAAACATAGGCCTCTATTCACGAACAGAGTTTTTGTCAGTTTATGGAATGATTTCTAATATGTTTATTCAAGTTTAAAATTTCTATCCTTAATGTGCAATTTTTGCCCAGTTTTCTTTTGTATGAATACTAATTTCAGTGTGTATTTAGAAATCTTATAACATATTTAATTAATTTTCTTTCTTTTCTAAAGTATTGGGCTATAATAGAAAAATTATTGAAATACGGTAAAATACTGATTCTATTCCGAACGAATTTCGTTTTCAAATCTATTTTCAACTTTTATGTAAAAAAATTTACACTAACACAAATTGACTTGAAACTCATTTAAATGGTTAGCATATCCCTATAATCGCATTAACAGTCCACCATATGAAATATAAGCAGATAATATTCGTCTCCTTTTATTCTTTATATATAATAATTTTTTTTAACATTACATACTAACTATCAGTCATTGTTCCTAGGGTCAAAAAAAGTTTTTTTTTACCCCTCTTACACCCATCCCCTAAACACACAGAAATATAATTATTTGAGAGTTCGCTATTCGCTACAAAATTCTAAAAAAAATTGCCAAGTTTCTGAAATTCGAAGCTCTTTCAAATGACACCCCACTCGCTTGGGTCAAAAAAGTTTTTTTTCACTGTTCAGTCTTAGGTGAACATATTCAAATGAACTCCAATTTATTATCTTGAACTTTGTTATTTCCAAACACATAATAAAGTAAAAGACAATAAATTGGCAATCAGAATTTATAATTATATTGAATTTGCAATTTGTAAATATTTAAAATATATTAAATTATGTAAGTTAACACAAAATTGCTATTTGGGCAATATACAGAACATCAGCAATTTTAGTTTTAAGTACTTATTTGTTGGTATAATCAATGTATACCAATTTGTATATAAACCACAAATTTAAATGAATAAAATATAGTTTCATACAAACAACTATCGAGTTATTGTTATTGTCATAGCACCCACCAGAGTCGAGCGGATAACAATCCACTAATAATCGAATTGTGTTTATTCTGATATAGAATAAAACATTGGGATTATATTGTTATTGTCATAGCACCCACCAGAGGCGAGCGGATAACAATCCACTAAAATCGAATTGTGTTTATTCTGATAAAGAATAAAACATTGGTCCTTCGAGACGGATGGGTCCTTATAAAAAGGCCAGTTACAAAATTGGTTCTTCCAATCGAAGAACGAACAACGGAAGACCAAGGCACAGAATTGGCTATTAAAACTTCTTCTGTCTTAACAACAACAGCTCACCACAACAACAATACTCGGAAACGAAAAAACGACTCTAACGAAGCAACTGAACATGGCGGGAGAAAATTACCAAGGTTTTGGTTGAGAGGACAAGTAGACGAGACGGTAAAATAGGCTGCAGAAAAGATGAAACACATTCCACTACGTGAAAGCCCAAAGAGGAGAATCCGACCTTGTTTTCAATCTAAACTAATATTGTATACTATGATTCCACTACTAAGTATACTGGGCATAGTGTCAGCAACACTTACAGAGTCAAGTTTTGATATCGCTCCGTCGAATTATACAACAGGCATATATTTTGAGAACATTGGGACTGCGCAATTATCGCATCAACAATGGACGATTATATCCTATTTCAATATATCGTCTATGCTGTTAGAAGCTGGAATTTACAACGCCGCTATTGACAGGATGACACAAGGTTGTAACAATAACAATGGGTGGATACATCTAAGACAACTTTGTAGACCTGCAGTTTTGCAAATGAAACAACAACTTTTCAACATAAATACGAACAACGAAATATTTCATCCTACTTATAATCATACCCGGGTAAAACGTGGTTTAGTGAATGTAGTCGGTACTCTCACTAACCAACTATTCGGGATTCTTGACCAAGATGATGCGCAACGGTACGATAGCGAAATCAGTTCTTTAAAGAATAATGAACAAAACATTTACAAATTGCTCAAGAACAAATCACAATAACAGAATCGACTGTAAATATCATAAAAAAGGACTTTACAGCGGTAAATACTAATCTGCAAGAGATAGATAAACAAACAGTATCAATGCTCAATCTAATACAAAATAAAGAGAACGAAACTTCGGCCGTTCAAGGATTTATGGCTTTATGGATACATCTATCAATCGAAATGACAACCTTTTATTCAATACAACAACAGCTAATTGAGGTCATCACAGATATTCATCATAGCAAAATAAATTCAATCATTCTCAAGCTCAATCAGCTAATAAATGAATTACAAAAATTACATGAAATCATTCCAGCCGACACCACTATATATGAAGAAAACAACCTGATGACTTTATACCAACTGATGACAGCTAAGGTTGGGCATGTAAAGAATACATTAATTTTTGAACTAAAGATGCCCTTAATCAGTAACAAAATCTATCAAATAATAAAACCAATCGCCCTCCCAACTAAACATAAAGATAGGTATGTGTTATGATCGTAGATCATTACAAATAATACCCGTATTTACCATTAATCTAATTAAATAATTTCAATCGATTATATATTATATGTATATATAAAAGTTTTACATTCGCTGAAATACTATCGAAATCTATCTATGCAAATTTATAAATAGGTAAACCTGATTGTTGATGATGAAAATTCTATCTAACGCTGCATTTCCCGTTTTATTTTTAATTCCAAAATTAAAACAGGAAGAAAATTTGATTTTATCACTTTGAACTTTTATTTAATCAAATTTAACTCGAACGTTCAAGTGAAAACATCTTTAAATTAAAATAATAAATTGTAGTTTAACTTAATGTTGCAGATAGTAATTTGTTAACATAACTTTTGTGATCCGTGATTTAGTTTTTTTATATTGATATCATAGTGCTTTACAACTACGATAAGTAGTCAAATATTCTCTATTGAGAACACGGAAGAGGTATTTGATTCTGCTTTTAATTGTTTAGTTGTTTAGGTTGTTTCTTTTGGCCTATATAGTGATCATGTGTGTTTTCTTTTATTATTAGTGCAAGCAATTCTACATATTTTGAATGATAACAATACTATAAATTGTCATAAAGGGGATCACAATTGCACTCTTCCAAATATAAAGGAGGAATATTCCTTGGTGTTACCTTGGTGTACATCTAAAAATAAGAATAGTTATTCTTATACGTTCCACAAACGTGGATTTTTTATTTGGAATTAAAAATAATAAGCACCGTTATAACGGTTTCAATTTTCACTACCAACGGGAATAACAAGGGAATATCAAGAATCAACAATACGGATTTACCTATAAGCTAAGTGCACATATATATTAGTTTGTTACTTTTTTCTATAATAATTATTATATTGGTGAACAAGTACGTGTTCCTTTTATTACTTCATTTCTAATTTATAGCATAGAGCACATATAGCATTAGTATAGCACATATAGCATTAGTATTAGATCAGGAACCAGTTCTATAGTTGTGTAGATTAAGTTGTGAACTATATAGTATAAAAATTATATCATATATTATAAAAGTATAACCGTTGTTTTGCATAGATAGGCGTCGCTATGAATTACCTATAACATTGTTTCGATTCCGTACAAAATTTTATTCAAGATGTTTGATTCTCTTATGCTTAGTAACGTTATTTTCGGTTAAGTTTGGTATGATGTGGAATTAAGTAACAGTGGTTGAGCGATGACGTAGCTTCACAGAAGGCGGGAAACATCTGCATGCAGATGTCGAATAAATGGGAGGAATGTGACGTACAGTGATCACAACATCGGTGATCGTCATATGCTAAAGCAATGAGGTAAGTGTAATGTATTATGCGTGTTATCAACCTCTATGTAAAGTCCGTATAATGCGATAATGGAGTCGAATTACTTTTTAATATGGTTTAACCTTCACTTTTTTTTTCTTTTTAAACCTTTATTTATATAGCCTTATGCAGCACTAGCAAGCTTCCTAAAATTGATGGCACCCCACGACCCACGACTGCTACCTAGCGGCAAATGTGCTGCAGCCATCCATTTAAAACATTTTAGGGAGATTTTTCAGTTACTAGCACCTCAAACACCTAAGACCAAATTTTTTTGTAATATTTTTGTCAGTTATCTACCATCCAAGAAACCGACAGAGGATGCTACGTAACAGATGGTGCCCAAAAACATTGCAACTTTCATAATTAAATCTTATTTTTCCGTCAAAGTTTTCGACTCTATAATCGACCTAATCATTATTAATTTTTTTTTTCTTCTTGTTGATTCATTTGTTCATTTATATCTACCTAGATTTCCATGTCAACTTCCGTTTTTATAAGAAAATGTTGGTGGTCTTACCACTTATGAGTTTTGATAAATGGTGTAGATATTTAGAATATTATTTTCGTTGGTCAAGAGGATTGTATATTCGCCTATTTTGGTTTTTGATTTACAATGCTTCGTGGAACCAACATTCTGTTTAAATTAAATAGCAAATTATAGTTTGATATCCACGGTAGCGTTGATGATTTATGATCATCTATTGAATTCATTCTTAGAAATGCTATACCTAAGTTTAATGATAACACGTCATGATGGGCTGACTTACTGCTTTAGTAGTATGTTAAAGTACCATTCTGTGAAGCTGCATTGCCGCAACTGCATATCAAAAATTTATTATCGTTTTTTTGCGTTGAGTATATAGATAAATCCTATTTTTTTTTCTATTTATATTTGTTTATAAGACTATTAAATTATTTTCTATTTATTATATTATATATTATCGCTATAGAGCTTATTAATCCAAACATATTTATTTATTTCGTTATTTATTTATTTTATAATTTTCATATATTTGATTTTAACAATTAAATTGATAAACTTGAATGTTCAATACCTGGACATTGATGAAATCGCAATTGAATGTCGGGTAAGAGATATCATTGGACCCATGAGCACTAAGTTGAACGCCTTACAAGAATTATGGGATAAAGAATTATCTGGAGCAATTGAGTCTCCAACGCTAGCACACCCAACTGCTATACGGTCCCCAAAGCGTGAAGTTACCTTTTGTGAGTCGAAATTGCAGGCACTCCAGGAAAATTTTGAAACAAACAATTGTAATAGTGCTGGCGATATGAATCAGGTTATCACTCTATTATGGTATATAATGGGTCGTTTGAAAAGAATCCGGAATTCAAAATCGGTTACTGCAAAAACGGAAAAGTTATTGGACATTTGTGAAACTTTGATGAAATGCTTTAAGGAGATACAATCTCGACAAACTTCTAGTCCCGATTTAGAAACATCAGTTAGAGAAGCCTTTGCGGGAGTTCAGGCCGTAGATATATCAAACGAGCTACGTGAACTTGATAATGAACCAGGTCAATCCATTTCTACAAAAGCACTGGATCACTCCACTGTATTAAACAATGGTGATATCCCAAATGCCTCAGGAAATTCTGTTAATAGTTCCCCTGTTGATCAAGATCTATCTTCCGGCACAACAGAAGAAGATCGGATTAGTATAATCTTAGACAAATTATTACAAAAATTAAGTTCCGATAACGGGAGTGTTAAAGATACTTCAAACATCAAGCCATCCAAACAAATTGAATCCAATCTTGGATACTATCCTTGTACTAATACAACAAAACAGTTTTTAGGCCGTCCCCCGAAAGAGTGCTTAGAGATTTACAACTGGAAGTTATTTTTTTTCGGTGATGGGCAAGATGAGATTCCCGTAGAACGTTTCTTATACCGAGTTGAGAGCATGGCTAGCTCAAATGGAATGAGTAATGAGCGATTGGCTGCGAATTTCAGTGTACTTCTAAAGGGCAAAGCATTAGAATGGTTTTGGGAGTATAGGGAGACTTTTGGTCAAGTTGCTTAGAAAGACATTCGCGAAGCTATGATTTTACGTTTTCGAATTAGGAGAACTGATGAAGATATTCGTCAAGCCTTGGAATCCAGGAAACAGAAAATTAAGGAACCATTTCTTGATTTTTATCACAAAATTCGTGGCATGACACTGTCTCTAATGAAGCCATTATCGGAGCAAGAACTAATACATTTGCTTATTCGTAATATGAGAGGTGGATTACAAGCAAAACTAGCTGGAGACGTATTTCAGGATATTTCTACCTTTGTAAATAAATGTATTGCTATTGAAGACGCATGGATAAAAATTGGTTGGGTACCGGAAATTGTGTTCCAAGGTAAACGACAAATTAATGAGATAGAACACGTCAGTGATGAAAGAGTTGACTACTGCAACAAAGCCGGTACTTCGGAATTGCCTAATAATTCTGATTTTGTGTGTGCATTTTATGGTGGGAATACACATTCGCCACGACGAATCAATAATACTGATGGAACTGCGACCAAGAATTCAATCGGTTGTTGGAACTGCGCATCAGTCGGACATCACTATAAAAATTGTCCAAATGCACTGACCCACCGATTTTGTTTTGGATGTGGCGCTCATAATGTCTTAAAACCCCAATGTGTGAATTGTAATAACCATAAGGGAAACTACCGAGGGGATTTCAGGAGCTCTGGGGTTCTGAACTCCCAATTACTTCAGACATCAACACCCAAAAAGAATACCGAAGAAGTAGCATCCAATACGGATACCGAATTTTCGTCGATCCTAAGGAGAGAACAATCGCGCCACAAATAGAGGTCTGCTGCAAAAGTTTTGTATCCCAAAGCACCCAAACCTCCAGCAAACGCTATTCCAGGATAGATAGAGCGCTAAGATATTTTAAATTAAGAAAACTCATTAAACAATCAGTGTCAGAGTCTGTTAGTTCATATATTTCAGGTGATAGTAGACCTTATGCAAATGTGTTATTAAATGGCATTCCCTTTAAAGGACTTCTCGATAGCGGAGCCAGTATTTCGGTACTAGGGATCGGTTGTGAAGAATTTGTCAAACATCATAACTTTACTGTACATCATCTCCAATCTGTGTTAAAAACTGCTAGTGGTGAGTCACAAAAAGTGATTGGTCATATCCGGGTAAAAATATCATTTCTTGAGAAGGTTAAGGTATGTCGGTTACATCTTGCACCTAGTTTGAGCCAACCTTTATATTTAGGAATTGACTTTTGGGACTCATTCGGGTTAGCGCCAGCAATGATTAATGAGCTGGATATTAACAATGTAAATCAATCTGAAATGACTGACCGGAATCAACATGTACTGACAATACCCCAACAAATTTGTTTAAGTAGTGTCGTTAATCAGTTCCCATCGTGCGAAAAACTAGGCCTTGGTCTAACTCATCTTTTAGCTCATAAGAATAATGTAGAGGATGCAATTCCTATTAAGCAACGACATTATCCGGTCTCGCCAACGAAACAAGAGGAACTCTATGCTGAACTTGATCGGATGTTAACACTTGGTGTTATTGAGGAAAGCCAAAGCTCCTGGTCGTCACCTGTAGCCTTGGTTACAAAGTCAAATGGAAAAGTTCGCTTGTGTCTCGACGCCCGTAAGGTGAACTCGGTTACGGTTCGAGATGCTTACCCTCTTCCTCTGATCGACGGACTACTAAGTCGATTAGATCAAACCAGATTTATTAGTTCCATTGACTTAAAAGACGCATTCTGGCAGATTCCGCTTGATCAGGGATCGAGGGATAAGACAGCTTTTACTGTGCCAGGACGTCCACTTTACCAGTTCACGGTAATGCCATTCGGATTGTGCAATGCACCCCAAACGATGTGTAGGTTGATGCACAAGGTTGTCCCTCACCAATTGCATGATCGAGTGTTTGTGTATCTCGACGACCTTTTCGTTGTCTCTGCAACTTTTGAAGAGCACATTACATTATTAACTGAGGTTGCACGATTGCTTTCTGCAGCAAACCTGACTATTAATGTTGAGAAAAGCAAATTTATGCTAAAAGAAACCAGATATCTGGGTTATGTAATTGGTGATGGCTGCCTTAGAGTAGACCCTTTAAAAGTGCAAGCCATAGAAACCTATCCTATTCCTCGAACAACAAAACAGGTACGACGTTTTCTTGGAATGACTGGATGGTACCGTAGGTTTATTCCCAATTACTCCACTTTCTCGGCACCTATAAGCGATTTATTGAAAAAAGGAATTAAGTTCCGTTGGAGCTCAACAGCGCAAACAGCATTCGAACACCTTATGGAATCCCTTATTACGGCACCGGTGCTTGTCAACCCTGACTTTACCCAGCACTTTTACATTCAATGCGATGCAAGTTCCACTGGAATAGGAAGTGTTTTATTTCAGAAGCGTGATGGCAATGAACACCCTATTTCGTTTTTGTCGTATAAACTAAACAAATCCCAACGCAATTACAGTGTAACCGAATTGGAATGTCTAGCCGCAGTGATGAGTATTAAGAAGTTCCGACCATATATTGAGGGATATCATTTTACGTTAATAACTGATCATTCTTCGTTAAAGTGGCTTATGGACCAAAAGGACCTAACTGGCAGGCTTGCGCGGTGGTCCTTGAAACTGCAATCATTCAAGTTCGATATCGAATATAGGAAGGGGGCACAAAATGTAATCCCAGACTCGTTATCGCGAGCTAACATGGAAGAAGTAATAGCTTCTTTAGAACTACCGTTAAATATTGACCTAAATTCTGAAGCCTTTCTGGAAGATGAGTACGTTAGTCGCATTAAAGCTATTGAAGAAAACCCAAACATACAATCTAATTATAAAACTATTGATGGTAAACTCTATATTTTACCAAATAGATCACTTCAATATGTCGACTCCGATCTACCACAGTGGAAATTAGTTATTCCAAATAAGATGACCCAGCAAATAATTGTGCAAGCTCACAATCCTCCAGCTGCTGCTCATCAAGGAATCGCGAAGACATTAGAAATAATACGGCGGTATTTTTACTGGCCTTCTATGGCTAATCAAATCAAGGAATTTATTAATAGTTGTGAGACCTGTAAGGGTAGCAAAGCCGCAAACTATTCCATGAGACCATTAATGGGTCAACCGGTGATAGTGCAACGACCATTTCAAAGATTATTTATTGATTTTCTGGGACCCTATCCAAGGACAAAGAATGGGTATACATATATTTTTATTGTCCTTGATCAGTACTCGAGATTTACTATTCTTGAACCTTTTCGGTCAGCTACTGCAGCGAGGGTTGTAGGATTCCTGGAGAATAAAATATTTCAATTATACGGTGCACCTGAAAGCATATTATCCGATAATGGGTCACAATTTGAGTCGGCGATGATGGCACAGCTTCTTGATAAATATGGAATAATTCATGAGTTTACTGCCAAATATTCCCCGCAAGCAAATGCCTCTGAACGCGTCAATCGTAGCATACTCACAGCCATTCGATCATATTTAAAGGAGGATCACGAAAATTGGGACCAAAACCTAGATGCAATCGCTGGAGCTCTCCGCAACACAAAACATACCTCTACAGGTTTCTCGCCACACTACCTAATTTTTGGGCAACACAAAATTAGTCATGGCTCGCATTACCAATTGCTACGACAGTTGGAACAACTCAATGACCCCAATGCTATGATTTCTGATAACGCTGTAAGATTATCGATGGTACAACAGTTGGTTTTGAAAAACTTACAGGAAGCATATAATCGAAGCTCAAACAACTATAACTTACGAAGTCGGGATCGAATATTTATTCCAGGACAAAAAGTATTCGTTAGAAATTTTGTCCAAAGTGACGCGGTAAAAAAATTCTCATCTAAGCTAGCACCGAAATTCATTAACCTTCGCGTGAACGGAAATTTTTAGCTACTGATATGAACAGTATCTACCCCGGTAGATATTACATAAATCATAATATCTACAAACGTAACTGTGTATTTATTTTACTTTTGTGTAAGCATACAATAAAAACATATCTTTAAAAATAAAGTTACTTGTTTTTCACATTGATCAGTAAAAATTTTCATATAAGAAAAAAGGAAAAAAATATCTACCCGGGTAGATATTTGTTTTCTTACGTAATATCAACTTACATAATATCAACAAACGTGTAATAATATCAAACGTGTATTAGTATCATAATATCATTTTGCTTTTGTGTAAGCATACAATAAAAGCATATATTTAAAAATAAAGTTACTTGTTTTTAACATTGCCCAGTAAAAATATTCATATAAAACCCAAGGTAAAAATATCTACCCGGGTAGATAAATGTTTTCTTGCGTAAAAAAAACCATAAAAATCCAAAAAAAAGTATTAAAAGGAAGTCCAAAATACTTTTTTCTCAAATTTTGCGAAATCAATTTAAAAGTTAGTCACATAGTTGAACAGGCATGATGATTGGTTAAAAGCTCATAAAGTTATTGAATTACAAAAACCGTGATATCTACCCGGGTAGATACTGTTCACGCGAAGGTTAAGGCTATTATACTTAAGCGCACTGGCAGCGTAACATATCAGGTAAATGATCCTTCAGGGAAATATTTAGGCATTTACCACGCTAAGGATATAAAGTAACCTTTATAATAAATACCTCCAGTTAATTCTTCATTCTCTTCTTAGCATCATTCAATTATAATAAAAAGACGGTTTTCGTTTTTTTTTTCAACATAAGTCTAAGTTGATAAGACTAAAGTAGCGTTTGATGTGCTATTGCAAAAAGTTATTTGATAACATCTTATGCCCGGCTTATGAGACCTTCTCATGGGTGTGGGACTGCCCCACGATTGTTATGATCGTAGATCATTACAAATACTACCCGTATTTACCATTAATCTAATTAATTAATTTCAATCGATTATATATTATATGTATATATAAAAGTTTTACATTCGCTGAAATCCTATCGAAATCTATCTATGCAAATTTATAAACAGGTAAACCTGATTGTTGATGATGAAAATTCTATCTAACGCTGCCTTTCCCGTTTTATTTTTAATTCCAAAATTAAAACAGGAAGAAAATTTGATTTTATCACTTTGAACTTTTATTTAATCAAATTTAACTCGAACGTTCAAGTGAAAATATCTTTAAATTAAAATAATAAATTGTAGTTTAACTTAATGTTGCAGATAGTAATTTGTTAACATAACTTTTGTGATCCGTGATTTAGTTTTTTTATATTGATATCATAGTGCTTTACAACTACGATAAGTAGTCAAATATTCTCTATTGAGAACACGGAAGAGGTATTTGATTCTGCTTTTAATTGTTTAGTTGTTTAGGTTGTTTCTTTTGGCCTATATAGTGATCATGTGTGTTTTCTTTTATTATTAGTGCAAGCAATTCTACATATTTTGAATGATAACAATACTATAAATTGTCATAAAGGGGATCACAATTGCACTCTTCCAAATTTAAAGGAGGAATATTCCTTGGTGTTACCTTGGTGTACATCTAAAAATAAGAATAGTTATTCTTATACGTTACACAAACATGGATTTTTTATTTGGAATTAAAAATAATAAGCACCGTTATAACGGTTTCAATTTTCACTACCAAGGGGAATATCAAGGGAATATCAAGAATCAACAATACGGATTTACCTATAAGCTAAGTGCACATATATATTAGTTTGTTACTTTTTTCTATAATAATTATTATATTGGTGAACAAGTACGTGTTCCTTTTATTACTTCATTTCTAATTTATAGCATATAGCACATATAGCATTAGTATAGCACATATAGCATTAGTATTAGATCAGGAACCGGTTCTATAGTTGTGTAGATTAAGTTGTGAACTATATAGTATAAAAATTATATCATATATTATAAAAGTATAACCGTTGTTTTGCATAAATAGGCGTCGCTATGAATTACCTATAACATTGTTTCGATTCCGTACAAAATTTTATTCATGATGTTTGATTCTCTTAAGCTTAGTAACGTTATTTTCGGTTAACTTTGGTATGATGTGGAATTAAGTAACAGTGGTTGAGCGGTGACGTAGCTTCACAGAAGGCGGGAAACATCTGCATGCAGATGTCGAATAAGTGGGAGGAATGTGACGTACAGTGATCACAACATCGATGATCGTCATATGCTAAAGCAATGAGGTAAGTGTAATGTATTATGCGTGTTATCAACCTCTATGTAAAGTCCGTATAATGCGATAATGGAGTCGAATTACTTTTTAATATGGATTAACCTTCACTTTTTTTTTTTCTTTTTAAACCTTTATTTATATAACCTTATGCAGCACTAGCAAGCTTCCTAAAATTGATGGCACCCCACGACCCACGACTGCTACCTAGCGGCAAATGTTCTGCAGTGCAGCCATCCATTTAAAACATTTTAGGGAGATTTTTCAGTTACTAGCACCTCAAACACCTAAGACCAAATTTTTTTGTAATATTTTTGTCAGTTATCTACCATCCAAGAAACCGACAGAGGATGCTACGTAACATATGCATACATAAACCCATCAAGTTAACTATTATTGATAAGTGTAAATAGGGAATCCTTTTATCCCATGTCAGAAGACGAGCTTACATCTTGCAAATCTGTTAAAGCCTCAGAATATATTTGCATGATCCACAACGTCATGTACAATACACAAGGTAATCCAACAACCTGTGAGATTGATTTAATCATGAATAAAGATACACATTCAGATGCTTGCCAGATTCAATTTATGGAACCAAGAAACATGTGGATTCCTACGCATGATCCAAGCACATGGATTTTTATCGCTGATCGAGATCACACAATAAATATCGTCTGTAACAAGGAAGTCTCAACCACACTGATAAGTGGAACGGGACTCATTACGATACATAGGGCCTGTACAATCATTGATGGTATAACAATCATACATTCCATAGAAAACTTCAACACTCGAATGAAATCTTTCTATCAGCCAACGATGAACCTCAGCATTCTTATTCTTCAAGGTAAAACTTACCAAAATATGACAAAGGAGACAGTCATCCTTCCTAAACTCGATGGCATTCTCACGGATCTAAATCAGCTATCAACTAACGTAACACATTTGAAGAATGTAGCAGAAGGCAAGGCTCGAGAAATCAATCATCACGATGTTCATCATTACATTCTCGCATATGGGATCATTGCAACAATTATTGGACTAATTATTGTATATCATTGCAAGAAGACGACCAATACACCAGCATCAGTACAACTGCAGCCATTGCCGCGCCGGTTTATATCAACTAATGGCGCCCGGGAGGATGTTCAGTCTTAGGTGAACATATTCAAATGAACTCCAATTTATTATCTTGAACTTTGTTATTTCCAAACACATAATAAAGTAAAAGACAATAAATTGGCAATCAGAATTTATAATTATATTGAATTTGCAATTTGTAAATATTTAAAATATATTAAATTATGTAAGTTAACACAAAATTGCTATTTGGGCAATATACAGAACATCAGCAATTTTAGTTTTAAGTACTTATTTGTTGGTATAATCAATGTATACCAATTTGTATATAAACCACAAATTTAAATGAATAAAATATAGTTTCATACAAACAACTATCGAGTTATTGTTATTGTCATAGCACCCACCAGAGGCGAGCGGATAACAATCCACTAATAATCGAATTGTGTTTATTCTGATATAGAATAAAACATTGGGATTATATTGTTATTGTCATAGCACCCACCAGAGGCGAGCGGATAACAATCCACTAAAATCGAATTGTGTTTATTCTGATAAAGAATAAAACATCACCCTTCCCCACCCCAATGCCTTAAAAACACAAAAATATAATTATTTGAGAGTTCGCTATATTTTTCGTTCAGAGTTTATCAAACTTCCTGTCTCTGTGAATTTGTTCAAATTTTTGTGTTAATTAGGCTCGAAATGCAAGGGGGGGGACCAACTTTTTGTGTCACTTTATTGATAATAATTCAAAAACTATGCATTGCAAAATTCTAAAAAAATGGCAATATTTCTAAAATAAAGTGTTCTTTCAAATGACATCCCACATGACCTGGTTTTAAATGATGTTTTTACCCCTTAACATTCCCACCCCTTTAATAAATATAGTTATGAGTGTCTGCCACTTTTCTATATTTTTCATTAAAAACCTACTCATTTTTCTATCATTCCAAATATGTTTCAAGATTTTCGATGAAGTAGGGTCGGAGTTAATTGGGGCAATAAAACATCCCGAAAACGTCATTTTCCAAAATTATACAAAAAATGGTGAGGTGAAAAATTCCAAAATATATTTTTAAATAATGCTGAAATGAAGCCCTTTCATATGATACCCTACTAGTCTCGCTAAAAAAATTTATGTTTTCAAAGGCTTTACATCGTACCTCCTTAAAACAAACGAACACAACTTTATTTATTTTTAAACCCGCCATCTTGTGTGGATAAGTTAGTTTTATAAGCACCACAAATTTTAAGTTCATCGGATTAACGGTTCACGAGATAATCGAAATAATGTGAAAAACACGTTGTACTCTCACCAATAGTGTTCCGTATAAAAAACGGAACCCTAAAAACGAGTATGATTTTTAATTTAGTTTTTGGTTTTAAAACGTAGCATGTGTTGAGCAATTTCAATCCAAAATTTGTTTTTCTCTATAGATAACAAATCTTAAAATAATTTTTTTCACATATCAACTGTAAACTCATAACATCTGTTTTTGTAAAAGGTACAGTCAACTCTCCTATAACGCGGCACTTTTAAAACGCGATTTCCATATAACGCGCGGTGAAAACTGGGAACGTTCTCCTATAACGCGACGAAATCTCCTTATAACGCGTTTTTCATTAAATTAAATTTAATTAATTAATGATTAAATTATCGAAATAAATTATATATATTTGACATTTTATATAATTTATTCATGAATTAATCACAACCTAATATTGCATTTTGAGAATGCAGGCGATCTTGATTTGGCGGCAATGATGTACCAATGTGACCAATTTCGATTTTTTGGAAACTGTGGAAACTTATCTTAATAAAATTTAAGTATAAAAGAAATTAATATTTTTCATTTTCTCACTAGTTTTGACACAGGGTCGCTCGAAATTTCTTAAGAAGTTTAGTGATATTCAAAGATTAAAGTTAAATTGCGCTCGAACGGGTTATTCGATTTGATTAAATTTACTTTTGTTTGAAAGCTACTTAGTGAGGCTTTATAAAAATACTGATCAACATTTATATTTTATATGATTTTTTTTAATTTCAGTTCTTCCAACATGGCGATTTCAAAACGCAAGTTTTTGTTATCTTTTTCTTATATGTTAAAGATTTATTATTTACTAAAGAAAACTGAAAAACACACTAAAATTACAGACAAGCGCTATCTTTTTGTTTGAGAAAAAGGCATTTGAATATATAATTAGTGTTTCTTTGTACTTTGTGCCATTCACTAAAAGCAAGTTTACCAATTCTATTGAACTGTTTCTTGTTTATAAGGTATTAAATACGGTTTAACCCGTTCGAGCACAATTTAACTTTAATCTTTGACTATCGCTAAACTTAAAAAATTTCGAGCCACCCTGTGTCTAAACTATTAAAAAAATAAAAAAGTAACAAAATACTTATTAATTTTTTTAATTATACCTACTAACGATTACTGAAGATTCAAAAAAATCGAAAATGGTTCGGTTCAAATTTCTTATTTTATCGGCGTCTTTATTCGATTTTCCTTCTATATAGGTTTATTTGTGTAAAATTTAATTATTTCTAAGATTCCATACAACGCGGTACGAAATCATTAAATTTATATTAGTTCTCAGTTTCTCATAACGCGTATTCCATATAGCGAGAAAACGGCTTCCATATAACGCGATGTAAGTTTATATGATTTTCTTCTATATTTCTTTGTTTCTCATAACGCGGTTTCCATATAACGCGGGACGAATAAATCGCGTTATAAGAGAGTTGACTGTATTACAGAACCAACAATATCATCAATAGACTGTCTTTAGTGGCATGCAGGAAAATTTATTATTGATATTCGTGAAAGTTGTAGAGTTTCACAAACTGCTATAGCTCATGTAATTGGCGGCGTTACTTCTTTATTGGAGCTTTATTTGTCTATTATAATTGTAAGCAAGAGTTTCATTATTAAATATTGTAATCTATTGCAATATGTTTTTAGATTAAATTATATTTTTTTGATACTTGCAGGATGAATGCAAAAAACAAAAAGATCCAGAATCACAAACACTTCATTTTGAAAGCGTTGTAAATTTATTGAGAATTAACCAATATCCTGCAACAATCCTTTTTTCTTCAGTTAAATCAAAAACGTCTGTGAATAGTTTTTTAATAGAACAATTAAAGATGATCCCACCTGTAAAAGCAATGTATTTCCAAAAATTTAGTATGGAAAAAGAAGAAGGGATTATCAAATCAACAATCTGAGTTACGCGAAGTTGAACATAACGCTTATGTTATTCCTTTTATCGATAATTTGAAAAATCTTATGATGAACGATGAAGTTAGAAATAATGTTAATGATCCACTAGTACAAGAAAATGGTGTATACCGAGGGTTACCAAGTCTTGAAAGCGCGCGACCCGGAGATTTTATAATTTACAAAAATATAATTCAACTAGGGGACCCCTGTGCATTTGCACAAATTTTAAAACAAATATTTTTTAAGCCTGAAATAAAATCACAATCCAAAATAATACGTTAATCCGCAAGCAAAGCATAAACTGAAATTGAAATGAGAATAAAATTTGGAAGAAATCAAAACCTCCTAAATCATAGCCCTAATGATTCAAGCCATTTGCAATAAACAATGAACATTGCCATATGCAAAAAATTGGTGTTTTTGATTAAATCCTTTTGAATTTTTTGTATATGGAGTTTTATTTTTCAAGTTGGCGTTATGGCGATTTTTTGAATTTTACTTCGGTCTGAAAGACCTAAGTATTACATTCATGAGCTCAAAGTGAAATTCTTACCCCCACTTTTTTTGGCATTTTTCGACGTTTTAGGACCTACTGATTCTAAAAAAGCAAAAAAAAAAATGTGTGTCTGTCTGTCGGCCGTCCGGCCGGCTGTCCGGCCGACCGTCACAACCGACGAAATCTAGAAAACCGCTGGACGGATTTCAAATTTTTTTTTTCTAAATATAGGTTTACTCAATGGGAAGAGCCGAAAGGACGATGTGTTTGATAACTGTACCGGGAGTGTGTCAAAAAAATCGTCAAGTGTGTTAAAACAAGGAAATTTGCATATTTTTTGCTTAAAAAACGTTCATTTTAAGTGATTACGACTAGGAACATTGAATTCGGAGAAATTTTGATGGTCGGGATTGGTACGTGAGACAAAAATCTAGATTATTGCATTACAAGTTTGTCAAAAAAATGTTGTGAAGTGTGTCAAAAGAAAAATTTTATTTATTTTTTTACCCAATTTGTTGGAAAAAAAATTAAATTAAAACATTCTTTGAAATGAAATTTTATTATTATTATTTAGAATTATGGCATTATAAGTTTGTCAAAAAAATGTTGTCAAGTGTGTCAAAAGAAAGATTTTTGTTTATTTTTTTACCCAATTTGTTGGAAAAAAATTAAATTAAAATTTTTTTTGAAATGAAATTTTATTATTATTATTTAGAATTATAGCATTATAAATTTGTCAAAAAAATGTTGTCAAGTGTGTCAAAAGAAAGATTTTTATTTATTTTTTTACCCAATTTTTCGGCAAAAAAATAAAATTAATTATTTGTTTCAAATGAAATTTTATTATTATTATTGAGAATTATGGCATTATAAGTTTGTCAAAAAAAGTTGTCAAGTGTGTCAAAAAAAAAATGTAGCTGTTTTTATGATGTAAATGTAATTGAAAATGAAATTGGACATGGAAATTTTTGAATTTGTTAAGTTTTTGAAATATTTTTGGAATTTTGACAAAAGTTTCAATTTTTGATTTTGTAATAATTTTTGAAATATTTTTAGAATTATGAAAAAAGTTTGATTTTATTTAATTTTTACAATATTTTTGGAGTTGTGAAAGAAATATGAATTTGTGATTGATATTTTCTCGAAACGTTAAATGGAGAGGTTTTTGAGTAGTTTGCTGAGTGTTTCATCTTTTCACTAAATTATGTTAATTTATGATCTGTTATAATTTTTCGGCAACGTATTGATGTTTCGTGTTAGTTTTGTAATACGGTAAGAAAGGGATAAGAGAGATAAGAAAATATTTGAGATAAGAAAATTTGAGATAAGAGATAAGAAAATATTTGAGATAAGAGATAAGAAAATATTTGTACTTTAACAAAGAGTTTTGTTTGATATACATCGCTGCCCAAAACTAAAAACCATGTCCTCATAAAAGTTTTTTGCCGAAAACTATATTAAAATCCTTAACCCAGACCGAAGTCTTGATATCTCAGAGCTGTGAGATTTCAGCCCCTCCGTATTTTTTATATTGAGTTTTAATTTCAAAATTGCGCTACAAGTTCACGATTTTGTTTGTACTAAAAATGAGTTAGGCTTCTATATCGGGGGGTTTTGATTGATTTTGATTTTGATTCAAAAAATTTCGTTTATTTGTTTCGTTTTTTTAGTCTCTTTTGATTTTTTATAACTTTTTGTATTCTCTTCTTTCTCTTCTGTATTCTCTTCTTTCTTATGGCTACGCTTTTTCGTGGCTTGTGTATTATATATATGATAAAAATTTAATTTAATTTAATCTCTATCATGCTTTATAATGAAATTAATACAGCATAATCTACATTTTCCTGTAAACTAATTAACTTTTTCGAGCCCCTCATTGTTTTGATTTTTCAACCATTCGTTATTGAACGAGACGTAATAACATTTTCTTTTATTGTCATTGTTTTGTTTGGGATTATTTTCATTTGACTGATATTTATTATTTAATAGTAAAATTAACATACACACAGTTTTATATGGGCAACTAATTAAATTCAAATGTCAAAACCATTCAAAATTAACAACAAAAAACTATTAACATTAACCCAATATAGACATAAAACATCAATTAGCTTATACGTAATATGGAAAAACAAAATATCCAATGAACCAACATAAATAACCAAAAAACTCATTGCAAAACTAAACTCGGCCGTTTTCTAATGAACAGAGTTTCGTTTTTTTTTGTTTTCAAACGAATTCTGTTTATTTAAATTGAAAAAAATTTGACATTTTTTTATTTTTATGTAATTATTATTTCGCCCGGAGATTTGCCTTCTAAACCCTGAGCCCGGAGATTTGCCGGCAAACCCTGAGTCTCCGGGTGAAAAATACTCAGTTGGCAATCCTAGTATACCGCACTGTACTGGATGGAAAATATTACCAAGAAAATGAATTTTTCCGTGACAATCCTAAGGCTTTAGCAATAGTGTTATATTACGACGATCTCGGAATTGCCAACCCATTAGGTTCGAGTTCAAAAGCACAGAAATTATCTATGTTTTATTGGACTCTGGCAAATATTAAGCCTGAGTTACGCTCATCACAAAATGCTGTTCAATTACTACACTACAAACTCAAAGATTTTATTTTAAAACACTTAAAGTGTTTAAATGCTTGTAGTCACTTTTTAAACATTTCAAAGTGTTTTATTTAATTAAACTATTTTAAGCGTTTAATACTAAAACACTTTAAGCGTATAGTATTAAAACATTTAATGCGTTTTGCATAAAACACATTAAATGTTTTAATGTGTTTTTCATAAAATAATAAACTTACTTTATAATGACTTACTATAATCAATAAATAATTACAAAAATTAAATAAAAAATAACATGATATGCAGTAAAATAGACCCCATTAACAATTTAGGATTATGGATAAACTACACTCCAATAAAAATGAGTAAACTTCACAATTTGTTTATACGCAAATTTTTGGTATAATTTCAATTCGATTATTGCAAATTAAAAAAATATAGAGGGGCTGAAATCTCACAGCTCTCACAGTTCTTGATATCTCAAGACTTTAGTCTGGGTTAAGGATTTTGATTTAGTTTTCGGCAAAAAACTTTTCTGAGGACAGGTTTTTAGTTTTGGGCAGAGATGTATTTTAAACATAACTTTTTGTTAAAGTACATGTATTTTTTTATCTCTGTTCAATAAATATGTATTACAAAACTAACACAAAACATCAATACTTTGTCGGAGAATTATAATAGATCATAAATTAACATAATTTAGTGGAAAGATTATACAATCAGCAAACTAGTCAAAACCTCTCCATTTACCGTTTCGAGAAAATATTTCAAAATCACAAATTCATATTTCTTTCAAAATTCCAAAAATATTATAAAAATTAAATAAAAACGAAAATTCAAACTTTTTTCAAACAAAATTCTAAATATATTTCAAAAATGATTACAACATCAAAGATTAAAACTTTTTTCAAAAACTCTAAAAATATTGCCTAAATTACAACAAAATCAATATTGTAACTTTTTCAAAATTATAAAAATTATAATAAAATCAAAAGTTTTAAATTTCTCAAAATTCCAAAAATTCTTACAAAATCAAATATTGAAACTTTTTTTAAAATTCTAAAAATATATATAAAATTCAAAAATTCTATTTTTCTGTTTCAAAATTCTAAAAATATTCTAAAAATTAGAATAAAATCAAATATTTAAACTTTTTCTAAATTTTAATAATATTCCAAAAATTCTTAAAAATTCAAACTTTTTCCAAAATTCTAAAAATATTGCAAAAATTATAACAATATCATTAATTGAAACTTTTTCCAAAATTATAAAAATTATAATAAAATCAAAACTTTAAAATTTTTCAAAATTCTAAAAATATTCCAAAAATTGACTTTTCCAAAATTCCAAAAATATTTCAAAATCTATAAAAAATTCAAAAATTTCCATGTTCAATTATATATACGTAAGCCAACAGCTAAAAACGAAAACCTTATCTAAAAAAATAAATGAAATCATTTTTTTAATACATTTGACAATATTTTTTTGACAAACTTATAATGCCATAAAATTCTCATTAATAATAATTTCATGTTCATCATACATTTCATTTCATACAAATAACTAATTTTATATTTTTCTAAAAAATAAAAAAATCATTCTTCTGACACTTGACATTATTTTTTGACTAACTTATAATTCTCAATAATAATAATAAAATTTCATGTCATACAAATAATTAATTTTATTTTTTGCCAAAAACTTGGGTAAAACAATAAAGGAAAATCTTTCTTTTGACACACTTGATAACATTTTTTGGAAAAACTTATAATGTCATAATTTTCAATAATAATAATAAAATTTCATATCAAACAAATAATTAATTTTACTTTTTTCCAAAAAATTAGGTAAAAATATAAATAAAAATCTTTCTTCTGACACACTTGACAACATTTTTTTGACAAACTTAAAATGCCATGATTCTCAATAATAATAATAAAATTTCATGTCAAACAAATAATTAATTTTATTTTTTTGCAAAAAATTGGGTAAAAAAATAAATAAAAATCTTTCTTTTGACACACTTGACAACATTTTTTTGACAAACTTATAATGCAATAATCTAGGTTTTAGTCTCACATACCAATCCCGACCATCAAGATTTCTCCAAAATTCAATGTTCCTACTCGTAAAAATATGCAAATTTCCTTGTTTTGACACACTTGACGATTTTTTTTACACACTTCCGGTACAGTTATCGAACATATCGTCCTTTCGGCTCTTTTCATTGAGTAAACCTATTTTTAGAAGAAAAAAATTTTGAAATCTGTCCAGCGGCTTTCTAGATTTCGTAGGTTGTGACGGCCGGGCGGCAGACAGACATACATTGTTTTTTTTGCTTTTTTAAAATCAGTAGGTCCTAAAATGTCGAGAAATGTCAAACAAGTGGGGGTAAGAATTTCACTTTTGGCTCAAGAATGTAATACTTAGGTCTTTCAGACCGAAGTAAATATCTAAGCGAATCCAACCACAGATTTATGGTGGGCTACAAATTATTTTTGGTTATTATGAAAAAAATTGTAGTTTTATTAAATAGTACACAGTTGAAAAAACAGTTGAATATGTAATGCAAATTGCTACATATATAGGTCCTACGAAAGTTTTCATTACAAAACAATACAAAGTTGCTATTAAGTTAAATTTAATGCTCTTTGCATTAATATTTAACCGAGTACTTGGAATAAAATATAAAACTTTTTGTATTAAAAATGTATATAATTTGCATTAAATAATATTACGCGCAACATTTTTTTTTGTATGACATTTTAATGCAAATTACATTATAATTTGAGTTACTTTGGTTACTACGCACCTGTATTTAACACAAATATTAATTACTGCAATTACGTAGTTATATAAGTATGGTGATAAAAATAAAAAAAATTGATTTGCATTTAAAATTAAATAAAATTTATATCACTTCACTTATATATTTGTCATATTTCACATTTCACTTCACTTATTTCCAATTATTATTGGAACAAAATCACTACAACTATTGTGTTCTGTATTTTTAAAAGCTAGAAAAACATACATATACTTAGTTTATTTAATTTTATATTTTTAACACGCACAATTTAACCAATAATTTTAATTAAAACTTCATCTTCAAGAACTCAGATATTGTCACTTTAAAGTTTCAAAACTTAAACTAATTTCATTTCTAATTTAAATACGACCACAAAAAAACGAATCCAAAAAAAAATTAAAAAAAAAGAAGAACAAAACAAATAAACAAAGAAGAAAATCTAAAAATCGGTTAATATTTGTACAGCTAACGAAAATTACGATTATTACTTCGGTCTGAAAGACCTAAGTATTACATTCATGAGCTCAAAGTGAAATTCTTACCCCCACTTTTTTTGGCATTTCTCGACGTTTTAGGACCTACTGATTCTAAAAAAGCAAAAAAAAAAAATGTGTGTCTGTCTGCCGGCCGTCCGGCCGTCCGGCTGTCCGGCTGTCTGGCTGTCCGGCCGTCCGGCCGTCCGTCACAACCGACGAAATCTAGAAAACCGCTGAACGGATTTCAAAATTTTTTTTTTCTAAAAATAGGTTTACTCAATGGAAAGAGCCGAAAGGACGATGTGTTTGATAACTGTACCGGAAGTGTGTCAAAAAAATCGTCAAGTGTGTCAAAACAAGGAAATTTGCATATTTTTTGGTTAAAAAACGTTCATTTTAAGTGATTACGAGTAGAAACATTGAATTTGGAGAAATCTTTAAATTTTTATTATTTGATGAATTAAAATTTCCAAAGAGATGTTCACCTTATTGTATTGAAGGTATTGTATGCCATACGTATAGATACATAAGTAGCACCTCAAATTGGATTGATTCTATTTGAAAAGTATGCATTATAGTTTGGGATATTAAAAAATTTCGATCTACTGTCATTCAGCCACGTTACGGTTAATATGATAACATAAATTTTTTTTTCTTACTTTGATATCGTACATTGTATATTTAAGTATAAAATGTTTAAATTTTCAGCTGCAATGGATAAAAAGTCACCTTCAAAATTTCTATAATATTTGACGTGTAAATTCGCATTTAAACACTCTGGTTCGTTTCCATTTTTAATATTACTGATAAACTGGCGCATTTTAAATTACTTATTTAGCTACTATATCAATATGTACCGTAATAATTTAAAATATATGAAGAGCAACCGAAAAGGGAGAAAGAAAAAAAGCAAAAATATTTACCACGCTCAATCAAAATCAATTATCAAGAGCTGATGTTATTGAAGTTTCAAATTAAAAGTTTGCTCGGTGAGCCCTCGTCACTTACCCTAATATGGTATGGTAATAACATATTTAATATTGATTTTCAATAAATCGTCATGTATTAAAATATTAAAATATTAATCGTCAAATATTAAAATCTAGATCACCATCACTTTATTGAATACCTCTCAAAACTTATGAGCTCCTTGCCATACATATTTGCATCTTTTGTCAAAGTTTCATCAAAATTAATTCACGAACGAATGTTGTATGCTAAATATGCCAAATGCCAAATAACATAGTGAAAAAATCAATTTATTTCCGGTGGACCACCAACCCAATGCTCCCTAAAAGCTAATAAAATCTTTCTCAAAATGATTTTTGCTTTTACGATCCTCTCATGAAAATCGATTATTAGTAGCTGTTGGAACAGTAATTTTTAAAAAAAATGTTTAACCGGAAGTAACAAACTGGAAGTTGGTACGAAGAAATATTGGAAACAAAACTACAACCTTATATATCAAGTCTCAATAAGATTAAAAGGCAGGAAAGTAGTTATTTCAGATTCAAATAAACAGGTATTCCAATGAACGTCCCCCGTTTTGTCCAAGTTTGCAATGTATTCAAATCTTCATTAAAGTCATATATTAAAGTTTCACCAATGCGCTTTTGTCAAGCACCCACATACCTCCAAACATTCATTTTTTATTTGGCTACTAAGATGGATGTTTCAAAATCAACTGTAATGGGCTAGATATCACATGTCAGTTGTGCTTCCATTTTCCATTCACCTTACCTATAGTAATATATTATAGAGATCTTCATAAACAATCAACTTCTTAGCCTATTTGTTCATAAGAACACATTCCCTTGAAATATTTCTTATATATGAAACTTCCGGAAGCCGTATTAAGTAAGTTCTTTGCTATTTTTTACTAGTTTTTTTTGGCTTAGTTATGAAAACTAAATTAAAACATAATTAAAAGAAAAAATCACGAAATAAATAATTTTGTGCAAAAGATTTTATGCTGACAATGTTCTTTTTGGCTCGTGTCATGAGAATTTTTTTCAATTGTTTTTTTAATTTAGACATTTGGTGCTTGGTAATTGAGTTGACCAGTTGAGAGTTCGTTTGGAATTCTTGGGCAACTAATGAGTTGGGATTTAAAAAGTGTTGCAACAAGTTGGCTGTATTTAAGGAGTGGAGAGTTTTGGACTGTGTTCGTAGAGTTAAATAATCAGTTATCAATTTTTTTTATTAAGTGATATAATAATTACAGTCAAATCTTATTAAAAGAAACAAAAGAATTTAGTAATTAAATACCTATAAAATATGAAGTGTGGTGTAGAAAATTGTTAAAGTCTTGAAAACCATAGAAATCAAGTTAGCAAAATTGGAAAAATCTGGGGGTGAAAACCTAGAAATTGAATCAAGAAAATTGTTATTATTGTATTTAAATGACCGTGTATGAAAGTGAAACCAAATAATGGAATTAAAATCACAATCTACCGGTGAACTTCGATTGTGTTTTAAACAAAAAAGTTAAACAGGGGCCCTATTCCCGAACACATATTTGTCAATCGACAATATTGCAATTTCATCAAAATGCTTAACAACTTTGTATAAAAATGGTATTCTGTGGTACGGGGTATTCTGTGGTTAAGTGGTATTCTCAAATTTTTGCATCCTTAGACACAAACCAATTATAACAAATTTTGGTAATTTTCCACTTTAATATGCCCTTCTTTGATTAAACTTAATTTTTTATATGTGATTAAGGTACACTTCCTGGCCATATTTAGTTAAGGATGTACATGGCGGACGTCATCCGTTCTCTTGCTTTTAATCATTTAAACCTCAAAAATCGCCATAAAGAAAGCAAAATAACTTTTTATCTGGAATTTTTTTTACAATTTTGTTTTTGGATTTAAGATTTGAAAAATCTCAACTTTTTCCTGGTTCTAATAAAGAAGATAAAAAGACGATTTTCAGCCGAATTTCTGTTGTGTTGCATACGATGTTGCATAAAATAAAATAATATTTTTGGATGAAAATTGTAAAATTTCAATCAAAGGACGCGAGTAGTATATTTTGATTTTAACTTCAACAATTGTTTGAAATTTTTGGTTTCATATACATTTCAATTCTGTTTCTGAGATTAATTATACGTTTACCAAAAAAAAAGCAAAAAAGGAACTATGGCCAGCTATTAGAAAATATATTGCTCCTGGCACAACAATATATAGTGACAGCTGGCCAGCATATAAAGGATTGTCCAATTTAAATTTAGGTTATAAACACGAGGTTGTTAATCATTGTCTGAATTTTGTAGACCCAATGACAGGTGTTCATACACACATATCGAAAGATTATGGCGAGATTTACGCCAGGGCTTTCCACGATTTGGAATTCGTCCCGAAAGATTCTCCGACTACATTGCCGAATTTATTTTTAAAAAAAAATTTAAAATTGAATTAAGAGTCGACGTATTTTTGGAGATAATGTCGTCAATTTATAAATTTTAAATTTATAGTTATTGTTTGTAAATGTAAAAAGTTACTTTTTAAAATATATGAAATACTAAATATATGAAGTACTTTTTAAAATATATGAAATACTAAATTTTCGAAAAATGTGGTTTTTATTTTATTTGTTTCTTTTTTTTTATATTGTTGCTCACTTAAAACTTTCTGAAATTACTACATCTTGGCGATCAATTCATAATATCATTTCGTGAGATTTAATCACCAAATTTAATGTGCACTTAGAGTGTCGAGAGTGGTATCATTTTAAAGGTCTTGAGGAGACAAGCTCATGATGATGGATCGTTAATTACTGATTGTTTTCATAAAAGTACATGGTCTGGAAGATACTTAAATTTTAAATCATGGTTGCCATTGTCTTATAAGAAAAATACAATCACTGTATTAGCAGATAAAATTTTAATTTTGTCTGATAAACGTTTTCATAAAAGAAATTTTGATCTTCTTCAAGAAACTTTGCTATTAAATGATTATCCCAAAAAATTAATCAAATCAATGATAAATAAATCTTTGATTAAAAATAATAACCGTAATATAGAAGTACCACCTATAAATGTTGAAACAAATGTTGTACCACAAAATGATCTAAGTACGTTCGTATCTTTACCTTATGTTAAGGGTGTATATGAACAAATAAAAAATTTACTTGTTCCTTATAATATTCATGCTGTTGGAAGATCATCTAAAAACATTGGAGAAACCTTGTTTTCAAAACTTAAAGATAAAGTGCCGAAAGAATTACAAACCGATGTAATATATCAGATTAAATGTTCTTGTGATTTCACCTATACTGGACAAACTAAACAATTTTTTAAAAAAACGATTTGATCAACATTTAAATGATGCTAAAAGTAAACCAGTTAATACTGAAGATGATGGTTGTAGTGCGCTTTCAAGACATCTTGCTGTTGTTGGACATAACGCTTCTTTTTCTGATGTTCAAATTCTCGATAAAGAAAGCAATTTTAGGAAAAGAAGTATAATGGAGATGATCAAAATTAAAAAAAGTAAAAATTCTAACACAAAAAGTCACTTTAGCTCCGAATTCAATACACTATTTTTTCGGCAAACGTTTAAATTTGTTTAAAAATATGAAATTAATGCATCAAATTTTTTAAAAATATGTTTTAGGTAATAAATTTTCTGAAATTAATTTTGTTTTATTTTTATTCATTAAAATGAACTGAAATGCATTCTGTTTTGAACAAATTAATAATATCATTTTATTTTACTTTACTGCCGCCGTAAAAATATGAAAATTACTTTACAGCCGCCGTAAAAATATGAAAATTACTTTACAGCCGCCGTAAAAATATGAAAGTTACTTTACAGCCGCCGGCAGAAAAAGTAAAAATGACGTCACTTTTGCAGCCGCCGGCTAAAAAGTAAGACTTTAGCTACCCCCCAGCGGCAGTAAAGTTAAACTTTACAGCCGTTAGCCGAAAAACAAAAGGACACCGGTTATCTTCAAAATATTTACGATAATATTTTAGCTTAATATTTTATTTTTATATTTTCTTTAGTCTTATCTAGTATTCTAAAAATTTCATTTATCGTTGTCAAAAATGTATTTTATGTTTTTTGTAAAGAATTATGTTTAGTATTTAAAGTTTTTTGCACTGATGATGTAATATAATTTTACGAAACGTTTGCAAAAAAATAATTTTAAATTCTATTTTTTTTATTCTTTTTTAAAATAAAGATTCTTTTTATCTAAAATAAACAAATAATTTATTTTATTTAAAAGAAAAAATTATTGGCTTCAACCAAAGATCATTTTATTATCATTAATAAAATATTAAAGCCAAAAAACCAAAATAAAAAATTAAATACCTATTGGTGAAAGATGGGAACTTTAGAAAATATTACTAATCATGATTTTTTCAACTATATATATACATATTATGGTGACCAGTTAACAATGTCGATGAAATACATTCTTCGTCTACATGAAAAATTAGCCAAATCAATAAATAAAAAGTGCTTTCTTCTACGCTGCCGTAAACAACAACTTTTACCAAAGCATAGACGAATTAAAAATATTTGTAATATTAATGATGATGTTTTCTACAAATTGGAAAGAAGATTTTTATTTGGTGTAATGTCGCAAGAAATTAACGAAATTTTTTCAAAAATACATGATTTAGAAAAAATTATTGAAACTCAAATGAATTCCTTTAAATCAGTTTTACCTGTTTACGTTTTTTCAAATTATGAATATAGAATATTAGTACAATTTACCATAGTTTTTGAAAAAACTAAAGAAAAACATCGACGAAAAATTGAGATCTTAATTAATAATGAAAATACTGAAACATTTACTTCATCTCAACTTGATAATGATAAATGGTTAATTAATTTAACAGACGTTAATATTCCCAATAATATCAAAAACGTTTTAAAATTAGGAAATAAATTTAGTATACCTTTAGATAATAAATCAATACCTTTTGAAAAAATTATTGTTGATGTAGAAAGTGCTATCTATGATAGTTCAACAGATATGCAAATTGAAGTAAGAAATCGTCTTTGCAATATTCTTACAAATTTTAAAAATCAAGCTAATCACCGTCAACTTTTAAATTTTGAAGAAAAATCTTTTTAAAAGATTTGAATGATACTAAAAAATTCTTTAAAGAAAATTCAAATATACTAATAACTAATGCAGATAAAGGTAATGTCACTGTCATTTTAACTCGTGATGAATATTTTTCTAAAAACAATGTAATGCTCAACAATAATGAAGTGTACATTCAAATTGAAAAAGACAATACTTCCAAAATACAAAATTTGTTAAATACTATGATGATGGATTGGCAAAGAAAAGGAAAGATTACAGAGAAAGAAGGTAAATTACTTAGATCATATACTGGTGTTGTAGGTAAATTGTATTCATTACCAAAAATTCACAAAATTGGCATTCCATTAAGACCTATTGTCAGTTCTATTGGAACACCTTTGTATGCTTTGTCTTCTTACTTATCAGACATTTTAAATCATTTTGTTGGACATTCAAACACTTTTGTAAAAAATGCTGAAGATTTTAAACACAAAATTAAAAATATAAATTTACCACCTGGATATATATTATTATCATTAGATGTTGTGTCCTTATTTACTAATGTTGATAGCAATTTAGTCATCAAACTAGTAGAAAAGAACTGGATGTTGATTAAACAAAAAAGCGGCTCAAAATTATCAAAAACACAATTTGTTGATGCTTTGAAATTAGTACTATTTAATTGTGAGTTTTCCTTCAACAAACAAATCTATAAACAAATTTTTGGTTCACCTATGGGTTCGCCAGTTAGTCCTGTGCTGTTGCTAATCTTGTCATGGAATACATAGAGCAAGAAGTTTTACAAAAATCAGAAGTCAAACCACTTTTTTTCTACCGCTATGTTGATGATATTATCACTTCTGTTCCTGAAGAGAAAGTTGGGAAAGTTCTCTTGAAGAGAACAGAAAACATAAATAAATTGAACATAGAAAATTTTTTATAACAGAAAATAGAAGCAAAAAGCTTATCTAGTATTCTCTATTTTTCTTTATATATATATATATATATATATATATATATATATATATATATATATATATATATATATATATATATATATATATATATATATATATATATATATATATATATATATATATATATATATATATATATATATATATATATATATATATATATATATATATATATATATATATATATATATATATATATATATATATATATATATATATATATTAGGGTGCTTTTTTTTTGGGCGACAATTCTTTTTTTCTGGTGCCCCACCAAAATTTTGTTGGAAATACCCAAGAAAACGTCCTCCTAAAATATGAGCCCTCAAAATTAAAGTTTAGCACTCGGCATTTGCGTTTGAATATTTTCCATACAAAATACATGTAAACTTTAGTGTTTTTTAAAAAAAAAATTACAGCTCAGCGGCCTTTTATACTATTTTAAAATGGAAAAAAGCAACTAACTCAGGATTAAATTATCTACAAAAATGCTTATAGAGATGTAACTGTAACTTACACCGGTGACACAGTACAGATCACAAAATTAAATTTTATATGAATTTCTTGTTCTTTTGTTTTTATTTCATAAATGGCTAAAGCTACAGGAAAAATGTCAATAACAAAGTTGTAGTTAATTAAGTTTCCTACAAAAAACCCATAAAAACCGAATCTCTATGATTGATATTTCTCGAGATAATAAACATTTATTATTTTAGAACTTGCGATCTTCATAAATTGATGACAAAAATCTCTTAAAACATCCATTTTAATAAAAGCTTATTATCTCGAGAAATATCAATTATAGAGATTCGGTTGTTATAAGTTTTTTGTAGGAAACTTAATTAACTACAACTTTGTTATGGACATTTTTCCTGTAGCTTTAGCCCTTTATGAAATAAAAACAAAAGAACAAGAAATTGATATGAAATTTAATTTTGTGATCTGTACTGTGTCACCGGTGTAACTTACAGTTACATCTCTATAAGCATTTTTGTAGATAATTTAATCCTGAGTTAGTTGCTTTTTTCCATTTTAAAATAGTATAAAAGGCCGCTGAGCTGTAATTTTTTTTTTAAAAAACACTAAAGTTTACATGTATTTTGTATGGAAAATATTCAAACGCAAATGCCGAGTGCTAAACTTTAATTTTGAGGGCTCATATTTTAGGAGGACGTTTTCTTGGGTATTTCCAACAAAATTTTGGTGGGGCACCTGAAAAAAAGAAATGTCGCCCAAAAAAAAAGCACCCTAATATATATATATATATATATATATATATATATATATATATATATATATATATATATATATATATATATATATATATATATATATATATATATATATATATATATATATATATATATATATATATATATATATATATATATATATATATATATATATATATATATATATATATATATATATATATATATCAGGGGCGTCAATTGGGTAGGGCTGGGGGGGCATTGCCCCCCCCCCAAGGATCTGATACTATCAATACATCGATTCAATAAAACTATCCAATCGTGATAGAATTATACACTATAAAAATTTCAATGCACTGTTATTTTGTAAATTCGTCTAATTTTTAAAAGACTTACTTAACTAATATACCAATTTTATCGCATACTATTAATTGAAATATATCTGATAATATAATTATTACGTTACATATTATTTTGGCCCGACTAAAGTACACTTCACCGCAATATTCAAACCGTTATCGTTCTTTGTATCAAGGACTAGAACGCCACCGATACAAAAGGCGGTCGTATTGCTTCTAATCTTCTGATGAAATCAGTTTTATAAACAAAACACGATCGTTCTTCCAAAAATGCCGTGGGTGCGTATTGTGACAAAATTCTATCGTATTATAAGGTGCGCGGCATCACCGCTTTTAGAAGAACGAATGTGTTTTGTTTATAAGATATTTGTGTCTGAACCACGTCTGAGCCACGATTTCATTAGTATAGCGTTCCTCGAGAGTTCATAGTGCAGTATTTAACATTCAAATTTCAATTGTTATTGGCCATTGGTAATTTATATAAACTTAAAAGTAAGTACATGCAGGAGAACACAACCTAATTATACCGCACTTATTTGGAGAACCCTGACTGTTTGGCCAAGTTTTTTATCTATATCAGATTGTACAAACTTTAAAGACTTTTTTAAAAACAATAAATTAAAAACAATTCTAAAATGTAAAATCCTATAACATATCAAAAATTTTCTTGATAGTTGTGCTAATTTTTATAAAATGAATGAAAATAATTATGGGAGTAATTTATATTTATTGGGTTATTTCCAGTGATTTTATGATAGTGAATGTTTTATAATGGACAAGCAATATTTTCTAACGACACGAACAAATATTTAAGTTATGTAAATATTTTCAAAGTATGTCATGAAAACTTGCTGACAAATTCATTTTATGAATTTTTAATTCATAAAATAGCAAAAATTATATGTTTGGTTGGTTATAATAAAATCCAAAACGTGTCCTAAACGACAATCTTTGTTCATTTTTTTATACAGTCACAGGGAGGGAGAAACTATTATTTTTTTGTGGTAGGTTTTTCTTAGAGATTTAAAAGAAGCTCGCAATAATTGTACAATTTCGAATCAAATGAAAAATTTACGCACGTTTATGGGTAGTAAGTTGACCAGACGTCCCACGCTGCGTGGAAATGTCACACATTTTATTGCGTTGTACCACGGAGAAATCTGTCCCACGAAGCGTCCCACGAAACAAATATTTCCACCACATTTGCCCGCATTATCGAAATAATCATCTACCTACGTATAGTTTGCGCAATATCTTAGTCAGAGCAATGGCTTCACTTTTTTCTTGCAGTTTGTATAATGTTATGTATATGTTGATTTAACCATATTGAGAGAACAAACCAGTGCATTATTATTATGAAAAACAAAATACAAAATATTTTACTTAGAAAGATGCAGTTTTGCGTATAAATTCATAAAAATTTAAATTTTTAAACCAGAGTTTACGAGTCTTTATTCGAGCACTCATTTCAATCCTTTGAAATAATATTCAAAAATTAAAATGTTCATAATTTGAATATCGTTCTTACTCGTAAGAGTAAAATTTTTGTTCTTTCGATTTTACTCTTTTGGAGCAGATTACATTTTCCAGTTCTTTCATTCGATTTGTAAAAGAAGAAAATTAGACACTCTACGTCATCCTTTATATTCATTTTTCTAACAATGCATGAATAATTGAACGAATCAAGCATTTTACGCTGAAAAGTATCAAATTTGACGCAAAAGTAAAAGTTTTGAGTATTTGAAAGAAAATATTTACTTCAATTTAATAGCAAGAATGATATTTTATTATTTTCACTCCTGTATGTGGGAGTGTTATATTTTTTTTAAGCTACGCACTGAAAGGACAAAGTAAAAGAGTGATATAAGTAGCGTTTTAAACTCTGTTTAAAACACACTTTAACTAGGAAGCTCAAAAGTAAAACTATTATTTTCTAATATATAATTTTTCTCAATAAAGAACAAACAAAGCAAACAGCATAAAAACTTGATAAATGGTATAGATTTGCAAAAGATAGAACGAGAGGTATACTGTATACCTCTTATACTTACAGAATACAGAAAAGATATTAATTATTTAGTAAAATTAAAATAAATTGTTTCAATTGTTTTACAGTCTTTACTTGTGTAACAAAAGTTTTAAGCTACTATAAAAGGTAAATTTATGCTCATTTTTAAAATTATATTTAAAAAGTTCTCTTGCAAATCAAGACGGATAGAAAACGTTTACGTAAATTCTTATACGATATTGAGTTGGACTATCCTTTTATAAAAAAATCAAAATATAACGACGCAAAAGTTTAGTGTATTACCAGTCGGAGTGAATTTGCAAATTAACAGTGGACATTATGATATTAAAAGACATATAGATACAGATAAACATAAAAAAGCGTTGCTATAAGCCGCCAGCTCCAGTAGCTTGAACAAGTTTTGTTGTTATTTTGTTTTCTTGTTGTTATTTAACATTGACAAAAAGTTAGTTGCAATTTGCGCTGATAACACGAACACCAATTTTATTGGTGTCACGTCAAGGGGTGAAAATTTAAAAACAAGCTAAACTCGAATTTGAACCAGAGTGTATTGGGTATTTGATTCGCAGCCCATACTCTAAATAATGCAATAAGAAATGCTGCTGATTTAAATGGCAGGGTTAAAAAAATTTGGATATTTTACTGCCTTTACTGGAGACGTTGAAGGAGTTCTGCGGCAAAAGTAATGTCGAACATAACCGACTTATTAGATACAGTGAAACTCGCTGGCTGGCGGTAATGCCAGCACCAGAAAGAATTTAGAAAATATACGAACCACTGCAAGCACATTTCCTAACGGTTGAATGTCCAATTAAAATAAAAGAATTTTTTGAAGAATTAAATAGTAAACAAATAGTAAAGGAAAGCATTAAATTTCACTGATGATAGATATATATATCTGAAACCGGTCTGATTTTTATATTTTATAAAAGTTGTTAGAAAAATAAAACATTTTTATTAAATCAACAAATTTAATAATTATTTATATATATATATATATATATATATATATATATATATATATATATATATATATATATATATATATATATATATATATATATATATATATATATATATATATATATATATATATATATATATATATATATATATATATATATATATATATATATATATATGAGCAATGTCACGAAGATTCAACAACGTTTGGACTTGACACTTTTTAATTTTGATTATTTTTTGTTTATGGATAGTCTTTGATAAATAAAAAATACCAGCTCTCTTAGAATTTTTTTTTTCGACCAGAGGTCTTCACAGGGTGCCCCTCAATTTTTGTTATTTTGTGATGTGAGTGCATTTTGACGAGCGATTGTAGAAAAACTACTCAATCGATTTTCATAAATGATATGTCGTTGAATAGGTATTAGAACAAACTTTTTAAAAATGTACACTGTTAATTTTTTGAAATAATTTTTAACGGTGTAACATAAGAAAAAAATGGTGTAATTGAAAAAAAGATGGCACAGCCTTTTTTTTTTTTTTAAATTAAATTAAAGCTTATTTTATATCTAACAACTTGTGAAAGTTTAGGACTAGCATCATTTTTTCTTTAAGAGATAAAATTCGTTGTGCATATGACTGTCGGGAATCAGTTTTTTTTGTTCTGGAGGAAAATTATAAAAATGGCGATTTTTAGATTCAGATTTTTTTTTTTTGTTGAATATCAAATATTTTATTATTAAATGAACTTTTTAAAAAGCAATTTCAGTCAAGTTCAGCAAAATTTTGCGACATTTTGACTCGACCCTTTTTAATTTGGTTTATTTTGGTCTATATTTACACACACATCAAAAATTAACAAAAATTGAGGGGCACCCTGTGAAGACCCCTAGTCGAAAAAAAAAATTCTAAGAAAACTTGTATTTTTTATTTATCAAAGACTATCTATAAACCAAAAATAATCAAAATTAAAAGGGGTCATGTCAAAACGTTGTTGAATCTTCGTGAAATTGCTCATATATATATATATATATATATATATATATATATATATATATATATATATATATATATATATATATATATATATATATATATATATATATATATATATATATATATATATATATATATATATATATATATATATATATATATATATATATATATATATATATATATATATATATATTTTTTTATTTTGGATTTTTGGCTTTAATATTTTATTAATGATAATAAAATGATCTTTGGTTGAAGCCATTGGCTTCAACCAAAGATCATTTTATTATCGTTAATAATATATATATATATATATATATATATATATATATATATATATATATATATATATATATATATATATATATATATATATATATATATATATATATTTAAAAGTAAGTATTTATTTATTTTAAAGTAAGGTTAGAGCTATATTTAGAAAAAAAAAAGTTAAAATTTAATTGATTTTAAATTTTTTGTTAAGTAAGTTGTTTGAAAAAATGAAGAAAAATTCGAATTTCAGTCGTACTAAAAATCTTTAAAATTAAATATCTCAAGAACAAAAATTAATGTCTCTGAGTTAATTTGATATATTTTAGAGTAAAGATAGAACTATTTTCAGAAAAAAAAATTAATTACATTCCAATTGATCTTCGACCCTAGCGCTATCTTTAAAAAAGTTTTTTCAATATTTTTATTTAAAAGTTAATCATAAAAACAACTAATTAATTTTTTTTCAAAGGACTAACTAATCATCTATCAAACAAAAAAAAGTTTGATGAAATCGGTATAGCTGTTCTTGAGCAATATAATTTCATAGTTACATCGGATTGGCAGAATTTTCATTTTTCATGCATGTTGGGGTGCCCCCTATGCTCAAACTAAGCACTTTTAAAAAATTTAAAATAAGTTGCATTTTTTATTTTGTCCATACTACTTATATGCTAAGATTCAGGAAAATCAAAAATGGTCAAGTTTTCACAACTCTGTCTAGAACACGTTTTTCATCAGTTATGACGTATAGGGAAATCTTACACAAATTGTACATGATGATAAAAACTCAAACAAACTTTAATGATGACAAGAAATAAATAAACAACAAACAGGTGAAATAATAAATATTTCTATTTATAACAGTCGTAGTTTCGTACGTCTAATTTTATTCTACGACTGTCGACTGTCGTTTTCTTCTTACTTTGATTTTATATCTACTGCCTACTTCATTCAGTTCCTCATTCTTCTTATCGAATTAAATTAAATAAAAAAATTATATAAATTGGTATTTGTTATTTATAAATATTCGTATCGTAGAAAATTACTATTAAATTGTTGGTATTTTAGTTATGTGAATGAGTTGTCAAAAGTTAATAGCTGTTTATTGAAAAAAAAAATAATTAACAGAGCTAAAAAGTTCTAAATTCAAAACTGAAGTTGGTTATCGCGGTGTGTTTCGTAGGTTTTTCAAAAGTGAATCCAGTCGAGTTGTCTGGATTTTGTACAAAGTCCGAAAGATATCAAATTAATCATTGGAAATCCATTTTAGACTTATCCATCATTTTTTTCAGCATCTAGCAAATTATATATCAACGCATGTTAGTTTTTATTAAGCTCTTCTCAGCAGTATCGTGTATTTCAAATTGTTTAACAACGATGGGATCGTTATTATGATTTTCCTTAACGCTGTACTCTATCAGGGTGCAGCTTTTCGGAGATGGCTCATGGGTATTTAAATAGTGTTACCAATCTTGATACCCAGGTACCCGGATACCCGGGTATTTAGGAAGATTTTTCGAGAATTTAATACAAATGGTCGAGATTTTTCTTAATGAAGCTTACAAAATATAATTTCATTCTCTTTTTTAAATTTGAATTATTCTTTATTCCCTCTATTCTAGTTGTTGACAGATGACACTATTCTATCCATATACAAATTGCAATATGACAACTATAAACATTAAACTGCCTTCTAGTTAACTGCCATTGAAGAGTTGATGCTAAAATTTATGGAATTTTAGTTTTTATAAAAATAAAAGCATTTATAAAAAATAACTAAATATTCCATATTCAGTTAAATATTTAGATTATAATAAGATTTTGTTCAAAATTTAAGCTTATATAATTATGATACGTTATAGCTCCAAATATGCCATGGAAAAATTACAACCATTCCAAGAAAATACGAAGTATAAGGAAAATATTCAGTAACATATCAGAGTTATGTTACTGAAATTACGTTATTTGTAAATGAAGCTTCTTAAATTTTATTAATTTTTATTATTTTAATGAAATTTGTAAACTTATATTTACTATACCAAACATAAATTTTAATTGTTGAAATTCTTAAAAAGAATGGTATATTATTTTATTAAATTGATTAGTGATTAATTTTCGTATTTTATATGAAATACTTTTCATTAAACGTAAATATATATTTTCAAAACTCTTCAATGTTTTTTGTGCAATCAATGTTGATTGTTTTTCTTCAATTTAACGCATATATAATCATAAATTGTATTACTAAACTTATTATGTAACATAAAATCTACGTAAAAGTTTCCAAAATTTTAGGACTCAAACATTTCGATAAATTTATGATGTAGAATACTACAACATTAACGTAATGTATCGTCAATTCGAAAAAATATAACGTTAACTTAGTAACGAAGCTTTATAGAAAATTAAAACCCAAAACAAACAAATTAATGTGAATTTGTGATGTTTAAAGTTAAGAAATGGAAAAGGTAAGTCATGTTGTTATATTAAATTGAGTTATGAGTAGTGACTGCAATAATAAAATTAATGTAAATGTTGACGAAAAAAACTTAAAGAATGTTTTAATAGTCATATTTTTAAAGTTGAACAACTATAGTGATATTTGATATCTAAATACTAACTGTGGATAATTGCCAGATCTGGGCAACTGCTCACCGCAAATTAACAGATAAACATACTTGTTCAGTAATGACAACTAATATATAAATATTAATATAATTAATAAATAAGCGGGACTTGTAAGCAGTTGAAATCAAGTAACTAAGGAAGTAATTTCAATTTTTTCAATTCAAAGGTGTGGTTGGGTATATCTCAGATAAAATAAAAACTGCATTTTTCTCTTTCACGTATTTCTATTAGGATTCGAGTTCGTAATCTTATCGATGCCAGTGAGTGCGGATCCTTTGGCGAAAACTAATAAATATATTAATCGGCCGTTTAAATAAATAATAATAACAATTTTAATATATTGTTATAATAATAATTTGATTGTTTTTTATTTAGACAAATATTTTTTTGTTATTTATTCCAAACGCGTCATTAATGATAAATAAATAATATATATACATATAAGATTAATTAATTAGTTAAAAAATTAATTTTTATTATGCGCATAAAAACCATTTTAAATTGTAGCACTTTTATACTGTAGCACTTAAAATTCACCACAAGTAAAACTTCAACAGATCAATCAACTTTCTACAACCCCGAAGTTTATGCAGCAAAACTGAAGTTTGTATGTAAAGAAATTACCAAGAATTATGTAGTAAATTCAAGACCATCTATAACAAGTTCAGTCTCTAACAACTCTATTTTTAAATAAATGGATCAGTAATATTAATTTTTCTAAAAGCGTTACATCTGCAGATGAAGTAAGTCTATTACATTTTGTTTGACAGTGTGAAAATTTTGTTTTTTGAAGTATTTTTGATAAGTATTTTTAATTTTTCAGCAAGATATCGGTATTTTAATTAAAACTTTATCTGGAGAACAGTATGCATTTTAAATTTGGATTATTTCTGGGAGACAATGCCCACATAAATGGTTTATTATACCCAGGTTTATCACAGTTGACGTCTTGCATTAAAGCATTCTGTAATATGATTAAGCCAAAAAATTAAGTAAATTTATATACTTAGAATTTAAGATTTTAATTATGTTAATTATTGAGGATATTAAAAATCAAACTTTTAAAATGACTGCAAGAGAAATATGGCGATTTAAAAGCTTTTTGATAAACTATATATATTTATATCTAAATTAAATAAAATATAGAAAATAAACAGAAAAAATTATTTAAATTTGAATTGTTGTGTTTCAATTAAAACGTAGATCCCTTATATATCATGCAACTAGTGACTGCGATCCCGGAATTTAACGCTGCACGAATCCCAGAATCACGGGATCAAGAAAAGCATATCATAGATATTACGTAAATGTTTGCTCTAAAGGTGAAAAATCATGTCACCTAACTTAGCCCCATCATTTTTAAAAAAATTAAAAACAAAGATTGTGCTGTATTGTGCTACAGTTGTGCTGGATGTGCTACTCAGAAAGAATGCCATATCACCAATGGAAAAAAGTTGGCACGCTGAAACAATTTTTCGAGCAGAAGTTAGCCCCGCCATTTTGAAAAATCTGAAAAACAAAGATTGTCCTGTATTGTCCTCGAGTTGTGCTGATTGTGCTATTTAGAAAAAAATTTCATATCCCTACATAGTGGAAAAGTTTTATGACACTAAAATCATTTTTTCCAGTAAAAGTTAGCCCCGCCATTTTGGAAAAAAAGAAAACAAAGGGTATGCTGCACGGTGTTAGAGTTGAGCTAGTTGTGCTATTCAAGAACAAATTTGTACCACCAGCAGAATAATTTAAACACGCTAAAACGATTTTTCGAGTTGAGGTTAGCCCCGCCATTTTGAAAAAAATTAAAAGCAAAGGTTGTGCTGTATTGTGTTAGGGTTGTGCTGGTTGTGTTACTCAGAAATAGTTCCATATTGTCAATGAAAAAAAGTTGGCACGCTAAAACGACCTTTCGAGCAGAAGTTAGCCCCGCTATTTTGAAAAAATGACAACCAAAGGTTGTGAGCTGTATTATGCTCGAGTTGTGCTACTTATACAAAAATTTCGTAACCCTAACAGAAATTTTTTACAAAGCTAGCATCATTTTTTTCGAATGCAATTTCGCCTAAATTTCGAGTGCAAATCACAATATTTTTTTTTGAATTATCATAAAATCATACTACATAGTTTTTTTTCTACAATTATCTTGTAGAAAAACATCATGAAAAATTTTGGATTTTTTGAGATCAATTAAACTCAAGTAAGTAAAGAAGTAATTGGAATTTTTTCAATTCAAAGTTTGAAGTTTCTCAGAAAAAAACTTCAATTCACATTTTTCGTGTTTCGGATGGGATCATGAAAAATGTTATGACATTGATAGAAGTCTTCACGAGTGATTTCTTGTATAACTCGATTGTGGATGCTACGTGAAGACCCAAGTAAGTTTGCGTTACCGACTATAAATGCTCAAGTGCATTTTCATACATTTGTACTTAACGTTAAGTTAAAGTTACCGACTATAAGTCGGATATAAATGACTAAAGTCATATCGGATCAATTTTCGTATTGTTGAATTCATTTTGTACGCCTCAAGTCACTTTATACGACAGATGTCACAATGACATTTTAGTCGCCTCAATTTTTCATGTGACAATAATTTTTTCAAACGTCTTTAATTATTTTTGTGAAATTGAAAACCGCAAAATGTAAGTTTTTTTTAGTTTTGTATTTTCTTTGTTTCAGAATTTTTAGTTTTAGTCGTGACCGTTTTTATCGACTTCAAGAATACCAATTTTTAAACGACGTGACATGATTATAGTCATGTTACCTGATGTGAAACGACTATAATTCAGCTTGCAACGATTTCGCCTGTTTTTTTTTCTAAAATATTTTTTTTTTTAATTTCAGATTGTCTCCAATGATAATAAAATAACACATATTGGTGTTGCACAAAAACAAATTTAAAATGATTGGGTATGAAGAGTTACAAATAAAACCATTTAAATTTTAAAAAATTGATCGATGAAATGTCGTTTTCTTTTTGCCAGAGCAGAAAAAGTGATTTTTTTCATTAAAAGAATATGAAAAAGTTTGATCTAGTTTTATAGTTATGTTTGTGGACTGTCATTTAATGTTTTAGTAATTAATTGTATTTAATTAGATAATTTTTTATTAGTTTTTAATTTAAAACACGATTTAAACATAACATTTATTTAAACAATAACTATTTCTCTTTAAAAAAATAATAATAACTAAATGGCGTATTGTTTGTTTACAAATTTTTACAAATGTGTAAATTGTATTTGCGCAACTCTATTGTATTTACAACTTGCTCTACGAAAAAATCTAGACTCAGAAAAATATTTTCAGGGCAAAAAAAGATCACTTTTTTTGTCAAATAGAATACGTAATGTCAAAAAAACTTGATCTGAGAGCAAAAACGGCGTGTCAGAGCAATTTTTTGGGCAAAATGAAATATATTCCTACAAGTGTCAAAATCATAATTTCTCTGTACTAAAAATAATATTAAACGCGCTCATCAGGTTTATTATGAAATTTCAAGCTTATGTCGTTTTCTTTTTGACAAAAAAAGTAATATATAAGAGCAAAAAAAGCAGCTGTCAGATCACTTTTTTTGCATTTTGTATTCTTTTTGTACAAAAACATTACTCTTTTTATGATTTGAAAATACTTTCTAAATCTAGATTTTTGGTAGATCTGTGGCGAACATTTAAATTAAAATTTTTAAATTTTAAATTTAGCAGGCGATGTTTTGGCATTCAAATTTATTAAAAAATGTTAACAGATTATTTTTCATTCTTCTAATTAATTAAAAAGTTTCCTAAATGTGTTTGTTTTCCATTAATTAAAACAGTTATTATTCCAAAACTTAAATATAAATGTAAATTACATTAAATAATAAATTCTAAAATTATTCAATTCGCTAACATTCTTCAATAAAACAAAGTTCACAATAAAAAAATGTTTTTGTAAAGTGACGCATTTCATTAATAAAATAAATATTAAACTTCTGACAGCATAGCCAACATAGCCAAGTTAAAACTGCTAAAATGTACCTCAAAAATCAAAACTAATATTCTGGCTATAAAAGATTATAAGGAAACATTAAAGAGGATAAAAATATTATCTGAAATCAAAATGGATCAAATTAACTTTGGAATTAAACAAGGACCAACTGCTTGAATACATGCTACTCAACATTAATCCGTTCTAGATTATAGCACAACTAGCTATAAATTGGTGACCACCGACTAGGGACAAGTTTGCAACATATCCACCTTTTAACAAGTATCAAAAATTATAATTTAACTATTTATTTAATTTAATTCTGTTACATTTTACATAATTCTTTATTTGATTTTAAAAATTGTATTTAATTTATAAATAAATAAATATGTACACAAATATGTATATGTACACATATGTACAATTTATAAATATGTACACACATCTCCATAACTATAATTGCGGCACAACATCTTATTACAGTTTTGTTCGCTGCAACGACTTTCTATCTAGTAGCCATCAAAACCAAATTCTTCCGCCACTCATTCGTGCTCACAGCAGTTTCAGCAGTTCCACCAGAACCTGAGGAAAGTGCTGCATCTTCCAGACCACAAACTTTTACGTATACCGCAGATCAGCTTGACGCACTAGTCACTAAGCGGATCGATGCCGCTTTGGCACGACTTAATCATGGAGGTTCTACTTCAAATCCTCCACCTCCTCCAACTTTCGCTCCATCTTCCCTACCATCTCCAGCTACTTTTTCGGCAACTATGCCACAAACTGACCAAGGAAATGGAAATTTCCCCTTTCTGGTCTGAAACACCAGATCTTTGGTTCATCACACTAGAAGGGCACTTCTTGTTGGGAAACATCAAGTCCCAACACACTAAGTATGGTCACCTACTTAGTATGATCACTCCTATACTGGCAAAATTAGTCAGTGATATCTTGGTAGAGCCTGACCAAGATTTTCCCTACGATAGGCTGAAAGGGGCTTTTATAGCCCGCCTATCCAGCAGCACTTCTGATCGCATAAAAAAGGTTATATGTGGTATGGACCTTGAGGACAAAAAGCCCTCACAGCTCTTACGGGATATAACTGCTGTTTCCCGAAATATCTTTTCAGAGGCAGCTCTTAAAGTTCTTTGGGTGGAAAAACTTCCACCTGCTGTCCGCGCTGCTATTGCTACCGTCAGTGAAAATCTTCAGAAGACAGCAGAGATAGCAGATAACGTCTTCAATGCCCTAAGGGGTTCGTTAATTCATGCGGTATCTAACCCAACCGCTTCTTCTTCTCTTTCTTCTTCCTCTTCCTCTTCCTCAAGTGAGATCATGTCACTTGAGGAAAAAATTCAGAAATAGGAGACACAATTTCTCAATGCCATTGAACGGCAAAATTGCTCCCAATTTTCCCATAATTATCGGAGTAGATCTAAGGATCGAAACGATAATCGCACCAAAATTTTGAATAGTTCTCCTTCTCCAACGCGACCATGGTCCAAGTCGCGGATTCAAATGTATAATGGCATCTGCTACTACCATCATACTTTCCAGGGAGATGCAACCAAATGCGATCCAGAGTGCAAACATTTCTCCAAGCACTCCGATTCCTCCCTCTACCTATATTTCTTCTTCAGAAAAACGCATAGACTCTTCACATATGACGGAATGTGATGACCGTCATTCTCAACTCCGTCTTCTGGTCCTCGACATTTCTTCATGCAAGACTTTCCTCGTTGATACAGGTGCTGAAGTTTCAGTTCTCCCCGCTACTGTGGAAGAAAAAATTTCCAGAAAATTAGACTTCTACCTCTACGCCGCTAACGCGACTAAAGTTAGCACTTACGGTACACGGTCTTTAAACTTAAACATTGGTCTCAGACGAGTGTTCTGTCATACCTTTGTTATAGCCGATGTTACCAATCCTATCCCAGGAGCTGATTTTCTCAATAAATATGGTCTCTTAGTGGACATTAAAAACCGACGTCTTGTCGATCCACTAACTTCTCTATTTACTTTGGCTAAACTCTCCACTTCTCCTGCACCTTCTTTAACTTTGATCAACGATTCGTTCAATGTACAAATTTTTGATTTGCTTAAAAATTTTAAGGACTTAACGTCCAAAAATGATCTTGCTAAACATGTGAAGCATAACGTAACTCACGTTATTGAAACAGATTGTCCTGCTGTTTCTTGTAAGTATCGTCGACTTGCTCCAGACAAATTGTCTATGGCAAAGGCAGAATTTGATCTTATGTTATCCCAAGGCATCTGTCGACCTTCGAACAGTCCTTGGGCTTCTCCTCTCCATCTCGTTAAAAAGAAGAACGGCAAGTGGAGATCTTGCGGTGACTACCGTGCTTTAAATAACATTACAATTCCGGATAAATATCCTACTCCTCGTATCCAGGATTTTTCGCATCAACTTCATGGATGCAAATTCTTCTCTACAATTGATCTCGTCCGCGCATTTCATCAAATTCCTATTGATGAGCGCGATATTGCAAAAACGGCAATTTCTACTCCGTTCGGACTCTTTGAATTCGTTCGAATGACCTTCGGATTTCGAAATGCTGCGCATCCTTTCAACGGTTTATATTATTTCTCCGAGACCTAAATTTCTGTTTTATCTACATGGATGACCTCCTTATTGCTTCTGAAACCTATGGCAAACATCTTAGGACTGTTTTTGAGCGTCTTTCTGTCTGACGCTGGTCTCATTATCAAAGTTGATAAATGCAACTTTGCTAAAACCAACGGTTACTTTCTTGGACATTCCTTTGATTCAACTGGAATCAAACCTCCTTCTGTACGAGTCAATGCTATCAATTCTTACGAACGTAATGTAACAGTTATGCAACTCCGCCGTTTTCTTGGAATCATAAATTTCAACCGCCGATTCATTCCTCACGCTGGTGGCAATCAAGCCATTCTTAATGATTTTCTCATAGGTTCCAAAAAGAATTAAAAACGCGTCATTTAATGGTCCGAAGACGCCATTCAAGCCCTCGATCTTTGCAAGCGGCAACTTAGTGAGACTACAACTCTTTCTCACCCCTCAAATTCTGCCCAACTTGCCGTTATGGTCGACGCTTCCGACAAGGTGTTGACGCCGTGGTTCAACAAAAAATTAACGATTGTTGGACACCACTTAGTTTCTTCTCTGTGCGACTCAATGAAACGCAACAGAAATACAGCGCTTATGATCGCGAACTCCTTGCAGCTTACTCTGCAATTAAACATTTCTGGTATATCCTTGAAGGTAGAATCTTCATTCTTTTCTCCGATCATAAGCCACTCATTTACGCTTCGTCACAGAATCCTGCCAACGCTAGTCCTCGGCAATTCAGACACTTAAATTTTATCAGTCAATTCAAAACTGATATTCGCCACATTTCTGGAATCGATAATGTAGTTGCCGACACACTTTCTCGTGTTGAGCAAATATCAATCCCAGAAAATATTAACTATGACGAAATTGCTGACGCTCAGTTCAACGATAACGAACTAAAGGAATTAGTGGACGCTAGCCCCACACTCCCATTCAGTTCCTTTCCATTATCATTATCGTTCGGCAATTCTAGTGCAAAAACTATTTTGTGTGATACTTCTTCTGGTAATCCACGACCTTTTATTCCAAAGCAATTTCGTCAATCTATTTTCGAAAGTCTCCATAATTTATCTGGGAGTCCACAGTTCTGTCAAACTTTTTTCTGAAAAAGTAATTTGGCCATCCATTAAGAAAGATGTACGACAAATGGCACAGAACTGCATGGCTTGCCAAAAAGCAAAAGTCTCTCGTCATACTCCATCTCCTTTAGGTAATTATCCTCAAACTTCTCAACGATTTTCCGAGATTCATATGGACATTATTGGTCCACTTCATACCTCTGAGAACAAACGTTATTGTGTCACTATTATTGACCGTTATACTGGATGGCCTGAAGCCACTCATATCTCGGATATTACAGCTGAAATGGTAGCATCAGCTCTCTACTCCAATTGGATTGCTCGTTTCGGAGTACCTTCAGTAATCGTCACTGATCAGGGCTCCCAATTTGAATCCAATCTCTTTAACGAGTTGTCAAAACTTTTCGGTTTCGAACGTAAACGTACTACTAGTTGCAATCCTAAATGTAACAGACTAATTGAACGTTGGCATCGAACTCTTAAATCCGCGATAATGGCCTACGACAGAACGGACTTGACACGAATTTTACCGTCAATACTACTAAGTTTACGAACAACTTTCCGTGAAGATTTCCAATCTTCATCGGCTGAGCTCGTCTACGGTACTAACATACGTCTTCCCGGAGAATTCTTCAGCCAAAATTCTAATTCCACTCCACAATCTGATTTCGTTTCACAATTGAAACAACATTTTAATCACATTCGTTCCTCTACTGCGTCAAGACACTCTTCTACTAATATTTTCGTCTCCAAAAATCTCCAGTCTTGTTCGCATGTCTTCTTACGTACTGACTTAGTAGGTAAATCACTACAGCCACCATACGAACGTCCCTTCAAAGTCATCAGCCGCGATGATAAAAATTTCGTTATTGACATTAAAGGTCAACATATTCGAGTTTCCATCGACAGATTAAAACCTTGCTTTAGGGAACAATCTGAAGATGACTCATCTCAAAACTCACCTACTTCGAGTACTAATCTCAGTCGCACGGACAAACAGTGGCGTAGCTAGCATGGGTTGCACCCCGGGCGGATATTGTGGTGTCACCCCAAAAATAAAAACTGTCAATTATAATAAAAAGCCGATAAACGTAATTTTTATTTTTTTTTTTATTAATACAAATGAGCATCTTATATATTAATACCCTAACTTTGTACTTTGTACAGCCTAAGACTTTTTTATTCGAATTTTCACTTATTCCAAATTTTCACTGCTAACTGATATTAGTGTAACCTAGATCTGAGAGATTTTTGGGATTTTTCGGATCATAAATAAAAAAGTTATAGACGAATTATAATGTATTTTTGAATTCAACTGCCTCCCCTCAAATCAAATCAAATGGATCAAATGGAATCGTCCAAATCTTTTCTTTGTTTAT